>VZTA01018854.1:9823-27990 GCA_013398855.1 Mohoua ochrocephala
CAGGGGCCGTGCCTTGGGGCCGGGCTGTGCTGCGGGCGCCGGGCAGCCTGGCTGGGCAGCGCGGCAGGAGGAGCGCTCCGTGCAGAGCGCCTGTCCAGGATGCCGCCAGCACCGCTCGGCCAGCTGCGGGGAGAGCGACCCAGCGCCACGGCCCCAACCAGCAGCACGAAGAGCTGACGAGCAAGACCATAACGGGGCAGTCAGAGACACCATTCGTCTTTGCGATCCCTTCAGCCGGTTGTGGTGACTGACCGTGTCCCCGTAGCTGCGACCACAGCTACGGATGGGGAGCCAAAGAGGAGCGCGGGACTATGCACCCCAGTTGCTGGGCAAGCACCGTGTGCCCGCTGCTGCTGAGGAAGGGAGCGGTCGCTGAGGACAAGGGAGCGCCGGGCAGGGGCCACGCAGCGACCTGGAGGCAGCTCTGCATCAGCCCACAGCTGAGTAGGGTGGAAGTGGTGCTGGAGGCTGTGTTTGGGAAAGGGAGGACATCTGTGCTCATGGGGAGTGTTCTGACACATCGTAAGATCAGTTCTTTAAGTTGTCTAGCCTGTGTTTACTAAGAACTCTCCTTTTCTGCTAATGACTTAGAAAAGATTTCAGTATCACCACCTCCATCATCTTCTTCCTTCCCGGTTCCAAACCAATAAAAACTTAGTCCTTTCCTACATTATTTTAAAAGTACCATCTCCATCTAACAAAAGTTCTTACACCATCACCAGGAATTCTTGCTTTATAAATGTTTTAGAAAATTCCGATTTCTTTTTAAAACTGTCAGCGACTTTCTTCCTGTAGACTTCAGTTTGACTTTATCACTTTTCTCATTTTGCAAATAAATTTTATACTTTTTCTCCCTTCCCAATTTAAAAATTATTTTCAGTATTATATATTGCATTTTTACTCTGGCTGTTGTTGTAACACTGAACCACAACAGGCTTAAAAGTTATCCTTTTAATGAAATGTAGCTTGTTAGCCATCTAACGGAATTCAGAATTTGAGTTTGTTTTCTTCCTCTCTAAAGCTTTCCTACTCTCACTCTCATTTATAATTTCCCACTTTCGGGGAATCACTGATACCTCTGGGGTGACCGCCCTCTCTCGTTGTGATTTCTTGAGGTAGGGTAGTGATGAGAAAGTCCTCTGTTTGCTGGTAGTGAATATAGTTGGGTCACTTGGAATGCAGTCACTTGGAAACCTCCACTCTCTGCCACAGTTATTATAATCCTTTGCATGCCTGCGTCTGTTTCATTTGCTTAAATGCTATCCAATTACTTTGTTGATAACTAACATATTTTGCGTGGTTTTGCCTGATGATTTTCCTAATCATTCTGTTGCTATTTCACCAATAACTCAACAGTATGTAACTGCACTCTGATTCAGTGATGTGAAGGAAAAGAAAATAATAGAACTATTTGCTTTAAATAACTACCCTGGATATATACTCATGCTTTCCTTTCGGTTGGCCAAGACAAAAGTATCTCTGACTAGAATCTTGCTTGTTTCTCCTGAACTTACTGCTTTTACAGCAAGACTGGAGAGCCTTCCCTCTTGTACAGGGAGGAAAGGGGGAGAAGCTCTGGAGAAGTCAGTAGTTGCGGGGAGCCGAGGGACTGTACGATTACAAAGCCATTCCTCATAGAGGACTGCCATCTTCTGTTTAAGCCATTTCTGTCTGCCCAGTCTGAGTAAGTTTATAAAGGAACTGGGCAAAAGGTGAAGGGGGGAAGAGAAGGGACCACACTGTACAAATTGCCATCAGCGTAATCTTTTCATATGATGTTGTGAGCTACCAAAAGTATTTTATATAGTGTCCCATTTGCTGGTGAAGAATTGGAAATGCGGGTGATGTGCATCTACAGATAAGGAGTTTTTCTACTCCAGATCTTTGCCATGAACAGCTGCAACCCATGTTTGCTGTTACACAGGGAGCTAATCAATGGTAATAGCTGTCTCTTCTAGGTTAAAATAAGTGAAAATCAGGCTTTCCAGAGAAGGAAAAAGAAACTAACAACAGCGGTTCTGAGCTACTACACAGCCCTCAATGTGACTCTCCCTTCCTCTCTCTGGATCTCAAGGCACTGCTTTTATGAGGGTCACTAACACACTTCTGAGTACCAAGCCGTATCTTCATCCCTAGCTAGAGTATCTCCTCCTTGCAGAGGAGCGGAACAGAAAAGAGTCTCCATTCCTTTGCCCCCGTTCCTCAAAATTCATACTGGTTTCCATATCCTACCCTTCATTTCTCAGAAAAAATTGTCAAGGAGATGAAAAGCTCTCTACTAACAAGAATTTGCTTCTCTGCCTTCATAGCTGCTCTTGACAAAAAGCAGCTTTCCCACCCTGTTGTTTAGATTTCATCAAAGTCTGCAAACCTGAAATCCGCCATAGGAATTTCAGTCCCCTCCCAGAAGCTGTTATTCCAAGAGAGCTTAGAAATTCATCAGAGGGTCTGAAAAACACATCAGCACTGGGAATCCACAACTAGGATTTCACGCCAGAAATAGATACTGCCTGAACTACTTTGCTTTTTCTAGGCATTGCAGTGAAATCACTGACAGGCAACGTGGAAATAAACTGTTCAGGAGGTTCCTGTGCTTCCTCTGCTTTAAATATTGCTCTAGGTTTGAGGAGGAGAATGACAATTACTGTCAGGGATTCTCAGGGACTGACTTTATAGCACAACCAAGCACTGAGAACTCACTTCTGCAGATAGGGACAAATTGGCTGTGACTACCTTGCCTTTACTGCAGTGGCACTGCAGCCAACAGAACCGAGCGTGCAAATGTTGAGACATCAGGCAGACACCTAGTATTAGGCATCCCGCTTCTTTTTAATGGGGCACAGGTTTGTGAAGAAACACATGGCAAAACTGAAGGAAAATTATCTTGCCAAGCCTCATGTTATGCTATTTGTATAAATCTTGATAGGAACAAGCAGAAGGAATTTGCTTGAACTTTCTGGAATTCATACCTCGTATTCCTGTAATCATCCGAGCGTTCCAGCTCTGTATTTGGGAACCTGGTTCTGTTGCCCTGCTGGGGGCTGCTAAGGAGAGCTCTGATACACCGAGCTCGTAAGCTTGCTCCCTTCTCTAGAGTAGATGTTCTCTGGTTTTGTCTTCCAGTGGGGTGATGGTGATGACACTGCAAACTCCACTTCTCAGAAAAAAATGGAGCAAACTCCCATCTTAGGTAAGCTATCACAGCACTGCTCCATTGCTGGAGCTTTGACAATTGATACAAATGCAAGACAAGCAAATTTGAGTCTTTTATTCCCTCAGGTAAAAAATCCTTTTATAGTTCATCATTGCGAACACTCTGAATTTGTGGGCCGTTCTCAGTCACAGCTTACATAATTAGGAAGCTGTGGAAGTCACCATAGAAGGACAGATGAAAGCAAAACCCAAGTACACCAAGCACAGGGAGACAAGTCGAAGATCTAAGAACTGCTTAAACATTACAGAGTCATGCAGTGAATTTCTGGAAAGACTGTTTGCAGTCCAGGTGCTTAAAATATTTGACTTTTAACTGTAAAAGTGTGAGGACTGAGGGCTTAGTAAATGTTCTTGAGTAGTCCTCTCTGTAGATTTGATTGCCACTAAATTTTTCCCGCATGCAGATTTTGGTCCAGTAGTCCCCATATTTTATTTATAATTTAAGTCATATGCTGCTTTCATAATTTTTGTCTAGTCATTTAAAACATCTTTGCACAGTATTCAGGCAAGAGCAAATCTTGGGCGTTACTATTATTATATTTTCCGTTTTCCTTGGGTTTAAGCAAAGTCTATATAGTGCAGAGTCTATGAAACACTTCAAATTCACTTTGAAACTTTACTTCAATGCTACTCAAAAGTTGAGGCATTAGACTTGTCTATTAACAGTGAGAATAAAGCCTCTTTCTTAACATTTCTGTAAGGTAAAAATAAATCTGTAAGACTTTTAAGTAATATTTTAAGCGTCTTTAAGTGATCTCGAACACTTGTTTGTAACACACACAAATGCCACACTCAAAAAATAACCATGCCGGTAACATGCTCTGAAAAAAGTAAGCTATTTATAAGGATGTTTTACAAGTGGAGTCTCTCTTCAAGAACAGAGATTCAAAAAACTTCCATTACTGAAATAACTTTAAATTATGCATTTATAAGAGCAAATATTCAAAAAATAGAGCCTAAATTAAGACTGGAAGGCTAAGATTCGCAGAACTGTTGTTGGTGTCTCTTTTTAGCCAATTACATTCAAAACCTCTGAAGAGGTCTTACGTGAGTGCTCAGTAAGTGAACTGCAGGAAATACTTGGAGAAAATTAGGCTCATTAAGATCTCTTCATAGAATCACAGAATTGTTTAGATTGGAAAAGAACTCTAGGATAATTGAATCCAACCATTAACTCAGCATTGCCATGTCCACCGCCACTAAACCATGTCCCTAAGTGCCACATCTACACATCTTTTAAATACCTCCAGGGATGGTGACTCCATGACTTCCCGGGGCAGCCTGTTCCAATGATTGATAACCCTTTCCAAGAAGAAATTTTTCCTAATATCCAGCCTAAAACCTACTTTGGAACAACTTGAGGCCTTTCTCTCTCATCCTGTCACTTGTTACCTGGGAAAAGAGACCGACCCCCACCTCGCTACACCTTCCTTTCAGGCAGTTCTAGAGAGTGATAAGGTCCCCCCTGAGCTTCCTTTTCTCCAGGCTTAATACCCTCAGCTGTCTCGGCCACTCCTCACAGGACTTGTGCTCCAGACCCTCAATGTCCTTCTTGCAGCGAGGGGCCCAGAACTGAACACAGGATTCGAGGTGTGGCCTCAGCAGTGCCGAGTACAGGGGGACGGTCACTGCCCTGGTCCTGCTGGCCACACCATTGCTGATCCAGGCCCTCCTGGCCACCTGGGCACAGCTGGATCAGGTTCAGCTGCTGTTGACCAGCACCCCCAGGCCCTTTTCCACCAGGCAGCTTTCCAGGCACTCTGCGCCAAGTCTGTAGTGTTGCATGGGGTTGTTGTGACTCCTCAATGTCTTTAACTATTTATTTACTTATGTCCTAAGTAAGGATAAGGATTTCAGTTCCTGAGGTTAAGGTCCCACCGTTTAAAATTCCTGGCCTCATCTTTTTGTACTGAGATTACATTTCCATTAATTTGTGGCACATTTTCCATGTGAAAATTTAAAATACTCACTTTACATCACTTCATACCTCCTCAGCCCTTCTGAAAATTATGTCAATCCAGTCTAATCACTACAGGTTTCCTATTTCATAGGATACATGGACATCACTAAAGATTTCCTATTTCATGGATATACAGCTATGATCTTTGCTTTAGAGTATTTGGGTAGTCACAGGGGTAATCCTGCCAGGTTATGGAGAACAGGCATGAGCTGCCAAGAAGGCTAATAACCATAGTACTTTTTAATTCACGGTACCTTTTTATTCACATGACTCTTAAGCAAACTGAGAAGAAAAGCTGGTGCAGACAACAAGACAGCATGCAATATACACCATGAGACAAAGAACATTTCAAAGGTCAATACTGAATTCTGCCTGTAACTGGGATTCCCAGCAATTCCTTTCAAGAGTAGTCCTTAGATAAGCTATTCCTGAGTAGAAGGTAAAATTACATAGTTTTTACATCTTTTAAACAGCATTTAAGCACAGAGATCACAGTCTTTACTCCTTTTCCTACTAAACATGGAGCAGTCTGACTCCTCCCCTACATTTTTTAGGTGGGCAGCACAGGCACACAGCTTGCAGCTATTGTGTGTTCAGGGACTTAGGGTTGACTGCGGCTGCTTTGACCCTTAAGACTTCAGCCACCCTTGTCAGGCTGCAAATGCAAATCCTACTTCTGTCCACTGGCCAAAAATATTCAGGAGCAACCTCAAACCTCCTGAGGCAAGATTCACACAAGTGGCTCCAGTTTCAACTGCTTGATGGTATAGAACTGCATGAGCTTAACCAGTCTTTCTCCAAAGGGGAATATAAACAGCTCAACTCAAGGTCAGTTATGCCCTGAACATTACAAAACATTAATTCACACTGAGCTGGAGAGGAAAAGTTCCTGACATTGCACTCCTTCTTGAATATATTCACAAATGCAGGCACCCTTGCTCCTCCTAATGCTGGTATTTAGAATACATGTAACTGATGAAAATTAATATCCATTTGGCTGCATTTACAAAAAAAAAAAAAACCCAACCCGTTCCATCTTCACTGAGAACCAAACTGGATATCCACAGACACAAAAGAAGAAAAAGGCAAAATTCCTATCTCATGAGAGATACAGGTCCCGGTCCACCAAACAAACCACCAGTTTAGAGTGACAGGCAAGGATTTCTCACACTGCAGAACGCTGTCTCGTGCTCTTCGGCGGACGTCTGTTCCCAGTCACGACAGCCTAGCTGGTTCCCATCAGCTCCAGCATTTCAATAGTTGAACTGCTGCTGCATGGCAATTACTGTTGAGTCTGCAGAAACTCATCCAATCTCTTTTTGCTGACAGCATAAGCTATGCGATTACAACGCCATGTGAGCTGTTTTTACGTCTCGTCTTCTGGGGTTTGTTTTCTCCCTCTGATTGCTTATAATTATTGGAAGGTTCTTACCCTTCCCTGCTTCTTTACTTTTTGAGCAAGATGCAATCAACTCAATTCAATAATCTTTGATCTCATCTCCAGCTCTGCTCTCAGTATGGAGCTATCTCATCAGCTCCACACTTCACTGCTGCCTTGCCTTTCTTCTTAGTCATGCTTTAATGTGGCTGTTTGATGACTAAAGCAAGAAATACTTACTCATGTACTGTGTCCTCAAGCTCTGAATCACGGAGCATTTAGCACAAAATTCTAGCACTTTGCTCTTAAGAACAACACCCAGAGACTTTGCAGCGAGTATTATGACATTTCATCGTGTTCCTACCTTTCTACTAAAAGTTCATTTAGTTCTTCTTCTGTAACAATAAGATCCTCTTCAACTTTTTTTACCAAATTTGTCATCCTCAAACTATGAGACTCCTCAAAGAACTGTCTGTAAAACAGAGACTAAAAGAATATGGAATTCTAGAGAGAGATCCTGTATCTTCATATCAGCTATGGCCCCTGTGCCATAACCTCTTTGTCAAAACTACCTTCAGCACCAAGAGCTCTGCCTTGTAGCACAGACATCTTCTGAAATGCCAGGAGCTAATATATCCTCCTCCTCCTCCTCCTCCTCCTCCTCCTCATGACGTGAGCATTCTCAGCTGTGGAGGGTTAGAGCTACAGCAGAGCCAGATGAAGAGCTGACTTACTGTGTCCTGTCAATGATGTACCACATCCATACAGAGACAATCCCCTTTGCACAAAGTGGCCAGTAGAAATGCTCAAACCTTGAGTTCTTCCTTTAATTAAGCAAAATTTCTGACATTTTTTGAATTGTCTTCCTTTGTATTTGTGTGACCGTTATTCTCAGTGATTTCTAAGTGGCAATGTACCTTCAGGAGAGGAATACTCTGTGATATCTTGGTTCCTTGGAACACTTCTTTTTTATTCTTGTTTAACTCCTTTGACAGTTTTAGTACAGCCAACAGTCTTTAACAGATGATGAACCAAAGAGAACCACAACTTCAGATTTTAAATATCTGAAAGTCTGTAGAAGTCCCCGGGAAAAACAAAACTCTGCTTCAGTTTAAATTGTGTACACAAAGACTGGCAGCACCTTTGGAATTAAAAGTCTCCCCAATACAAACGCAACTAATGTAATACCAAAATAACAGGCTGTCTTAACATATATCGATAAATAAAATACAATCTGTGCCACAAACTTGGTTAAAAGGGTTGAGGGACCAAGACTCAGAGGAGACCAACATGAGCTACAAGAAAAGGAAAATACTTCTTTTGTTGGGTTTCTGTTTGATTGGTTTTGAACAGGCCTTTTATTCAGCACTTCCTGACATGAAACCCTGATCCAGAAGCCTTCCAAGCACAAACCTCATCCAGAATTCAGCAGAAATTTGGTAGATGCAGAACTCACGGGATTACGTCTGGTACGCCGTGTACAGTGGCAAGTGCTCATATATGCACATAAACAGCAGCAGCTCCTTTCTAACAGAAATTTAGAGATTTGTAGGCAGAGTTGCAGTGCTATGTTATAAAGGCACACTGTAAGTCACTGAAAAATCCAAAAAGAGAACACTTTTTCCCCTGAATTGAAGCTTTGGGCTGAGGTTCTAACCTTCATTTCAGTTTGGGACATGTAAAAGCCACAGATAAAGACAAACAGAACTTCTCTTCCTCCTCTCATCATCACAAGACTCTTGATCACAACATTATTAGATAATTTTTCAGGCTGCTAATTCAATGCCCACCGGCGATTCTGCTCTTTCCTCTTCAAGCACATTTTTAATGTTATCCAATCTGAAATTCAAGTCTGGTAAATATAACAAATTTGATTATAACTTAGATTCCCTAGTTATTAAATTAGCTTATTTTCAGAAACCATACTGAATCTAAAGGAGAAAAAGCGGCAAATTATACCTGACAGCTTTAATGCACTTATAACTATATGAATAAAAGATGTGATTCATCATAGATAATAAGTCTTGCAAAAACTTTGGGTGAGCTGAGAAAATAATGCTAACAGCTTTGCAAAACTGCTTATAATTTAAAATCATTTGAGTGGTGGGGAAAATGTGGCAGATTCTAAAGACTACAAAGTAGTCCAAATTGCATTAAATTTTCTCTTGCAGAATTTCTCTTTTTGTGTAAAACCACAGCAGTAATTTTTACTTTCATAACTGCTGAAGTGAGACCAGGTATGGAGAAACAAGACAAGATACCTCTTGTGAGTAAACATCTTACCATTCTCTGATTTGCTAGAGGACAGTATAAACCCTCACTTTGTATTCACAAGCCTAACACACAGTATTATTTCTTACCTCTATGACAACAGAGCTGTGTTTTGTACAGTATCAGTACTGTAACTCCAGGATGCACAGGAGAAGGCAGGAGAGATGACCTTAATGTCTAAACCCACTTCTGCAGGACATTCACTATTTGTTCTGGCTAAGCTGTTTCTAAGGGTAGGGGATGAAGATGATGAGTAAAGCAGATTAAGTTTTAGGCCGTCAAGTGTATGTAGAAGTACAAAAGGTAAGTTCTGGACTGAAGTCCAAACTAGTTTTGATAGTGACTTCAAGCATCTTAAAATCTTAGAGATTGTCTCAGGGAATATAAGGGATTTTTAACTTGTATCATTATATACAAAGGAATTAGAATGAGGTGCACTAAACAAGGCATAAAGTTAATGGTAGTGGTTCCCACCACGCTTTAGACATTTTTTCTTACATCTTCTTGTTACTTGCGTTTATTGGACAATAGTCTGTCCTACCTCCTCCGAATGTAAGTTACAACAAATTAGAATCAGTGGAGTTATAGCTAGGAAAATTTAAAAACCACATGTTAAGGTGGATGTAAGAAAGTGATGAGTAGTAGCATCAGACTGACAGACATCCTTGGATTTCAAATCAAATGTGGATGCCAAAAGTTCGGTAATGCAGAATTTTTTATTTCATTTTTTTAAATTTGCAATAATCAACCAGAAACTGTCCAAATAAAGCAGTATTTGCAGAAGGTATGTTACAAATAATGTCTGCCTTCGGGGACTATTTCCAACTCTGTCACTGCCTTGTTTTAAGATCTTAGACAAGTTATTTCAGCCTAATGTGTTCCATGGTACAAAAAAAAAGAAGGTAATCAACCTCTAGTGACCCTCCAGAGATGCTGTAATATCTAGTTCTTGATAAGGTACCCTAACCTTTCAGAGCAGCAGGGTCCCCTGTTGCTCTTCCTGCAGGGATTCTGGTACCATCCCAACTACTAGCAGCAGTTGAGTTTCTGGTGATCAGCAAGTAAACTTAGTAGCTGAATATATCAGTATTCCATATAATAAAATAAGAGATGATAAAAAAAGTGATTGAGGAGGACAGTACACTGAAAGGAGAAGAAGACAAAAGGGATTCCATGGGTGTTAAGTCACTTAGATGCTACCTAATCTGTAACAAAAACTGCTAGCCTACAATTTATTGAATATAATAATGCAATACTTATTTCTCAAACTTGCCTTCCACTTCGTCCATCCAAGTCTGGTAAGAGGAGTGGGCTGTTTGGGTGCTGAGATGTTACCAGCACTGACAGACAGCTGTCATGGGTAGATTTGGGGTAAGATCACGCCACGGACAGTCCCTGGTTTCCAGCAGGTTACCCACAGACTCTTCTGGTCCTCAGTCCTTCACTGGCGCCAGCTTCATTGAGCTTCTCAGGGCTTATGGAGTAGGAGGCTCCTGACTGACCTGAGGTCCTCTGAGTGAAAGCGGAAGTTTCTCTTGCTGCTGTGGAGAACAATAAATAGCTTGCTGTCATCAGTCACCCCTTCGCTGCTCACAGAACCCCACCCAGCTAAGCTTAGGGGCAATCTAGCATGGGATGCACTCCTAAATGCCTTCAACTACCACAGGCAAGTAGGCAGGTATCCTCTGGAACATTGGATAATCTACCTTTGTGAGCTCTCTCCAAACTCCCTCTGCAGCAGATGACAGGAGTAATGTCTGAACTGACAGAGGATATACATATTTTTCATGCAAGCCAAGACACAAAAAAGACATAAATTCCAGTGCCCCCAAATACAGATGTTCATAAGCCCAGTAACAAGTTAGTACACCGGGAGGGAGTGAGGATATCACAACTTCTCCCATGCAACATTCTTCCCTCAGCTACATCTTGAAGTAACACATCCCTGCTTTCATCTGTCATCAGGGTGGCACCCCATAATCAAACTCTGTCTGACTATCTCCTTTGTTGCCAACTCTGACAGCATATGTGCCCAGCAAGTTTGACATCCAGATCTGCAAGAGCTCCTTTCCAAGAATCTCTGCAGCAACCATACGCAGTAAAGAAAAGCAGTTTACAGTGTAGATATTTACAGCTGAGCAAAAATTATCTCAGTTCCCCTTACAGTCAGAAAGACTGATACGCGTATTTCTTTGGTTGAGATTCAACTGAGCCACCTCAACATTTATCTTGGGATGAGACAAATCATGCCAGAGATGCACACTTACTCCATTAACAAGAGCGACAGACGATAAATTCAGGTGCAGACACCTATATGTAGACATTTCTTTTTAGTGGGATGAACCTTACCCGTGTCTTACACACCCCTGCCCTTTTGTGCAAGCCTCCTCGTGAACGCTTTCGTCCCACCAGTCTCCTCCATTCCTCAGAAATTAAGTTACGGTTGATTTGCTGTGGATCCTCTGGACTACTTCAACTAAATCTCTCCATTATAGACCAGCTGCAGAGAGTCCACGCCTAAGTTGCAGGAACATGAGACCCACAAACAATGTAAATGCCGTGCGAACAGATTCCCTAAGCCTTGTGAACATGAGACAGTCTGTGCATCTCAACTTTTTGCTCTTGCTATAGCTTATGCCTTCTTGGACACATGCAATTCAGATCTTCCAGAATGCCAACTCCCTCAAGTTCCCTCAAGACCTTTCCCTTCTCTAGAAAAAGGTTATGTAATGGCTTGGAAATCCTCTCTGCGTGTACTCAGCAAAACAGCTCCTGCCTGACTAGCGCCAAATGGGGACTGTCAACTTCATCCATAGCTTTGTCAGGGATTTTTATTAGTGCCATTATTACTGTGCCTTCGTGAGTGGACCCAACAGCTCCTTTTGATGCAGCTACAGACTGAGGATCCCTCACTAGCAAATATACCAAGACTGCCCACAACATTTACACAAATAGTAAAGCTGTTTTTCAGGTCTGCAAGTGCCAAATGCAGACACCTATAGAAAGCGATTCTGCTGACTACAATGAACTTCGTATTAGGAAGGACTTTCAACTTTTTAATGAAAGGATCGCAGAGTCTTTTATAGGGAAGGTATAGGGAAGTGTCTACCACACACTTGTTCTATTAGGTTAGATCAGACCCAATAGTAATTTTAGTTACTAAACAACTAAACATACATAGATGGAAAATAATCATGTCTTCCCCCGCTTATACAAAAATAGGTGCAATCACAGCTCATAAACAGTATTCTGAGCAAAAGAAGAAAACACAGTTTGAAATAATCGAACACATTACAGAAAACAGTAATTTAGAGTTTCATAATTCCTTTCTTTTTCACAGAAATAATTATATATACTTCCCCATCTTCAGTAGCATTAAAGATGTGATAGTTAAAGTAACTTTCATTAATAAATCACAGTAGCAGTGCAACATGTTATTAACAGTTGCTTTAGACTGCGGTATGGGAAAAGAAACAAGAAATAAATATACGATGCTGCTTCTACTTCAACATTTCCAGAAAACATATATTTTAAAAATATTTTACAGGTTAAAATACTGATAATTCTATAATTGTTTCTTTAGTAATACTGTGAAGTAATGCCTTGCCATCTTTATAGTATTTCTTGAACTACATAACAATAATTATTTTAAATTATATCAGTCTCAGTCACACTGCATTTAAAAATATAAAGTCAGAGTCCCTAATAAATCCTTCTGGTTTTTCAAGTAACACAGATAAAATTAACTTTGCTAATCGTGGCATGTTTTATTGTACCCTTATGTACAATTTCTATCCCTCTCTCTTTTTAAGTACAGAATCTATACAGCAGAAAGTCTTAGGCAATCTTAACTATAGTTATTGCTGCCAACTCTTCCTATAAAACTCAGGGTGAAATAGTGGTATAATTAAAATTGATTGCAATGCTCACACTGATTTCAGAGAATGAAAGAAAAGAGAAGAAACACTCCCTGAAATACGGCAAGGTCCCAGCAACACAATTCTATATTTACATAGGGAGCACTGGTAATAAGATTTCAGGAAATCCTATGATTAATGTATTACCGGCAAAATACATATTTAAATGTGTCTATATTTGTATGTATATAAAAATACAGGTTAAAAGTCAAAATGATAGGATTTCACTTAGATACAGGTCTCTCTTTTTAATCAGTGCTGGCAGCATTGCAGAAGAATTTTTCCAAGGGAAGAAAAATGAAGTGTAACTTATTCAGCTGGAAACATGAGGAAAATACATCTGCTAAAACACATAATGTAATTCCATTACTTAAAACGTTTTCAGGGGACCTCTATTATTGTTGCAAAAGTGCCACGGGATCTTATCATTAAAAGATAAAACAGTGGTTGAACCACAGTTCTCATCTAACAGCAAGAAAGTCCCCAGTCTTCAAAGATTTATGTACACAGCTAATTTTATGCAGTCGACATAGTCTTGTTTCAGACCACAACATTTTTCAAAACGCTTAAAATTAGGCATAATATATGAAACTTGTCACAGAATTGAGACCTATAGCCGGAAAAGTCATAGCAAATATACTTTTCAAATTTAAAAAATGCATATTCCTTCACAAGAGAGTATCAGTTTTGATCTGCCTTTTGTATTCACATTAGCGTTTAAGCAGCCTGTGTACCATTTCTTTTATGAATCAAATATTTATCACAAAAAGGTCACTGCCAACTTAGAAACTGTATTTTAAAATCTTTCCAATTCCATTACTGTTATCTTCCATTCTCAAATTCTTTCTTAAGCAAGAATTTTGCTTTTGACTTTCTTCTCTGATTTTCAACTTAACTTAAAAAAAGTAATTCTGAAGTTTGAGGGAAAATGTTACATATGCCAGCAATGTTTTTCAGCTAACTACATATAAAGAGTGTGGGGAGACAGTGTGTTAGAAAGGTCAATATAAATGAATGCTATGAGAGGTATTTGGGGACACATATCTTAGATAAATTTTAACTATTTTCCTTTTAAATGGATTCTATCATGATAAGCTTTCAAGTAACTTTAGCAAGTTGAAAATATTTGAAGATAAGCTATATTTATAGGGCAGCTCCTAAATGCACGGATTGCTGTGAACTCTTATTTATGAGCTGAATAGTGATATCTAGCTACAAAATGTTCACTTTTTTTTTTCAGTTTTACCAGTGGATGAATGTTGACTGTCTGGTAATTAGTTCCATTTTCATCATCTCCAAAGCATACAAAACAACTGGACTTTTTGTAAACTAACAGCACATCGTCATCTTAAAAGATTCTTCATCGGAGGAAGGTATTTCAGATTCCTTGAAACTAATCTCTCCTCTATTTGTTGTTTGGAGGGGGGTTTTTTTGCTGTGGAGGAGGGATGGGTAGAAATTACAAAAATGCTCAAGGTTGAATAGGGCTCTGAGCAACCTGACCCAGCTGAAGATGTTTCTGCTCACTGGAGGGAGGTGGGCTAGGTGACCCTTAAAGGTTCTAACTATTCTATGAATAATAATCTTTCTAGCACACAAAGCAGCTTTGAAAATCCCTGAAGTCAACTTCTAGCCTTCACCATGAAGACCTTGGTAGGACTTTTGAGACTCTGGATAGGGATCAAGGTATCAGCTGGCCAACTTTAGTGACTGTCCAGTTCTGTCCAATTACCCTGTACTTTTCTAAGTGTGCTAAGAACACTTTGTGTCATTACTTTTTGGAAAACTTGTCTTCCCTGTGCTTACATCCTTATCTGCTTCAGAGTGTTTGCCTTGTAATCATAGGCAAACAGACTGTTCTCATGTTTGCTAAAGTAAAACAGAAGTGATATTCTTAAGAGACCACGTAAGTCTGAAGGGGCTAAAGAAGGTCTGGCTTTGTGAGACCTTCCACTTCAATCTTCTGTCTGACTTTGGGCAACATACAATCTCACGATCCAGTTCCTGACTTACAAAACCAAGCAGTGATATTTCTTGTCTCTTGATTAGCTTGTCTGTTCAGCTCTGCCAGGAAAGTATCAAAATACTGTTAGCACACTGCATAGCCTACTAAAATCTCACATTTGGTTGGAGCTTACTGTCATATGTACTTATGTTAAATAAGTCAGACCACCCCCACGCTATTTCTCGTGAAATGAGGACATGTATACAAAAGATGGCTTGCCAGCTTCCCCCTCAACTTACAAATGGCTGATCATTGCCTTCCCCAATCCAGTTTATGCAGCATTTGAAGTCCGGGAAGACAGACAAGCGCGATGGGTGGCCCTCAGACTAACTGACTGAATCCAGCTCTCAACTCTTACTCTGTAAGAAAGGGTTTAGACAGAATGTAACAGGAGTTAATTTAAGCTGTTCCAAGAGTAAATGAATGCTGGCACTAAGCCTAATGCTCTTGAGGGGATTGAAGTTCTAGCAGAGAGTGAATCCTTCTTGGAACTTGGCCTAACACTCTTAAAAGACACTGAGACGTGGAAGTGGACCTTCAGGCATGAAGAGATGTATGTTTGCTTGGCATTTTTAAAGGTTTTTTTTGACTTTGTAACGAAACCTAAAAGAAATAAGTTTCTGCCAAACATGATTTCCTAAGAATGATAGGACTCACAAGGGTTTTGTTTTATGGTAGTATGTTTTTGTCTTTTGATATGACTTGACTTTATATTCAGTATGCCTAAAAAGAAAAGACTGCATTTAAGCATTGTTACATAACTATTCAGAGGGACATCGAATCTTAAAGAAAAAATACATTTCAAACATTTCAGAAAATATTTTATTAGTATTTTCATTTGCTTTTCCAAATTTTCAGCAACGCAAACACCTCTAGCACAAAGTCTGAAGTCATCACATAGAAAGTATTTTTTTAAAAAACCAGGTATGATATCTTGCTAAATGTAATGATTTCTGCTTACAGGAGCAAAGAAGAGCAAACTGAGCAGGATGGGAGAGGAAGGCAACATTTTAGCGCTGCAGCATATAGTAGCTGACGACATTTGTCACCACATAACTCAATTTGTCTGGCGAAACTTGTGTTACATTTACCAGATTGTCAGTGTCATTTCCATAGACCACAGAGATCTTTGCTTTCTGTCATAAACTACCCTGCAGTGACACTGCATGGGGTGAAACAGGACTATATGTGACTCACCAAGAGTTTTCTTGCTATTTAGGCACGTGTTCCAGCACTCACAGCTGTCCCAGCACGGTGACGGCAGCACAGCTGCCAGCAGCATTAGCGCAGCGGTAGCTTCGTACTCCTGGACCCTGTGCCCACGAGGTGAATTTACTGCAGAGAGAGAAGGGGTGCCTAAGGACACCTAACCTGCCCATCAGCATTGCGTGCTTACAGCCATATGAGAATAGCTCTCCATTCACACTGCAGTTGTATCTGTTCCAGGCAGGAAAGTCATCTGAGGGAAGACAAATGACCTACTTATTTGTTTTTACTTAAAGAAAAACTGAAAATGCCTGTCAGAGTAATGAATTAAACCTCCTTGCCTGTGCTGTGGCTGTGTGTTCAACGTCAAGGGATCTGGCATTCAGAAATCAAATCTCTCAGCCATCCTTTATAAGATGTTTCTAAGACGTTGCCAGCACGCACGAAGTGCTTGCTATCGGCTTATACAGAAAGTAAAGTACTTTCAAGGTGTTTGTACAAATACTATGTGTCAAACTGTAAGATTGGGATGGAAAATATTTTGTCCGTCTAGAGGGAAACAGAAACACACAATAGGAATTTCCTGCAAGTTTTACAGAAGAAGTGGGATTTTGCTGTGTGAGTATAACAACTGACAGATTTCGCTCCTATGTTTTATATTGGGATTAAAAAGGCTTTTCCCATATGAGTTAGTTTTCACGTCTCTGGGAACAGGAAAAAGATTTTGCAATGTACATTAGCATGTAGAGATGGAAGGGATTTTGCAATGAGCAGTCATTTGTCTTCCCCAGAGAAGGTGTTTTTGAAGGGCTTGTATCCTGCTAAGGACTTGGGTGCTGAGATTCCTGAAGATGTCTCCAACACTTCACAGAATGACACTCAGTCAACACCACATGCTAAAGGAAGACTGGATAAATTCTGGGGTGCCGTTAGTTAAATGACTGAAATTACTCTCTATGAAACTGAATTCACGACTGAATTCAGGTCAGGGAAGGAGAGCAAACTAAAATTACTTTGGTGGCACTGATGGATGATCACCTTTTGTCAGTGGATACAGGGCGAAAAAGCATTTCCATGTTTCAGAGCCTGTACCACAACATTTGTAGTGTTGACAACACAAGTACTGGCTGTCATATCCAAAAGAGGTGAAAGATATAGTTTGCTAAAACAGACTGAGTACTTTCTGAAGGCCTTCAACCAAAGACCGAAGTAACAAAAAGTTGCATACAGCTGTTCTCTCAGCAGTCTTTCTCCACATTCACATGGAGTCACTAGGTGAACGTCTCTCATAACACAGACACTGGTACTGCCAACATACAAATGACATTTAACTTCCTCTCTGCCTTACTTCATATGACCTTATCATTAATTCCCAGATGGCCCAATTTTTGAATGTGATCAACTAACTAATGTTTGCATGTAACCAACCAAGACCTAGAGAGCTTTGTTAAAACTATGGCAGTGAGGAAAAAAAAGCACTCTGAAGCATTCACAGTGAATAATTGTCTTTTGGCACGAGTGATTACTGCCAACCAAGTCATTCCGTAATGCTTCTCAGTTAACACCTCTGCCACGACAACTTCTGTAAACTCACCTTCCGTCATTTGTATTTCATGAGAAACTCTACTCTGCCCTTGAAAAGGATATTCTAAACTTGCTCTTGCTTTTGTTGTTTCTGATCTGGATCACACACTGAGCGACACATCCATATGGGCCATCAACACCTAGAAAACCATCAGCGCCGGGTCAGCCCTGCTTGTGGAAGCTCACCTAACCTGCCTTACTCAGTACCCCGGGCTTCCCGCAGGGCCTCGAACCCTGCTCGGCACCCGTTACTCCTCGCGTACTCAACAGCAGGAGTCTGCGCTGGGATAAGAGTCACAACAGGGAATGAGGCGAAGCTGAGCTCTGTGACAGACACAGGGGGGTGGCCGGGACACCCCTGGGGCCGGAGGATCACTGCAAACACCGCCACTTTTCACTCCCTACCGCACAGGCCAGGCCTTCCGCGCTCCCTTCCCTGACACGACCACACGCCTGGCCCCTGCCCTGCCTGCCTTCCCTCTCCGCCAGGAACCCGCCTGTCTCCCAGCCGAAGCCTAGAAGGGGGCCCTGCCGCCTCCCCTCACCTGGGGGGCTCCCCGGCGCGGGATGGAGGGAACGGGCGCACCTCCGCCTGCGTTACAGAACCACGGAATCAGTCAGGTTGGAAAAGAC
>VZTA01018854.1:28926-73530 GCA_013398855.1 Mohoua ochrocephala
GAGGCGGGACTTGGCTGCGGGAGCCCTCCTGGCCCCGGTGGTCCAGCAGGTAACGCGCGTCCCCGGCCCCCGTGGCATCAGCAGCGTGTCATTTGCGCCGAGCAGCCTCGCCACATCAACGGGGACCCCGCCGCTTTCCGCAGCGGGACAAGGCAGGGTTTGCCTTTGCACGGAGCGTTTCCCCTCTCCCCTTGACAGCCCTGGTGGTGCCGGCCGATGGACCCGTGTGGTTTGCACAGACACACGGCCTGTACTGAGCTCCGCGTTTTGCTGGTAACTTTTCGGGGAAACTTTCACGGTGCCCGGTCTGCACGTCAGGTGCTGTTAGACAGTCGTGCACGTTTTTGTCTCTTAAAAAAAAATATTTCACGGAAGTGTACTTTTGCAGTTCATACTTTGTCTGAAATGCATCACACAGAATGATTTCCTCTTACTGGGTCCAAAATGTGTGCTCTGGATGTGGTTGCCTTGGAGCATCAGGGCACACTTAGAAGGGTACGCTCAAGGCCAGATCGTCATTGTTTACAAAAAAATCTTTGTACACAGTTTCCCAGCTTTATCGTTTTCATGGAGGCAGTGAGCTTTTTCCTGTTTTTCCTTCAGATAAGAAGTTACTGTCAATTAGAGCTGGTTTGTTATTTCAGAGCTGGAAGACCTAAATGCTTTGTAGGCCAGGGGGTTTAGGTGGATGGGGGAAGAGGTCAGTCTATGCTTGCAGTGCCATTCATCTACTTATATCTGAGAATTTTTGGAAGTATTCAACAGTTTGTATGCTTTGATGTCTTATCTCTTAACAGTGATTAAACAGGCTGAACTACAAGAAGATAAATACCAACCTTTATTCTTGAGGACAACCTTTATTCTTGAGTCAAGAACAAAGAATGATTTTTTAAGTTCTTTTTTTTAATATTGTAGTCTTCACTGTGGAAGATATCTAAGCTACATCTTCTCAGAAAACTCAGTTTTTACTAGATAAGCATTTTTCTAAATAGATTATCTAGTGGTCCTGGTTCCTTGGACAGCACATGCTAAACTTTAATCTTCTGTATGCATCTCCTAGCAAGGAAAGCATCCATTACTCAGTAGATAGCCTACTGAAAACGTATCTTTTTGTTGTTTTTGTGTTTAATTAGGTGAGGTTTTTAAGCAGCTTTGCATTATATTTAAAAGGTCCTGTCATTGAGACCAATTTCATATATGCATGGAACTCTTGCTGAAGTAGATGTCTGTGTAGGTATATATAAAAAGTGTTAAATGTGGGAAGTAGTCACTTTTAAAGGGTTTTGAGTGAAGGGTCCTCACTCCGGTGCTGATGTGTTCTCGTGGAGTAGCTTTCCTGTAATGCATGGACAGTCCTACGAGTACGCTTTTAATAATTCTCAGGAGGAAGTCCAAAAGTCTAGGACTTATTTAACTGATTTGGTTTTGGAGACGGTAAATTGCTGGACTCTGCAAATGTTTAGTAGTTCAATTTGAACTTTTCAGTTTTCCAGTAAAGTGATTGTTGGAGAAGCTAGTTCTCCCTATGCGTTGTACTCCATATTCCTGCAGGTAATGTACATTACTGAGCTTTTTAAAACTATCTAGGAAATGACCATGCAGAGCATAATGCTGCAAGTGGATTGTGAAAGCTATGAGGAACAGAGGGATACAGCCAAAGAGGCACGCTGCAGGTCTTTTAAGCAGTTTAGATGCTACTTGTGGCTTCTGATTGATGGGAAATAGTCCAAAGTGAAACAGTGTTGCAACAAGTATGTCACCTTTATTACATGTTTTGAAGCCATCTTTTTTTCAGTTCAGAGTTTGTGGAATCCTGAGAAATGGAGATTCTTTTCACATTCTCATAGCGGATAACCTTATTTTCTGTTATTATTCCTTTTCATTGTAACTAATCTTAACCAGCCTTGCTTGAGCTTGTGCTGACAAACAATATTGAACTGTTTGTTCCTGTTGTAGTATGCTGTGTAGTGGGAATGTTGGCAGCATGGTATGTGAAATTTTACAGGTTAAGGCAAGTATTTGAAATTAAACAGCGTAATTTTCATTATTTCTGCAACAAAGGAACATGTAGTGGAAATCTTTATACTTCTGTCTCATCAACAAGGCCTACTGGTTGCTCTTGAGAATGCGGTGAGATTTTGCTGCCGTGCTTCCCAATTTTCCTTGGTAATATAGTCTCGACTGTTGAATTGCTGTAAAATAGGTCGTAATTGTTTAAAATATTTAACAGAGTGAAGCTGACAAAGTGACAATGTATCTTCATGCTGTAAAGAACCAATATAATAGGATTCTGTGCTTTTCAGTAGCATGACACTATGTTTAAAAAGTTCTGTCATTAAGACCAATGTCATGTCTGGGTGTGACTGTGGTGTAAGCATAATTTGAGCCACTGAGTAATTTTCATTCTTGTCCTGAGTGAGACGTAAGTACCATTAGTAACTTCCTTGCAGAGACAAAGACTTCGCTGTAAATACGTCCTGTTTGTTTAGGTTAAGTAGTCGAAGTCGGTAACTCTGTTTAGATTTTCCGTTTTTCTCACTAAAACTATTCTCTGTCAAAGTAGTCAGACATTTTTCAGCTTTTCCTTGTTCTAGGCAATTTCAGACATACAATTTCTAGTGAAGCTGGCAAACAGCATGCCAAAGGTAAAGTTCTATAAATTCAGTGTTTACTTTTTTTTTTCCTTCTAAAGCTTTTGAATATTCTAAAATCAAAGACTGATACCTTTGCCACCTAGTTCCTTAAATCTGTTTTCAATTCCAGTTCTTTCTTCTTGCTGGAGTGGGTTTAATCCTGCTCATATTGGTTAGTGGCACTTCTGACTTCTGCTCATATTAAATGAAATCCAGCCTGTGTATGAGTCTTTGCAGAATCAGTGGTTCTGCAGGGTCAGATAATCTGTTTTCTTTTTGTGAGTTGTATGGATATTGTCTGTTTTATTTTGTAGTGGCTTATGTTTGGTTATGGTGTTTTAATATAATTGTTTATTCTGACAATAAATTTTCTGTTCAGGGTTTTCTATAAAACTTTGGCCCAGGTTTTTTGTCACCATTTTCTCTGCCACTTATCTGTTCTTACAGTGTACACTAAGTGGTTAACGTTTCAGTAATAAAACTTCCTATATTTAATGTAATATTATCTCAGATGTAATCTTTCATGATTTATGAAGTTATTTTCATTCCCTATCTCCATTTGCTGACCTACTGTTTAGAAACATGTAACTAATATATGTTGGAGTAAGTGTTGATTGTAGAACTCTACAAAGATTATTATAGCAAAATGAACATAATATTTCTGAAACTTTTTTTATAGACACTAGGTTTTGGTTCTATCCACACTTGTTATTTACCGGTGAAGGTACAGTGGCAGTACTCAAAACAGATATAGCTTGTGTTGAGAAAAACTAGATCAATTTTCGGTTTTTAATCAGATGAACTAATCAGCTTGTATCTAGAGGAGAAAAAAAGAAGGGAGGGGGTAAGGGCTTTTGTTCTAGCAGTGTGACTCAGAATGGGGATTTATGTTGAATTCACTAGAAGTGTTTCTACTATTATCCTAACCAACACAGCCGGGTCAAAAATGTTCACACTGCACTGCACGCTACATTGATGCTATACAGGCTACTTTTCTTCTTTAGTAGGGGAATTCAAATGACGCAACGATATATGGTTTGTAACCTTGATCAGACTTGCAGTATTGTCTCTTGTGCCTTTATTCTCTCAGAGCATGCAGTTTGCAGTACTAACGTGGCCCACTCCAACTAAATTAGGAACTTCCCAACGGACTGCAGGTTCGATCTTGGACGCGTGCGAACTGCAAACGATAAGAAAATTCTGAGAAGCAGCAGGCTGCCAGAGGCAGTATATCCTGCCCCTGCTGAGTTTTTTATGGCCATGCGTAGGTCACTCTCTTCAGAAAGAATATAATTTGATTTGCCCTTGAAAAGTTTTCATCCCTGCAACCTGTCACAGTTTGTGCCGAGTCTAAGTCACTGTTTGCCTAATGAGACTGACTGGAGTTGTTACTTGCACATATATGAAGCTTTGTGTGTGCAAAGTCTTGTCTGCTGATCAACATTATGGTGTTACAGCATTCTCATTAGGGTTGTGAGATCATTAGCTGGTACTTAAATGTTTGATAAAGCTTACCTGAGGTAAAGAGGAAAACATAACCTACTAAAAGCCTTTTTTTGGGTCCATTCTTGTTAAAACATTCTGTTACATGATTGTAGTCTAATTGGTTCTCTTTCTCTTACCTTTTCTACTACTGCTGTCTTGCATCAGCAACCTTCTTCAATTATTCCAGATCAGAGGAGACTCAGTTTGTGTCCTGGAGGTCTTAAATACATACATTGTATTTGATCATACTGAAAATATTAAGATAGTGCTTATAACGATTAACAAACACTTTGTGATAATTTGTAAAATATTTTTAAGTGTCTGAAATTCTAATTTTATTTAAAATACATTTATTGAAACAATTCTATTTTGGACTGCATTTTTTTGTAATTTCACTTTAAACTGCATTGAATGTTTCATCATTTTTCGAGCGTCAATGATTCTTAAGAGAAGCAAAGATGGGAGTGGTGACTCTCTATGTCACACTATCCACACTCTACATGGGAGTGGTGACTCCCGTGTCACACACATGGGAGTGATGACTGTATGTCACAATATGAAAACTGTCATTCTGAGCAACTGGGAGTAAAAAACTTTGAGTGATTAAAACTAGAGCTTAGATTTGTTTTCCAGGTCTGTATGTGCACCCACCACAAAAACGTGTGTACAAAAATGCACACTGTTAAAAGAAACCAGAATACTGTAAAAGATTCTCCAAACACTGGTTCATTCAGGGGACGCTCCCTTGGTTCTGTCACTGTGGAAAGGCAAAATAGTACATAAACAAATCTTAGGGCTATGGAGAACTCAGTACCACAGCTCATAGGATAATCTAGGGAGAGCGCGTATATTAAATATAACTTAAGTTTATCAGGGGTTTAGTAAAAGCTTCTGGGCTCCCAGACTTGGAAGCTGATAAAAATAGTTTAAAAAGTTTTGTCATCCTGCCTGTGTTTTTTGGTGACACTTTGAGATGTGCGCTGTGTCTCCAAAGAGATTGAGTGCTGAAATATAGTTGGTTTAGGCAAGCTCCAATATTTTGTGCATGGTTTTTTCTCAGGTAAAATTTCCAACCCAGATCAATAGAGAATTTTCAAAATAATGTCTGCTATGAGCATGTTACCTGTCTGGTATATATTTGCTTGATTGGTAACTTCTGGCAAAAACATCCAAAACAATTGTAATCAGTTGCGTGCAGGTCAAAACAGCATTTTGTTTCAATCACCTGAATTAGTTTCTACAGGGCAGTGGAAGGAAGAAGTGCATAGCTCTGGGATTTTAATTGTTTTTTTACACGTCCTTAGTAACCAGGATCACTTTGTGACCTAAGTTGTGCTTACACTGCTTCTAGGCCACGCTTTCTCACTCTCTATATTTATGTGGCTTTGGGGGGTTTTTTTTGTAATAGATAGTGTTTCTTAGGAAGGTAAGCGGTGCATTATAACTGCATGTGAAGGATTTTTGGCCAGATAAAAATATACGTGGCATTTGAATTCAGTCACCAAACAGGAAAAAAGAGTGTATTTCTTATACATTAATAACGATTCCTACAAAGTTACATGTTAGTGCTTTGAATTGTGAGACACTGATGAATTGTGTTAGAATGGGAATTTTTGTGAGGGTAACTTTGCAATATTTTAAAAGCCTGGTTCATGCTGAGGACAGAACATTGCTATTAAGATGAGGTGTCTTAATAAATATAGAACCTGGGATAAAATTGCATAAGGATTTGTAATGATGTATAGAATTGCCTGCAGGGAGGAATGTGGTTCTAAAATAAAACCAGAAAGGATATGTGCAGTCTGATCTAAGAAACATACAAGAAAATTCTTGTATTTACGCCATCATCAAAAGAAAAAGTTTGCCTGCTTTTGATGGAGTAAAAATCCCAGGATAGGTTCTTTTCTCCTAAGTTATATTTCAAAGTGTTTATCTTCAAGTCTTTATTCTATTAGAAATTAATTGAGCATGCAGATGCACATAGACAATTACTGGGATGCTCACTAAGTAAAATTAAGCATGTATAAAATAAGTCTGCGTCACAATGTTTTAACATGCTTTTGAAACTTAATGCAAATGTTTGTAATCCACATCAAACAAGCTGCTCCGTGATGGCTTGCAGGCCTCAGAGAAGACTCACAGTGGAATTCAGCTTGTGTGAACCTGACCACAGGGTTACATTATTAATGCTTAAAATCTATGTAGTAAAACAATGCCATGTAAAAATAATGAAAATTACCATTGCTGTTGTGGGTTGGAGCATCTTTAAGCAAGGATTGTTTATTTCTTTGGGTTTTTAAATCTCTCTCCTGCTTTACAACTTCCTTAAAGGAAGGGACAAGTTCCTCAAAATGTTGTCCTGTCTTTTTTTATCTTATCTTGCTGCTGGTTATTGTTCTCCTTGCTGTCTTAACGCTGTTCTGAGTGGAGCAGGACACAGCACACAGAGCCAGGCAGTGGTTCCCTGCACAGCCTTAGATTTCTGTTCTGGTTATAACATGGTTGGAAAGGTGTTAGAGGATTCTTACTGCATCTTCAGGTTGTGTCCTTGAACCATCTCCTGATGAAGGACGTGCAAGACTGGCAGCCTTTGGAGGAGGGCCCAGTTGGATTCAAGGTGCTTTGAACCCCTGGTGTTCCTTTCCAGCAGTGCCCAGCACTGGAGAGGCTCCTTATTCAGCTGTGGCAAGTTGCAGGCAGTGCTCTTGTTGGCACGTGGAAGCATCCATCCCTCTGCCAGCTTCATGGTTTATTTTCCACTGTATCTTTACTGCTATATTTACTATCTCAATAAATATTACCAAAATAAAAGTTGTCATAGATCATGACAAAGCAGTCGTCTCAGTAGGTAAATGCATTCAATACTGCCTGTGACTGAACAGGAAATGGGTAGTCATTTTTTTATTAAATGGTTCAGGTACCTATAGTTTATGGCTATGAAAGAGACAGTTTAACATAATTTATGCATGTACCTTCTAACTCAGGTATATCATGTGAATATATTCCTTTTTTTTTTTTCTTTACTGTGCATCTAGAAGTAAACTGAAGTACTACAGTTGGTTTGGTTCTGAGTTTAAATGACTTGTAACATTGTTGCCTCTGAATTCATCTTCAATGAATGAGTTTTGGGTAATAGTCTCAAAATACTCTGAAAATAGTGTGTGCTCAAAACATGCCTTTTTAAACAACATTCCTCTATTTTTTAAGCATTGATAAATATACGTCTCCCCTGCAATTAGATTGCTAGCTCAGCTTATCCTAATCTTTTTTCTTTTCCTTAAATATGCTTCAGTATTTCTGAAACTGTTCCTCTTGCGCAGCCAACGAGGGTAACCTTAGCTACCTCTTGTTTAATTCTGTATTTCACTGTGTTATGGAAATACTGCATGTATCAGGTATCCATCAAGCAGCCTAAATCAATAACTGGGATATTAAATATATCACAAACATCATTCTCAGCATTAGTGACATACAGACATTGTCATGTTATGTGCCTAAAATAGAATGTGGTATAGGGAGTGTGGAATCTGTAGGACCATGATGTTATAATTAATTATACCCTTACATACTACTTATGTATGTGCATTTGTTTCCCAACTTTAAATATATGGTATCCTTTTCAGCTTTTTGAATGTGAAATATTTATATCCTGAAGTTCCTGGCTTTGAAAATATTTACATTTATTCCCTTCTCTGTGTGCATGGAGATTCTTTGTGCAGGTGTCTTCATTGATACTAAAACAACATGATGTCAAATGTAATCTTATAGGTCAAGGTTAAAATTTAACTATCTATCTTTCATCTGATCTGTCACCTTTTCCTTGAATTCACTCTTGCTGTATGACTTCAGTGATTAAATAAAATCTAACTAACATTCTTTCTAGGCACTTTGATACATGTGGACAGATGGGGTGAGTTAAGCTGCATGGGTTTGTGTTTTTAGCTAATGTAGTAAAAGGTTAGTGCTTGAGAATCTTTGGCTGTTTATGTTAATGGACAAACATAAACAGATAAAGTAGCTTGCCTGAAAACAAAAAATAGATTGATTAGAAAGAATTGCACAAAATAATATTCTGATTTTTAACAAAGAACCTCGAGAAGAAACTAACATCTGTTTACTGGTGATACAAGACTTTTTCTCCAGTAAATACAGTAGATGCTTTCAACGTAGATATTACAAACTTTCGTTTTCATTTGGTTTCTTAGATGGAAGCTCTGATTGCCTTTTTTTTTTTTTCCTAGAAACTTTGAGCATATTGATAATTACCTTTTATTTTTTTGTAAGAAATGATCTGTTCTGTACAAGCAGTAGTGGCTATTCTCCCAGTGCTGCTGCTTCGTCCTGTTTTCCGAATGCGTTTGCTGGGTTACCGTGAGAACTCTGTATTACACTTACTTGTAGACTTCTGTGTAACATTGTGGCTGACTGAATATGGTTATTCCTGGCAAGTGGCTCAGCATTTTGGAAATGTAATCCAGCCAGAAAGAACAAATAACTCAAGACTCTAGTTTAAATAATCATCCAAGATGGAACTGTGTGAAATGCTCATTCAGAACACGTGTAGTAGGCTGTAGCTCCTTGCTGCTACTCACCGAGCTTTTTATTACACATAGAACTAAAAGACAAGAGAAGGGAGTCTTGTCAGCTTTAACACCAGACGTCATTTCAAGTAGTTCCTCAAGGTTTGTGTCCCTTTCAGGGTAGGAGACATTTCAAGAATGACTGTCTCGCACTCATGTAGTCTATAAAAAGCACTTATAGCAGATGTAGCTAATAAATATTATCGGTACTGATACCTTCCCTGCTCCTTTGCCAAATCATCAGAAAAACTCCTTCACCTGCCTCCAAAACCTGCACAGACAACCTCTAGCACAGATGGGAAAGTTACATGAAATGAAGAAAATTGGTGTTTCAAAATACTTTTTTCTTAATCTTACTTTTTTTTAAAAGCAGGCATTTTCTTTGATAATGCCTTTTATTGGGCATACTGCCATATTACAATAATCTATTAACAAATAATGCTGTAATATTAAAACAACATATGCCGAGCTGCATGTAAAGCTATGTACATATATATATTTGTAGTGTAAATTTATATGTATTAGTAAGGAAATGTATGCATATGTATAAAATATACTTAAAATACAGACTGTGTGAATACAATAATAAAAAATAAATATAAGAATGTGTTAATAGAGAAATTATGGGATTTATTTTGGAAGTTTCTAGTCTAAATGGACAGATATGCTCAGAATTTAAAGGGCGAAATCTGCCTGAAGTTCTATCAAAAGCTTCTTCTGGTGGCCCTGTAAGAGGCAGAGGTCTGCGTGCTGCCACATCAGGCTGGGCTTTGAACTTGACTGCATGGGCTTGCTGATGTGGGATCTTGCCAAGGAGAAAAGCATGAAGTTCTGTCGTGTTATATTGCTCACCATCATGAAATGGACTTTGTAATTATATTTTATGATCTCACAAATTTGCCGACATGAACTCTATTTTTCAGGAGAGAAAAGTCTTAATGGTTACGTATTGACCACATTATCTGACAGTCTGCTCCTCCTTTTATAAAACTTTGAAAATCAGAAGATAACAAAGCTTAATAGCGTAGCTGACAGAATAATTGGTTTGGAGATCTAGTGCAGCTTCTGTACCAGTCCTCTCTGGGCTTGTTCTTGAAGCAACTGTGGACTTGTCTAGTAATTTGGTGTTTTTAATGGCAATGCAAAATCAAAATTATACTTGGCATGGAGACTAAGAAAGTGCTCTTTACTTTATAGCCTTATATTGTTTAAATGCAAAGAGAGAGTGGTCTCAGTAGCCTGGGATTGTCACAGTGAAATGTTTTTCCTTGCTCATTACACTCTAATGACTTTCTCTCAGGTTATAGTTCTTACTTGGAAATGCAGTAAAGCTGATGGATAAAACATCTGGCACCTTTTTTACTGAAAAATAGGTTTGATGGTCTTAGGCATCAGGGAATACAGTAGTATCACTGCTGTGTTTGGGAATAAGTAAACAATTCCAGGCTTCTGCTGAAGATGTGGAACAGCAGGAATAAACATTGTAATCTCCAAAAGATGAAAAACACAGTATGCAACATGCATCAATTTAAAACCAGCATTTCCCGGATCAATTTAGGTGATTTTATCTAATGTAAAGCATTAATATTAAATCTGTACTGTTCAATAAGCAATAAATGAGGAGAATTGATGCTTGACTTAATTATTCACATTACAGAATCACAGAATAAGCTCAGTTGAAAGAGACCCCGAAGGATCATCAAATCCAACTCCTGGCCCTGCACGGGACTATCCCAAAGAGTCACACCATGTGCCTGAAAGTATTATCCAAACAGTTCTGGAACTCGTTCAGGCTTGGTGCTGTGGTTCTTGGATGTTCTTCATGGGATCTATCTCCACTTAAGAGAAACTTTTCTACTTTTCGTTGTCATGGTTTAACCCCGGTTGGCAGCTACGCATCTCAGAGCCCCTCATTCCCTTTCTCCTTGGGGGAGAGGGTCGGAAGAGTAAAGAGGAGAAAACTTGTGCGTTAAGATACAGACAGTGTAACAGGGAAAACGAAAGCTGCGTGTGCAAACAAACCAAAATGGGATTTTTTTCACCACTTCCCGTGGGCAGGCAGGTGTTCAGCCATCCCCAGGAGAGCCGGGCTCTGCCGTGCATAGTGGTGACTTGGGGAGACAGACACCATCACTCCAAACATCCCCTCATCCTCCTTCTGCCTCCAGCTTTGTACACTGAGCATGGGCACCATATGACACCCCTTTGTCAGCTGTCCAGGCTGTGTCCCCTCCCAAATCCTTGTGCACCTGCAATCTACCCGCTGGTGGGCTGGGGTGAGAGGCAGAAAAGGCCTTGGCTTTCTGAGAGCCCTCCTCAGCAGTTAGGAAAACATCCCTGCGGGTGTCAACACTGTTTCCAAATCCAAAACACAGAATTAACTCTTTTCCAGGCACAAACAGCACAGTTGTGTCCACAGTAGAACATCGTGGGGAGTTATTTGTTTGTTTGTTTGCTTTAAAAACGAGTTTTATTGCTAACCTGCATAGATCAGAGAAAACCTTTTTTCAGTGCTTCAGGCAAGTGCAAGATCTGGTTTGTCTTTCTGAAATGTTTGTGTCACTAATGTGTAGGGGAATACTTTTTTTCAACGGTACAACTACAGCAGCTACCTGGAAATTGTGGATATGTTTTAGCAAGTTTGCAGTCAGAAAAATCAAGTCTTTCATGTTCTGATTCTACAGAAATCCTGTGGCTAGGCCAGGGATGTTTATAAGCACATAAGGAACAACTGAGTGATGGAAAGAGAGCTGCTAAAACAATATGCAGATTCCATTGGTGCTCAGTTGAGTGAGCTCTGCAACGTGCAGATGCTTTTCCTGTGCTGTGACTTGTTTTGTCTGCCATTGTTTTCTTCTCACCCTCCACCAGATTATCTGGCAGTGCATGCTGCTATTTTTTCTTTACTTAAGTGAGAATTTTTTAAGCTCTGTGAACTCTTTTCATTTGAATTGGATGTAGATGGACCTTCTCATATGGAAACTTCTCAACAAAATCTTAAAATATATTTGGATTAATTTATAATAGTGAAACATACTCTATTTTGTCATACACAGGTAAAATGTGTATTGTAATTTGTCATTCAAATCAAATCAACTTCTGTATTATATCAGAGCTGGAGTTCGTTTTTATAGCTTGCTTGTCATTGTATGTGTGTGTTACTGTTGCAGTATTTCTCCTTTTGGGAAAAAACCCAATTGTTAATTTTTTCACATAGAGCTGTAGCTGAGCACTTCTGTAAAGAAATTTGTGTTTGTCCTTTTGAGCTCTTTCCAGGAAATTTCTTGAAAAAGAGTACTAATGATCTAAAAAGTCGTAAGTAACAGCATTTAGGCTGTGACCTATGGGAAGAACTCAACATAGAAAACAAAAATGGCAAAAACTAAAGCAAGTCTTCTGTTTCTGGATTAAAAAGAAAAAAATCCATTAAAACTTTAGATTTTAGTTTAGCTGAAGAACCATAATGAATGATAAACAGTGTAAAGGGTATAAAATTACTTTTCCTACAACACGGTGTTTTCTTTTATTCTGAGTATACCTACTGTATGTAATGTTCCTACTCAATCTTCCAGAAAAATATTGTGGGAAATGGCTGACATACTTTTTTCTCAACTGCTGTTAAATTTGGAAAACTGACAATGTCATATTGCCAAATGGTGTTGCATTGTTATTCTTTAATTTTAAGATTTATGTTCTTGCTTCTCTTCAGCCTCAAAAATGAAAAATATAAAGAAAAATCTAAATATTTAGGTGCACCAGAACTGTTGGATGTGTTAATTGAGCAGACTTTGTATAGCAATAAATACCAGATTCTTTATATTAACAGCCCTATGAAAAATAATGCACTTCCACTGATAATACACCATTTGTTTACTGAATGTTTTTCATGGGTGCCTCACTTTATAATCTGCAGTGCAGAGTCCCTCGACAGCACTGCTTCTTGAAATGACAGCAATGCAATCAAGATGCCTTGTCAGAAATCATGGAATCGTAGTCAGATTCCTCGGTGTAACACTTTTAAAGGAGTGTATGGTGTTCCAGTACAGATGGATTTTTCCTTGCAGTGCACACACATTCTCTCTGGCTGTGGTAGGAGGTACCACTTCCAGTATTGCAGAGTGCTGGTACTGACAGCAAACAGGGAGTGGTTATCCTGGGAGTCATCACATGGCTGAATCCTTTGTGGGTAGGATTTGTGGGACTGCAGTTGTGGGAGTAATGGGGCATCTTTATTCCTTCTTCATCTCCTGCAGCCTGTGGGTTAGGTCACTCTCCCTCCATCACTTCCAGGAGCGGCAGACTCCATGTGAGGGGCTGATCTGCCAGCAGGAAGCAAAACTGCTTCTTCCATTGCTGAAGCAAATGGACTGCTCAGGGCTCGGCTTTGAATGCAGAGTTAGAAGGTGATGAGTAATGGAAAGCAGACACAGTGGCTCTGGGCCAGGCTGCGTAGGGATTAAATTCTGGATGTGGTATTAATAGGATGGAATGAGACCCTTCCATACGGTTCAGTAGTGTGTGTGTGACTGTGTATCACCTCGATGAATTCATGTTACATGCATCCGGTTCTGGCCATTGGAAATACCCAGCTGATCTGACTAGATCACTGTAAGTGGATTTAAAAGTTGCTTGCAGTTCTTCAAAGTGTACAAAACTTCATGCATATAATATTCCTTGCCATTCTGGAGGTCGTGACTTGGCTATTATCCTGCTGCGTCAGACCTGGAGATTGTAAGTGTCCCATTGCTGCATGCTTGTGGGATGCTTCTGGCCCATTGAATGTCCCTGTGAGTGTGTTTGGCAAAACAAAGCTGATGGACCCAATATCCTTTATTCGAGCAGCTTCTGTAACTGGAGAGATTGCACAAGCTTTTGATCACCACACCAAGCTGTAGAACGTGTCTGTTCTGTTGGTAAACTTTGAATAGACAGATGATGAGTTACTGATGATGATCAGGTTGTGTTGACATAGCCATGAGACAATAATGATGTGCTTTTAATTGGGGGTGGGGTATTGGTCCTTCAGGCCATAATTTGCAAAGAGCAGAGACCATGAATAGTTTTCGTAAGAATTTGAAGGTAACATGTTAGCAACACTGTGCATAGCATGCCTATGCATCAGTTGAATAATTTTTTATATTGAGATATTTTGCTGAATCTGTGAAACTGCTCCTGTAGGCAGTTCATAAAAGCAGTTCTTCAGCTTTTGCAGCAAAAATTGCTTTTATTCCTTTATAATATTGGTCCTGCAATATTCTTATTTAATATAATACTTTCATAGTAGAGGAAGCAGGGGATGAGAAAGTGGATCTTTTCTTCTCCAGGGACTTCTCTACTGTATTTTTGGAACTGATGTATGCCTAAGGCACTGAGGAAAGCACCCTGTGTTGTTGCAGTTGTCTCAAAAATTGTTATTCTGTGCAATAAGTATATAAAATAGCATAATTCATTTTGTGTTATTCATAAAATAAGTATCCATGAAATGTCTGACATTAAAAGAAATTATATAGCTGTTATATATATTCATAAGCAATTTCTGTACCACATAGCAACGGTAAAACAGTGCTTTGACAAGAGAGTAAGTGGAACTTCATGGTAGGATGATGTAGTTGTCGTAAGTGTTCAGAAATCATAAATCAAGCCTTAAAATTGAACTGGATGAAAATGTAATGGTTTTATTTAAGGTCATGTGGATTCTTTTTATCGGTTTTGGACCTCCAGGCCTGAAACTTCTGAATCATAAGGGCTAGAAGCTTTTAAGTGAAAGATGAGATTCTTTCTCAGTATTGTGAACAATAATGTGGCTTTCATAGAATTGTAGAATATTACGAGTTGGAATGGACCTTAAAGATCATCTAATCTCAATCCCCCTGCCATGGGCAGGGACACCTCCCACTAGACCAAGTTGCTCAAGGCCTTATCCAGCCTGGCCTTGAACGCTGCCAGTGTTAGGGCATTCACAGCTTCTCTGGGCAACCTGTTCCAGTATCTCACCACCCTCACAGTAAAGAATTTCTTCCTAATATCTGTCCTAAATTGCCTCTCTTTCAGTTTGTGCCCATTACTCCTTGTCCTATCACGGCAGTTCCTGACAAAGAATCCCTCTCCAGCTTCCCTGTAGGCCCCCTTCAGACACTGGAAGGTTGCTGTGAGGTCTCCACACAACCTTCTCTTCTGCGGGCTCAACAGCCCCAACTTTCTCAGCCTGTCTTCGTAGGGCAGGTGCTCCAGTCCTCTTACCAACTACGTGGCCTCCTCAGGACTTACTCCAACAGTTCCATGTCCTTCTTATGTTGGGAGCACCATTACTGTGCTGGTCTCACCAAAGCAGAGCAGAGGGGCAGAATCCCCTCCCTGGCCCTGCTGGCCACGCTGCTTTGGATGCAGCCCAGAATGCAGTTGGCTTTCTGGGATGCAGATGCACATTGACAGCTCGTGTTGAGTTTTTTATCAACCATACCTCAAGTCCATCTCCGCAGGACTTGTTTTTAATGATGCCCTTTAATACTTTATTGATACCAAATGCTTTGCTAGTATTCATGATGAAACTAAATGGAAGCATTGATGTATAAATACACTTTACTTTAGAGTTTAGACTTTAGAGTCAGGTGTGGGAAGAGCCTTGATGAGTTCTTTGGTGGCATTTGTTACATCACAAGGGGAGAAACTTCACTGAAGTACCAAGGTGCACTACTTACTACAGTGAAAAACAAGCCTGTAGTGATAGAAAAAAGGCTGTAAAAATTGATGGCTGCTTTAATCTTGTGGAATTCCTAGTTGGCAATCCATTTAATATCCTACTCCTTTCCTAATGGCATGAGTTTGCTCCATATGACTTATTTTCTTGCTTTGTTGAGGGCTGGTGACCTTCAGAGAGAAAGGGGGAGAGGATCACTTCCCATGCAGAAGCAGCTTGAGAAGATCTTAAGTTTGAAAAAAAGAAAAAAAAAATGAGAGGGAATTTTTGTTATATGGAAATAGTTTAGAAATATAAACTTAGATTGTCTTTATGTCAGTTGTTTTTGTAGTGTCTTGTATGTTGAGATAATTGTTAATAACAGGGTTCTCATGTACTGCAGCAAAACATAAATAAGCTTATGATACCTGAGCTATGAACCCTGAATTGAGATTTTACTGTGGGAATAAAAGCTCCCCCTGTTTTTTTTTTTTGTGGTGGTGTGCGAGTGTAGTGTTGTAATTCGGTTTTTTTCTAATTCTTCTCCTTATTAGCATAGGAATGAACAGCTGTGTTCATAATGCCAGGCTTGGTGTGGAGTTTTAGTGGCCTTGTTAAAAGCAACAAAGCTGCACCTCAGCGTGTGATAACTGTGCTAGCAAGTCCTGGGCATCTGTACCTCTGTACAGAAAGCCTCAGACTATTCTGTAGTAGTAAGTTTGCTGCAGAATGGGCAGAAGTTTTTTTTCAATTAGTTTTTTCCCACTGAAAACAAAGGAGGTAGTTGTAGTCTGCAAAGTAGGAATGTGGCTCTTTTGACAATATTAGGGAGATTTCTACTGCGTACAACAGGAATCAAGAGGAGAAGTAATTTTTCAGAATAGGGAGAGTTTGAAGGTTGGGATATGAACTATTTAGTCTCAAATCCATGATCTGGATAGAGCAAAACACAAAATTCAGTCTGTATCTTTCAGATCAGATAAGCGTATTATCAACCAACTTACTGTGTGTGCTGATTTATTAAAAAACCAAAAAAAACCAAAAAACCCACCAGGTGCTTCCTGGAGTGTTGTCTATTTTTTTCCCAAGTAAAAATATTTAGGTTCTTGTGGTACTGTTAGTCTGGGATAGAAATATGATTCTTTGAGGGCCAGAGCAAAAGAGACACAGAATTTCAGAGGTACACTATTTCTTAACCAGATTTGGATACAACTGGGTACAGTAAATACCCACAACTGAAGAAAAAGTAAATGAGTTTTGAAAGGAAAATTATCATTATCTTTTTTCTATCCTCTGTTTACTAAGAACTTCCTGATAAGGACTATTTTTTTTCCTGAGATAATCAAAATAATTAGTTTTGAGTCAAAAATTGGTTTTAGGGACATTGAGAGGGCTCATATGCAGATAACTTGGTATTCAAAGTACAGGTAGCTCAGTGTAACTCATGTAAGCATCTGTGTGAACTGTATTGTTAGTTTAATTTGCCGTTTTTAAAACAGTATTAGATTAGCATTGGGAAGATAGCACAATAATTGACCAGGTGCTAAACTGGGTTTAAAATCCTCCTTAGTGGTATAGCCTGAAGTATGCATCTCAGTTGTGTTAAAGATACTAAAGTTAAAAATAAAGAGGAGGAGGAAAGGCATATCTCTGGTGTCAGCAAGGCATGTGGTAAGCTGATGTATAAAGGGAAGGTAATGGATCTGCTTGGATTCCAGCCAGTGGTGCCGGACGCGGGCATTCTGCTGGGGCGCATTCCGGGGCATTAAGAGCAATGCCTGCGTGTGCTGAGCCCTCTGCGTAATTCATCTTCCCCGTGGCCCACTCTGCCGGGGGCCAGGCACACAGTGGAGGTAATTTCCTTAACAGTGCAACTTGTTGGTAATCGCTTTTTCAGTTCGGGGCAGCGTTTGTCTCCTGACGCTCCGACGTGCAGAGCTCCATTTTAATCTCCCATGCAGGCACCATCTTTCGTCTTGCTGTTACTTTGAATTGGATATTGGATCTTGTCTCTGCTCTCAGTTTCTGGTTGTAAGCAAGTCATCTTAGGAAGATGGCTTTTTAATCAATGTTTTGTGAGCACTACGGGGGTTAGTTGCAAAATTAAGTGGTGGTGGGATTTCCTTTTAACCTTTCTGTCATGTTAGCAACTTACTCTGATACTAGCAGCTGTTCGCTACTTTATTGCGGCACTGGGGGAAAAAACTGTATGGTGCATTTTTCTGAACACAAAGAGGAAGAACAGAAGGAAAAAAGAATTATCCATCAGTGCAAGGCATCTGTATGTTTCAACAAGTAATCAAGCACCACAGTAAAACTCACTCCCTAAACATGTCCAGGATGGGAGTTTACATCCTCCAACCTTTGAGACATATCATTCCCATTTTCTCCACCAACCTAATTTTCCTCTTTTTCCCATTTTCTTGGCCAGTTAAAAGCAAGATGAATTAGCTGTAAAACTTTATGTTATATCTCCTAAAGTATAAACTTTAAAGACACTCAGAAATGTTTGCAGGGTTGGCCTTCTTCTCCTTCCTATGCTCAGATCTCCCGATGACAAGCATACACCATTTTGTGAAGTTAATTCCTCCAAGGTTGTCTTTGACTATGGGGATTATTTGGCCATTTGTTTTATGGAATGACCAGAGAGAGCCTGAAAATATAGACTATAGCTCTGTATGTTTGATTGTGTGCAACCTCTTTATTAAAAAGGTATGTTATGAAAGCATTTAACAAAACAGAAATGTTTATAATGTTATAGCTTTTAATTTTGACTTTTCATGCTAACAGCTATGATTACTTTTCATTGTTATTGAGAAGTTCTTTTGTATCAAGACCTTTCAGATAAATATTTAATGTCAAGCTGGGTTGAGATTATCTAAGGAGATATCCTTAGGTATCTTTATGCCCAAAGTAACTGTGACCTGCACTTTGTTGAGGTACCATGCCTTGGAAATATAAAATGACCTGCATTTCCAGCATGAGTATTTATATTCACTTTTTAAAAGCTTAGTGACCAAAATCTATTTTTAAAATAACTTGTTTTTCCGATGTGTTGGTAGCAATTAATCCTTATTCAAAGATGTACTATAATAAGTTAAGCTTGTTAAATTAAACTGATTTGCCTTTCACCTCTCCTGCCTTCTTAGAAAATCTTCCTACTTTGAGCGCTGCATAATATTGTTTATAATTGTAGAGGCAAAGAACTAGAAATACTGGACAGTGGAAAGTATAAAGGAAGGGATGGCACTTTCCTTCTCGAGCACCGGGAACATAGTACACTGGTGTCTGTCCTCCACTCCCACAGCCTTTCTGAAAAAGAAGCCAAGGTCCAAAAAACTTGTGTTTAATTTGATGCTGTCATTTAACATTCTCTATGGTTCTGGAACAAAGCTATTTATGCGTGGGACCTAAATAGTCATTCACAGCTGCTGCCAGCTTATAGCCTGGTGATCTTTATAGCTCCTCATCCTCACAATGGAAAGACTTCTTTTAGATGTAATATTTGATGAACACTGTTTCTTGGTTAGAGTCCTTGTCCAACCCTGTTCATGTTTCACACATTTAGGAGAACTGACATTAAGATCATCTCTGTTAAATATGGGGGGCCCTAAGCACTTGAGAAGACAAAGAGTCTTTAAGAACAACAAGATGTAATTGAGCAATAGTAGCGTGAAATGGTATCAAATAGGCCTTGGACTGGATAGTCTGTTGTGCCAACAGGAGAGTCGTGCTTCATTTTTGGCAAATTTGTCTGATTCTAAAAAGAGGCTTTTTTTTAAAATTGTAGTTGAACTACTTTGTCTAAGCTGTATAACTATCCTTTTTTAGTAAATTTTGCCAAGCTTTCCCAAGCATTTAGTGTGTTGGGTGTCTAAAGAGAAATTAATATGAAGCTGAACCAAAGGCAGTAGTGTTTACATTAAAAGAAAAAAAAAAATTGTAACACTGAGAAATAGCTTATCATCTCTTTCTCAACTCTGTTATCTGTTCATTCATAATCCTATCAAAATAAAGATAAGAAAATAAATATCCAAATCTTATGTTGATGCTCTTATGTAGAGTAGCATGGGAAAATGGCCCACTGATACTGTTAGACAACCCTCTCAGGCACATGGTGTGACTCTTGGGGATGGTGCTGTGCAGGGCCAGGAGCTGAAGGTGATGAGTCTTGTGGGTCTCTTCCTACTCGGCTCATTCTGTGATTCTGTCTTCCCAGGTAAGAGTTTTCTAATTCTTTCTTCCAGTTCACTTTTATGGCGCCTTCCTCATGTTTCTAAAGAGCATTCGCAGCCATCCTATTCCCACTTTGAACTTCCAGTCTCTCTTTGTGCATTTTGAATTAAAACAAGCATCTGTTTGAGAAAGAATGGAGACCTGTATCCTATTTTGAAACTAAAAAATATCTATGAAAAATGAGTTAGAGACAATGGAATAGTTTTCTTTCTACAGTAAGTAATACAGGTTAAAGAGACGAAATATGTGCTTCAAGTTGTCCATACACAAGCAAGTAAAGCAATCAGCTTTTTAAAAATTCTTGCACCTGATTTGTACAGATATTACTGTACCAACCAGAATGTCGCATTATGTGATTTACATAATAAAGTATACAGGCCCCTAAACTGCAAACTTCTTTTATGTTATAATGAATAATGAGAATGTGTGTCTTAGTATAGACTAAGTTAAGACTATGTTAAATATAAGTAATGAAAAGACACACAAGATATAATTTGGAAAGGAATGTTATTTTTTAAGAGTTACTTTGTGTTGACACTAAAAGTAATTACATGCATTCTGTTTAGTTGCCTTCTGTAGTTCGTTAGGGCTTTTAAGCTACTGAGTTAAAGATAGCTTGGACTTCCCTCAGTAGAAGCTTTAATGACTAGCTCGAAGCCATTTTCTATTAAGGAATTAATATTTAGACATAACATTAGTTATAGGGGTAATTAACAGGTTTAGAATAATTAATTAATAAAATTTCAAGGACTGAAAATTGCATCGCCTAGAATCAACTGTTAAAGATTTCTTTAAAGGTTTTCTCTAATAAAAATGCTAAATTGATTTTATTTCATGAACAGGATATGGAAAAACGTTGCTGTAATTTCTTTGTAGGCTCCATTACAGTTGACACTTCATTGAAATCGATCCTGGATTAGTAATTTACTAAGCAGACACACTAGACACTCAAAAAATTTCATTTGGTATTGCTTATTTTAAAGCCTCTGAAATTTCATTTTATTTTTATTGGATTTGCTTGGTTTTATAAGAAATAAATATGGTATATATTGGTGGAGAGAAGAGGAAGGAGAGAGAGATGGGCTTTCGAGTTCAGTTTTGTGCCAAAACCAGTTCCTCAAGGGTGGAAAAAAGCCCTTTAACTGAGGCACAAAATATTCCACAATTGCGTCTTGGTTGGCACACTTCATTGATGGTTGAATTGAACTAAGTTGATAACACTGATATCTGAGCAAAACTAGAAGCACAACACATATTACAAGAATGCACATTGTACCTAACTTGTTGTTTGGTATTCCTCCAAATTCATAATTGTTTTTAGGAAGTTCCTTTCAGGTCTTCCAAATAATTTTTTAAAACGGACATTGCTAGCTGATGTGGGAGTGGCATCCCAAAGCTTCTGATCTCTGGTGTTGAAATAATCTTCAATCAAATTTTTCTAAGCTATTATTTTTTTCCACTTGAAAATATCTAAGAAAAATGGATTTAATCTGTGGTTGCTAAATTGACGCGTGACCTATAAAGTTGAGAGATGTCAGACAGCAACACTACAGTGAAAGGACCAGACTATGCTTTATTTAAATAATGCTTTCAGATGCTGTCATACATACAGACTGTAATCAAAATGTCTATTTCATCTAAAGCCCAGGTAGAAACCATAAGAATCTGTATTTTATCAGTGAATTGCTCAGGTTACTGTTCAGCCCAGCTAATTGCCTTCTTTTCTATACTTTCTTCTAATCAAAGAGGAAACAAAACTGTGACCCAGTAATGGCCAACACTGTGTAGCAGGAGCTGTCACACTCAGTGGTGTTTCACCAGAGAAGTGAGTTTTGTGCTGCCTGTCTGAATGAGGTGCTCTGGTTATGAGGCGTGAATATTGTTGGGTATGGCAGGGCCTTGAGTGTTTGTTTGGGACACCTCTTTCCCATCCCTAAAGATGTACTGACCACTTGAAGTTGCTTCATTTGTAGAATATTTTTAGTTTCTATGTATAAATGTATTAAATTACACGGGATGTTTTTTTGAATCTTTTAAGTACTGTCATGCTTCTAAAAGAATGGGTGAGTTTTTTCTATGTCATGCATGTTTTTACTTCAGGAATAAAATAAAACTTCCTGCTTTTCTTGAATTACTGTGTCCATATGTGTCTGTACTTGATGCCTGCATCTTAAAAAGGATAAGGCTTGATGATGACTAACATTTTATTAGCATTGTTGTGTGATGTGATGGCATGTAGCAGTTGTGAGAGAAGATATTGTTCTCTGACATGCTAATCCCGTGTTATGCTGGGCCATTCACAGACCATTCACATAGTCTTCATTACTTATCATTAATCTTCTGTGTCAGATCTTCTGCCTGTGATCATTCTTTACTTTAAATCCATATTTAAATATACAGAATGTGGAATTTGTGAGTAATGTGATGCCCAGGAAGGATTAACACAGCAGTCTTGGTTCTTCTTGATCTGGGTTTTCATCTTAGTAATTGATTCACTTTTTAGACCAGACTGTCAAATTCTGTTTCCTAGTTTTTCACATGAGTTCACTAGTAATTGCAGACTTTCCTGACATCACCTCTAAAATCATGCATCAAAGTATAGTGATGCATAGTATAGGTTTGTGTGTATTTTAAAAAAAACCAAACCCAAACCAATGTTGTTTTTACAGTCCCTTGTTCTGCTTCACTCTCCTAGCAACACTCAATGAATTTAACTGAAATCTGTGAAGTGCTTTGTAATAAATATCTGTGCTCTTACTGTGTTAGAAGACAAGAAATTATTTTCTTTATAATAATTCATTTCTGAGACGATTAGTTTTCATTGTAGCCCATGCCTCTTTCAGTACCTTTCAATAACTGTGTAGATTGTTTTCTTAAGCTGTTAGTAGCTTACGTAATTTAAATAAAGATTAATATATAGGTGTTTTTTATTTTAATTATGAGTAAAATTACAGTGCTTTAAACTGGTCTGGCAGAGAGCTGGCCAAAATTGGCGTGGCATGTCATTCCAGAAAACAAGCAGAAGCATTGATGCCGTCGTGTTGCGTGTGCTTGGGGGTCAGCAAGATCTTTCTCACAATAAGCACAGAAAATTAAAGAGGGGTCTTACTTGTGTTCTGGAATCAGAGGGGAGGATGAGTTTGTGTGGTGTGTCATTTGGGTTTGTTTTACTGTTTTTTTTAATGTGGTGGCTTTTACTCCGTTTTTCTCTTAGGAAGCAGTTCTAGTCATTCAAATCTTATTGACAAGAAAGAGCTGCATTTGATAAGTAACTGTAAAAGTTAGATGCAGAGATTTCAGGGGACTTAACCAAGTTGCTTGTTACTAAAGGCATGTTTAATTTTATTAGTAGCATTACTAAGTATTTATAAATTTTGCAGATGTAATATTATACATAGATAATTTAAAGATATAAATATTTCCTGTTGTATATATGTAGAAACTGTCATTGGTAAGGTAGCAATGGTAAGTACCATTGATTAGTAAGTTTAAACAAAGCTGTGGAGCAGACCAAAAAGTAAATGGTATGGATAGTAAAATAATAGCAGACTTAAGGTCTGTAATTCTTTCATGGATTTAGATACATGATATTTGGCTGGCATTAAGTTCAAAAACCTGTTCCTTTACTATTTGTAATTTGACTTCAGTCACGCATAGACTTGCTGACAGCTATTTACTAGAAGTCTGCCTTTGCAAGAGACTGGTACCTTGCTGTGTAGCAGTAAAGATATTGACATACCAGCTGCAAGAACTGTTTTTCAGATGTATAAGCAGTAGAAAATGTGAAAGACTTGCACTTTGAGCAGAAGTGTGCAAATACACTTAATTTCTCGTAGTTACTTGGCTGCCTGATGATGCTGTTTTGATTAGAATTGTGCTTTTTCTTGTATATCTCTATTAAATATTAGTATTCAGATTACTTTTTTCAGGTTATCTGTATTAAAAAATGGTCCTGCTTAACAGTCCCCTGTGTTTAGAGCCTGTTGTGTGTTAAACTTGCTGTTAGTAACTTGAAAAGAAACATTCTACAGGTTTTTTTTTGTTCATGGAGGTCTTCTCCCTCGTAACAAACGATAGAACAAGGGGAAATGGCCTCAAGTTGTGCTAAGAGAAGTTCAGGTTTTATATTAGGAAAAATTTATTCACTGAAAGATTGGTTAAGCATTGGAGAGGCTGTCTGGGGAAGTAATGAAGTCACTGTCCCTGGAAGTGTTCTAAAAACAAGTAGAAGTGGCACTTCATGATATGGTTGGTTTAGTAGTGGGCATGGTGGTATTTGGTCAAAGCTTGGACTTGATGATCTTGGAGGTCTTTTCCAGTCAATGATTCTATGATCATGTGTAATTTCTTTTTCTATGTGCTTTCTTTTTCATTTACGTGGAATTTTATCCTTCAGTCATTTATACCTTTTGATCAGATTTATTTTTGGTCATGCCAGATAATTTTGTATAATTAGTAAGCCTTTTGACTTCTTTTTTAAACTGGCCTTCTAAACCTTAGGTGTGCTGAATCACACTGGCTCTAGGAGCTCTGCTGTCAAAATCTCTCATATGAAAAATGGTTTATTTTCACTCTTGCTTGTAATTGTTTTAACTAGTTATTTAATTCTGTTAAGATCTTCCCTTTTGTCTTGTGTTAGCACAGTTTGTTTGGGAGGTTTCTTAACTTTTGTTAGGTAGCTTGTCCAAACTTCTTGAAAATTCAGATCTGTCCTGATGCTAAAATCACACTTAGGCAGCTGCTTATCAATTCTTCAGCTGCTACTAGTAGTAATGACTTCCCACTACAAAAGCTGCTGGGTTTTCCCATATATTTATCCATATGCTTACTCTTGCTGGTTTTGCTACAGTTTAAACTGTTTTCTTTGGTGCAGGCCTGGCTTATCAGTACCAAACTTCCCTGACTTCTCCCAGAAAGCTAATTTTTTTATTTAAGTGGTGCACAATTTGAGTATCATTGCAGTCTTATAGAGCACTTTTAGGGAATGAATTTCACACTACAGCTGTTAGATCAACTGTTTAATATTTTAATTTGTCTGGAAATTATGAGTGAATACTGTCTGATCTTGATAACTTGTTAATGGTTTTATCTAGATTAACTTATGCTGATTGCATAAAAAGCTGTCTCTATTCTAGCCCTCTGGAGAAAGACTGTTGTGGCAAATTCCATCTGCTCTTCTACAGTGAGCATCAGTGAAAAAAAAATCAGCTTAGCTTTTCTGGTGCTTTTGTGTGAGCTCTTCTTTCATGATTCTTTCTTATCTTCGTGCTTCTCCTTGGAACAATTGGTTTTAATTGTGAATTGAGAAAGTTATTAAAAAGTTGGTTTCAAAACTTATTTTGCTTTCCTTTTTTACAATTTCTAGTTAACTGGCTAAAGTTTATGGGAAATCCTCCCCCATCCTGTTTTCATTGTTAAGGAGCAACATCCGTTTTTAAAAAGATGCTTTTCTACCTAAAATAACACTCTGCAATGTTGTTTTTAATCAAGCTGGTTTTCCCAGGGCTTTTTTTGTTATTCTTGCTTGCTTGTTTTTAATAAGTGGTGTGTGTTTAACCATTTTGGTGGTTTTGATGGTGGTTTTGTCACGTGCAAGCATTTACACTTTGAGATGCTTCTTTTAAATAGCCTCTTCATTTTTACTTTGGTGAAATTTAACTTTATAACAAAAGATATAATTTTTGTCATTCCGAACAGGCTTAATATGAATGTATTACAGTAACAATTAGTGGCTCTTTGATTCAAGATGTAACTGGTGAACTGTGTGCTCCACATCAAAAGGTGTTTCTAATTTTTATGATAGCTTACAGAAGGAATATTTTGCTGTCTAAAATACTACAGTTCTCACAGTTGTGTTGTATTTACCTATCTAACAGTGAGAGATTTTGGTTTCTGAGTAGTTGCTTTTCTGCTTTCATAATTTCTGCAGTTTTCATTAGTGAGTACTGTTCCATTAACTCTTGTTCACACGGTTTACAGTACTGCTCTTAATTTTATGCTTGTGGAATGCTGTGGATACTGACCTGTTGGCTTTTCTGTGGATGAAGGGAGAACAGTGGGAGGTATTTACTTCAAATGTTTGAGGCCTTCAGCACTGTCTCTCACAATATTCTTGCCTCCATGTTAAGGTACCACAGTCTGGATGGGTGGACAAGATGAGTGAAAGAAGGGGTTGATCAGCCCCAGAGGATAATGGTGAATGAGGCCAGTGGAAGTGGAGTGTAGGGATCTGTCCTGGGACCAGTCCTTTTGATGTCTTTACCAACGAGCCAGAGGAGGTGACAGGGTTCACTTGGCGTGTTTGCAGGCAGCACCAAATTGAAGAGAACCGATTGATAGAAATGGATCTGCTGTTTGGAAGAGACCTAGATAGACTGGAGAAATGGGACAACAGAAACCTCATGAAATTCTAAAAATGCAAAGTTCTACACCTACAAAGAAAGCATTCCTTGCAGCAATACTATCTTGAGGAGAGTTCTTTGGGAAGGGATCTAAGGGTTTTGCTGTACAGCATCCTGAACATAAGTTAGCAGTGTGCCCTGACTGCAAAGAGAGCAAAGTAGCCTGGGTTGTTTTAATAGTATATTGAGGGAAGGAAAAGGATCATCCCTCTTAACTTGGCATTTTTTAGGCATAATGTAGTCCAAGCCACTTCCAGTCTTAGACTCCCAAGTACAAGAAAGCATTGACAAACTGGACTGAGTTCAGTAGGAAGCCACCAAGATGGCTGGGAGCTGAAACACTGAGTAAAGAGAGGTTGAGGTGTCTGCGCTTGTTAAACGTGGAGAAGAAGCAGTTTCAAGAGGACCTAACAGCATCCTTCCGGTGCCCAGGAGGAGGTCATCGAGAAGGCAGAGCCAGATGCTTCACAGTGGTGAATGGTGGAGATGACAAGACACAGTGGGTATGAATTGAAATAAAGAGGATCTAGATGGGTTTAAAAAGAAGTTTGGTGGAGGTACACAGTAAGATTTTATGGCTCTTGAAATAATGTTGAATTTTTGGCCTCTTTAATTTTGAACTGATTGACGTGGTAATTCTAACATTCTCTTAACACTGTATTTCCTAAAATAAAAGGAACGAGTACTGGAAAAAGTTAGGAATGTTTTGGGCTGTTGCTGTTCCAATTAGATGGTATTTGCATTCCACAGAACTTGAATAAGAATGTTGTTCATGATGTACAGTCTAATAGTGTTGTTGGACTGTATCTGGCCCTGCGGTTTTTGGCTTTGGTTTTTGCAACTTATCTGTCTTGATGCAAAGTAATAACCTTTAGGATTATGGAATCCACAGGTAGTCATTATTTCGGTGTTAATGTTCCAGCTATTCAGAAAACAGATTTAGAAAGAGCGTTATGAATACAGACATGAAAACAATCTTAACAGAAAATATGTATAGGTAAAAACAATTCCTCCCAGGCGCTTCCAGACTTGCAGAAGTGTAAGCATAAATGGAGAGATGGAAAATACCATTAGATCTCAGTAAGTAGCTTGGAGACGTCAAATACACAGAAGCCCTACCTTTATTTGTTGTGGAAAATCACATAATATTTAGTCTTACATTTAATATAGCAGCTTTATTCAGACCATTAGTGAAACTTGCTGTTGTCTGAACTGTCTTAACTTGTACAAGTAGTATTATTTCCTCTGTTATCCTCAAACATATTTTTTCAGTTGGAATTCAGTACTGTATGATTGAGCCTCCTGACGAAGCTCTCCTAACCTATGATGATAGTTGTACAAGATTGTAGCCCTCATTTACTGAATGTGGAATAAAAAAGCCTTAAGAAAAGTATATTGCCTGAAATTCTCTGTAAGACATTTTATTTATCGATAATTTTAAGAAAGTGACTCATGTAGCTCAAGGTTTTGTAGTTTGTGCTCTGCTAACTGAACTCCCTCATATTTCTGATTTCACATTTGAGAAGTGATTCTTTTCTCAGAAAAACATGAGAACAGCCATCCAGGTTCAGCCGAGGAAGAGCTGAGGAATTGGGGAAGTGTATATGGCACTTTTTGTGGTATGCTGGCCACTTGAGGTTGGACAGCCTAAGGAGGAACTGTCGTTCACTCAGGATTTACTGGCTAAGAGGGTGGGGGTTTTTTTCTCTGTTCAATGAACATTTCCAGATTTCACTTGAATGCAAAAAATTTTAGTGTCTGCAACATAAAATGGTAGCATCTAACAGCTGGTTATGTCATGAACCATTTCCTTTTGGTTTTGAGCATTTGGTGTCCAAGACAGCTGACTCTTTTTTATGTTTCAGGTAGAAGTCAAAATGGAAGCTAGAAATGGACTGTTCTAATGTTTTATTCAAATTCTGTTATTTGCAGTTGAATACAGTGCAAAGTATCTCAAGTGTATAATTAACAGGTATAAAGTTAAATTAAAAACTTCTTTTTAACAAGAATGTTGTCTTTCATAATGAATCCCATTTTTAATAAATAATGGAATTGTCAATACAGAAATCTTTCAGAAATCTAGCACATCTGATTCCAGAAATATTCAGCAGCAGATATTTATGCAGCATTCCTTTCTGTTTGTGAACATACTTGTTCCATCCAGGTCAGATGAATATAATGATGTGCTCAGTCATTTCTTCATCCTGCCTTCAGTAGTTCTCTTAGAGCAAGAAATAACACGAATTGCCTTCGCAAGATCAGGGCACTTCTTGTGTTCTTGAAACATCGTAGAGAAAATTATGGATTTCTTGAGGCTGGTCTACATTGTGATCCCAAAACTGCAGACTAATCAAGAGATGCTGAAGTGGTGCTTTAACTGGAATGCTGGTGGCCCAGAATCAGTAGCTGGTTTATCACCACAGCCATTGACTATTCGTGACTATTTCATCCTGCTGAAAACGTTCAGCAGAAGATAAACTTGGGGAAAGTCCGAATTGTCTTTAATTATGTTTATCAAATGAAGAAACGGCTGCAATGGGGTTAGGGAGTACTGTATGCTGTGCTGAAAAACTTCTTTTTTCTTTCTCTGTATGGGTTAGAAGATCCTTTGTCCATCTGTAAGCTGCAGGTGGCAGTTGCCCATTCTGGATCCAGCCATAAATGTCAAAAGTGCAATAGCCAACATGTTACCTTTTTAAAAGCAGGCAATAGGTTTAAGTGAGGCTTTACCTAACCAGGAATCTAGTAGGTTCTAAGAGCATAAGTATTGTGCTTAATTTCTGTTGCAATTTCAACAGAAATGCTCAAATAATTGTTAAATTTGGTAGAGATTTCAAAGCCAGGAAGGGTTGCAGTTACCTGCAATACAGCGCATTTTACACAGTCCTTTGTTAAAGTTAGCTGAGCCAAACCTAAACAGTGAGCTTTCTCAGCTAAGCTATAGCCTTGCTAATACATCTGCATCTATAAGGGAAGCAAAAAATATCATTTCTGTGTTGTCAGGTGAACAAGGATCTATTATAAATTCTAATCCTATTTAGAAAGCATATGTGGCCCAGGATTTGCTGTCTTACTGCCTCTGAGGCATCCATAGGAAAAGGAACAGCAGTGAGCACTCTGCCATGAGTGTAGTGATTTAGTCTGTCAAACTGTGCTGCGCTTTAGGGAACGTGTTCTTAAGGGTGTCTTGGAGTTTGAGCTTTCTCAGTTGGGTATAATGTTCTTATTTTGGTAATAGCTGCCAGTTCTTATGTCAGTAATAGGTTTATGTTGTTGAATAAATGGTCTTTTTCTGTAAGTTTCTGTGAGCAATTTTATCCATTAAGAAATTAATGTTCTCTAATGTTAAAAGTGATATTCTGCTGCTAGGATTTTTTGCCTTGTTCCCATTTTGTCACCATCTATGTTTAAAAACCCCAAATCATAATGGGTAGGGTCACCAGTATGCTAGAAAACTGTGATACTAATGAAAAAAACGTCCCCGCCTTTAAACAGTTTTTCTCCTTAAAGAACTTATTTATCATTGTTTGTAGACTCATCTGTAAACTTACCTGCCCTTGCTTCAATACCCAACGGTAGTACTTTTGCAGAATACTTTTTCTGGTTTTTTTTTAGCCCATGCATAATTTCTTTCATTTTGTAAAACATTTCTTCTGTGTTCAGAGGGATGTTTTTTTACAGTGCTTGTTTCCCCTTTGAATGGCATTCCTTGGTGTGGCATTTGCTGATTATCAGTCACTTTCCAAGGCATAACTTGTGAAGGGAAGGAAATATGCTCAACCTTACCTCTCTAGAACTGTGCATGATTCTGTACAATTTCTTCTTCCATTTAATTTGCCTGTTTTTTTTTTTTTCCTTTTCTTTTGTCACTTGTATTTAAAGGCAGGCCGTTGCTTGCACCATTTTGTTGAATAGCCAAGTTATGTGGCTGCTGCTATGCTACAGTTTGTTGGTGAATAAAACCTGAAACTCTTGAAAACCAGATATGTCTTGGAATGATTGTTTTGTTGCAACCAGGAGATCCTTTCATCAGCTCTTGGTATCTGCTTGGCTATGCTGCAGTAGTTCTAGTCAGTTTGAGAATTGTGGGCCATTGTGGATCCTGATTAGTTGGTAGTGTGCGATTTTCATAATGTATCACTTCTTTATTCTTGAGCAAAAGAATTGCATTTTCTACCTGTCCTTGGGTACATTGTTTAGCAATTTGTATTATTTGTGACTATTAGTGCATCTTCTCTTTGTTCCTTCACATCACTTAGCATTTCCTTTTCTTTGCTAATTTTAATGTACTTCTGTCTGGTTGTATGCATTATGTCCCTCCATCCTCCTTCATTAATTTACATTCAGCTTATATACATTGAATTTCAGCTGTTAAAAACCTTTTTTTTTGCTCAATGTGCAATTAGCTCTGCCTTGTAGGAACATTAAAAAATTTGTGTCTCAAACTCCCTTGTCCTTACTGCTGTAAGGACTACTCCTCTACTGTGGAGCACATTTTTGGCCAAAACTATCTGAGTTGAGTAACTTGGCTGAACTTACATTGCTGGTAAATGTTATGACCTGGGAAATGTTAGACATTTACATCTCTGGTAAATACATTTCCATGCATTTTTTGACAATGACTGTCACACACTACCTATTCTCTTTTTCTGATATCCTTCTTGTGCCATACAATGTTTTGTTGTAGTTGTGGTTTCTATTTATAATTTAAAACTTCTGTTTAAAATTTTTCTGGGAAAAAATGTGTATTCAGTTTCACACATTTCTCTGCTCGTTTCCTACCTGTATAGAATCTTACTGTTCACTTATTCTTATTACTTGCATTAGTTTAGATGTCTAGTTAATTAATTTCATCCTTTAATTTCCCTCAGAAACTGTCCTAACATTTCTGAAGATCTGTTCTCATATTTTGGCATATTTTGGTTATGAATTGCTTCTATTTTTTTCCGGTTGTCTTCCCTTTCTAATATTGTCTGATTTACTGCCTTTCTTTATAGCTTTTGGAACTGAAACTGCTGTTGTTAATTCTGTGCTCCAGCAGTTCTCTTTCAGCGACAATGGTTTAATCAAATTAGAGTGGATGAGTTTAATGGGAGGTGGACTCCCATTGTTAGAAATCGAAGAAAGTACTACATCTTAGTGTCTTCATTTAATATGTTATGCTTAACTACATTTAGCTTGTCATGCTGACTGTGGCTGTTTCCCAGACCCTCATCAGTTGTGAACAAATGACTCAAGAAAAAAAGTAATGTATTTTCTTGTACATTTTCTCTTTTCAGTGTATGTATCTTTGGAGAAAATTACACGTAAATCTGGTTTAGGATGTAAGGTTATAGCAGTTTGGTAGCAGTTGAAATCTGTGTTGCTCTCATGGCCCAGCCGGCGGCTTTAGGGGAAGGTTTGATTTTCTCTGGGCGGTTCGCAGGGGAAACAAAATTCTCAGGAGGTTCAATAACGAGTGTTTACCTGCAGGCTTTAGAACATTAAGGTAGAAAAAGGTACTTGGCAAATTTCAAAATGTAGCTGTTAGGGTTGCTATTATCTATAGAAACGCAACAATATAGCCTCCAGTGGTGGGTGTGCACCCCTCCTGCACCTGGGCTGTTACTTTGGACATTGTCAGCAAAGCACCCGCCGCCTTTGGAAATGGTCGATTGTCTGAGCCGGTGCCTTGCCAGTCCCTCCCAGCTGCCTGGTCCTGCAGTGGAGCGGAGAAGGCAATACAGATAAATCCTGTAAGGAGATCCTCAGGTTAGTGGTTTCTGTGGGTTTGTGTGTTTGATGGTGCTTGTAGATACATCGCTGCTCTAAGTTTGAAACATTCTGAAACGAATTGCTGGTTTCCTTGAAAAAAATTATGCAATTTGCTTGTCTGTGTATGCCAAAGCAATATATATAGAACCCATTTAAAATTCTAATGATGTTTTGCCAAATGTTATAAAGAAATAGTATCAACATAACCTCTCACTTTCTGAACTTTATTCTAAAGGTTTTATTTCTAATAAAATTTTACTGCTCTGTTTCAAGGATAATTAGAAAGCAGGTAGATATTTTTAAATATCAGGTTTTTAAATTTTCAATAATATTGAGAAAAAGCATGCACACAAAATACTTAATACTATGTGCTTCATAACTTTTTTATACCAGTGCCATTATTTTCCAGTTAATAGGACGCTGAGTACAGCTGTTAATATATAGCTCTTTGTGTGTGTTTGTGTATGTACACACAAAGACACAGAGTATCTGACTGTATTTAAGTCCTCAAAAATAAGATAATTGTGGTTTTTATGACAAAAAAACCATCTCTTGTGCACTGTATGTGAGAGGGAGAGAGGCGTGCTTCCAGGTCAGGTAGTTTGTGGCTTAAGGCAGCTGCCTGGTGTGATTCCAGCTGTGTGTGGGTGTGTGTGGCAGGGGGCTCATGTGCATGAAGCTTGGTGTTTCAGGCTCTCAGTCCTGGGCAGGTAGTGTGCATTAGCCTATGGATTTATGGGAATTTTAGTACTTCAACCAGTAACAGCGATAGTCTTTTCCAGTGCTACTTGTCTTAAATTATTTTTACAAAGCATGAAAGAACAGAGCAAGGTAGATATTTCCATCTTAAACACTTAGTTGTTTTTTCGCTTGCTTGTTGTAGGGCTTAAGAAAGCCGTCTTCATTGGTATTCCTACAGATATCATCAGTTCACCACTTCACTGTTGTTGTTTATGCTCCCTCCCCAATCTGAAACTTGCATCTTCTTGTTGTTTAATCTTGTTATGACTGTAGATTATACATGTCAAAACAAAGAAACTTTAATATTTTTCTAGGTAAGAACAGCACTAAAATAAATTACTCTCTGTTCTTTTTAGATGGAAGAAATAGATTGAGCTCTAGATATGTTTTACAAGATTGAATCATTATTGTAGCTCATCTTTGAACCTTATCTGCTGCCTTGTTTGTTTTTTCTTAATGAGTTCCAAAATTAAACTTAAGTATTTGTGGTGTCATGAGCTCGTGTGGGAAGGCAACACGATACCCATACTCCAGGATTTTCTTGTTTTCTGTCCACTGACAGAAGTATTAAATTTATAATGTTCCGCAAAATGCCTATAATAAGCCCTTTTCTATTGTGTCTTGTCGTACTTTCCTAATCCAAAATCGAGACAAAAACTTTCACTTCCATTTTAGTCAATTGTTTAATTTCAACATTATAAATATCTAACACCATCCTTTTCATTACCTTCAGATAGGAGGGTCTTTGATTACTTTTCATAAAGTTTAATTTGCTTGACTTCGAGCATGTCTCACTATCCCCTTTCATCTTCTATGTAGTCAAGCTCCCACTATAGTTTTCTGGGTTTTGAGGTGCTTATTTTTCCCTTATGTTTGTAGTCATGTTCCAGTAGGCAGGTGGTTGTGATCCTGTTGGATTTACGTCGCCAGTTTATGATTTCCAGAAGATAGTTAAGTGAAAAAAAATATCACTGAGAATACAGGTGCAGGTGAGACACGTGACAAAAGACAAGGAGATTACCAAGTTTAGGTGACTTCAAATTAACACACTATTTTTACAGCGGTTTTATTGAGGGTATGGAGGCAAATAGACTGCTTCTTGGAAAAGTTCTGGCTTCCAAGTTGCCTTTCATGAGATTTTTTTTCTAATTGATGCCTATGTATGAAATATGAGAAGGGAGGGTAAAACTGTACCCTCTAACTCATCTGGGGACAGTGCTGCCAAAGTTGGCTATTTAAATTAGCAGATCACCTCCTAAGTTATCTAATAGGAGCCTTATCGCTGAGAAATGGTGTAGGGTGGATTAAATACTGGAGGACTGGGAAGGATAAACGCACCATTTGTGAAAGGGGGGAGAGGAGTCAAGGAGGGAGAGTTCAGCTATCTTAATACTCATGTCCCAAAAAAAAAAAAAAATTTGTAAAACTGTTTTTATGTATGTGCGAGGTAATGAAGAGATGAACAATTGCTAACATGGGCTTGCCAAGAAAAACAATGTCAAATTAGTTTAATTTTTCTGTATCATAAAACAGTTGAACCTGTCAATAGAAACAAAGCAGTAGCTGTCATATATTTTTACTTTATTTAAAGCCCTTCATAATTCTGTCTTTTGTAACATTTTTATAAATAATGCAGAAAAATGTCATCTAGGAGAAATTAGTGTACAGTAAGTGCAAAACTGATTGGATTAGTATTTCTGTGAATTAATTGTCAATTGATTGCTCTCAAAATGAAAAGGTGTATTGAGCAGGGTTTTTCGACAGACCTGCCTGGAGTCTGGTTCCCTTTCTGATTTTTTACCTGATGTACTTAATGGTAAAATAGAGAGTAGCTGGAGTCATTCTGCAGATGACACAAAACTCGGGAAAGACTGGAGAACAAGACCATATTTCAGAAAGATCTTGCAAAACTGGAAGAGTAACCTGCACATGAGTAGGTGCAGTCCTTAAGAAAAGTATTTGATAGGGTTTTTCATTTGATGGCAGTGTACTGTATCAAAAGATAATCCTGCCACTGGAATTTACAGGTAGAAGTGCAGCCAGTAAAATGAGCAAAGTTAAACTTTATTCATGGTTCAACAGTATTGAAGTCTCTGCTGGAACACTGTTTTCTACTTGGGGAGAGATGTTGCAAGGAAAACTTGAACCGCTTTGAGCCTGAACAGAGGCATCACAGGTGATCAGAAGATAGAGGGAATCCCTTGGAGGATGCTTCACTCGTTTAGCCTGTGGAAGGAAAGACAGTGAAGAAGAGTGTGCTTTTCTAATATGTAAAAGGCTGTTGCAGAAGAAGTAAAGGAATAGTTGCTTTTGTTGATGGTGCCCTTGATAATTAACAGCAATCAAAACTCTATCAAGAAGAACTGAAAGGAGATATTAGAGAAATGTTTCTGAATTGCAATTAATGAAATAATTAAGTAAATTGCATGAGAAGGCTTTGAATTTTTGTCATTGCTAGGCTTTGAAGAGCTGGTTAAAGATGTGTAGCTATAGATTTCCCCACTTTTGAGTGTAAGGTGGAAATTAATTTTTTTAAAAAACATTGTTTCTTTAACCTTTATTTTTCCAGAAGTTTCTGACTGAATGACTGCCCAGAAGAGAAGTATACAGGTTGAAGTGAGATAACATCAGCAGTTACATTTACACAACACCCTACTTGAATTCACCTCCTTTGAGAAGAAAAGTGAGGAAACCTTTTCTTCATCATAATGAAGAGAGGGCAGAGGAATAAAAGTAACATTAAAAGATTGCTTCAGACTGTAGAGATCTTATTCGTATTGGACAGTCAAAGTGATAAACTCTTCTCTTGATTCAAAGATAATATATTTGATTCAAGAGACATTTGTTTTGAAATATCCTTTTAATGCTCTAGTAGGAATTTGAATTCTAGCAGTTGTTATTTTCAAATGAGTTTTAGACAATGTGTATAATCATAGCTTTCATCTGTCCCTCATCTTTCTCTGATTTGAATTTGAGAGGTATCTCTTCAACATGACTGTCCGGACTATTTTAGCCTTCTAAGACTAACTTTACTTTCTCCGTTTCTCCAAGGATCATCATCCGTGTGGGGTTTTTTGCTGTAATCTGTGTAGGGAAGAAGCCCCATAGAGCTTAATTAAAAATTCATTGCCATTTTATGTTTGACAAAAAGCTAAACAATGCATTAGACTAAATTGTCCATTACACTTTTATGCAAGACAGTGTAATTACATGAAAAAAAGCCTTAACAGTAAGAATAAAATTTATCATAGGATAGTACTAATGCATTTATATGCAATGAGAGTCAGTTTAATTATAGTACATTTAAGATTGGTATGCCGAGGGCAATAAACTTTATAACAACATACGAAAGTTTAATAAGCATGAAACATTATAAGAACAACGTAGACTAAACCTTCCTCGCATCCGAAAAGCTGAAATGCAAAGAAGTTTTTATTTATTGCCTCAGGTAAAAAAGTCTGTAGAAACAGATAAGTGATGACAAAGCTTTGATGTTAATAAACCCAAATGGAAGTAAAAATCAAAGTGTGTAAATGGCTAGGTTATAAAAAGAAAGATGACAGAGTTATACCCTGTAATTAGGTGTAATTTGTGCTTTTGGCGCAGCTATTTGTCCTGCATGAATGAGAGGTTGTCTTATGTTTTCTTGTCCCTGTATAATAGAATTGCAGTACGGGCACATCCCACTTAAAAACCTCCCTAGGATTTTTTTTCAATAAGTATTTGAAAGCACTGTACATGCTGATCCCCTTCTGGGAGCACTATAGCCAGTTTGCCTTTCCTAGTACTTGAAAATAATCATAAGATGAGTGTTTATGAAACAGTTCCAGCTAGAAAGCAAGTAATAATTTTAGAAAAAATGCAACCAAAGGACAACATTAATTTCTACCTTGAGTATAAGTCACGGACTTATGTGTCATACAAGTAAATTACATCAAAACTAGAAAATAATTAATCCAATTAAATTATTTAATGAGTTGTTCTGTTTAGCAGCTGGTTGTCTCATCCATATTTTAAACTGTTGTAGAACAAATTGCTATTAATTAAATAATTTAATTTAATTGATTCCTGTCTTTGTTTTATGTTATCTCTGCACGAGACATCAAATTTTCAGTGCCGAAACCTCTTTTACGAGCATCTCTTGCTGCCATGTACTGTGAAAATTTAGAAGAAATCTTTTCTTCGACTTTCTATGTTGCAAAGAAACAGAAAATGTCTTGATTCAGGGAGAAAACAACTGATTTTACTAAAGGCTATGTTTCTGTACAGGTATCAGTTTTTAAACTTTCCAGTTTAGAAATATCTACTGTCTTTTTAGGCATGCTGCGTTCTCTGTGTCTTTCTGAAATTACTGCAAGGTTTGATACCGATGTGTGGTTTTGATCTCTGATGTGAAGTTCACGGCTCTCGTTTGATGGGATGCAAAATACCCTCACAGAGCACCTTTCACTGAGCTACATTACATGACTAATGTTGTAAGTCCATGAAATGCAGTGCACGAATTGGCTGCTCCTGCACTGCAAAGCCACCTGGTGAAGCTTGTAGTTCTCTTATGAAAATGTGTGAAACAAAATGAAAAAAATTAGTATGATTCCTTTTGTCTTGACCTAAATATATATTTTCTTTGTTTTTCTTGTCTCCTTTTTTATTTGAAATTTGAGTCTGACGTTCAGAAGTTCTCAAATGATTTCTGTAAATGCTGCAGAGTGGTTGCATGGCAGTGTTTGCAGGTGGTGTGAGGTGGCCCTCTGCCTCTTGTGGATATCCTTCTGCATTCTGAAGGGGCATTTGCTTGTCCTGCAGTGCAGAAACCTACCCCTTTTTTTCTAATTGTCTTTCCAGTTCATGAAGTCTTTTTCATTAATTCTGCCCTCGAGGATAAACTCCCTGGTGGGGAAAAGGGCTCTCTGATGATTCAGATGTTTCCTTTCTGTTTGGGCTGGTGGGGCTGCAGATTCCATTTTTGAGGGTCTGTGCTCATTCAAGGCTGAGGGATTCCCTCTTCCCGCTCCAGCGTCACTCCTGACCTGTTATTTGCCTCTCTTCCTGCTGACATCACGCCTTGCTCTAGAATTGCTATGGCTGTATTGGGGGAAAGGAGTTGGCAAGTCTGTACTTTCTTCTGCTATTAAAGGAATAATCTTATTGTTATAAAACCAGTTATGTAAGTGTTTCATTTCAGAGGTCACATTTTGGTAAGCTAAAAAGGTTGGCTAAAATTTCTGAACGCCTACATGGCGTATTATTTGAATAAAATTTAAAAAGTGCAAATCCTCAAAGAGTGTTTCAACTCCTGCCCGTGCTGCCAATACTTTAAAATATCTTCAGAAGATTTAAGTGAAAAGTCACAGTATAGGAGTAAGATGCTACTGAAGTAACTTCATCTTTTCTGTCAAGAAGTACAATTCAGTAGAATTTCAAATCCCTGTGGGCTGTGATGAGAGCAGAACTTCTGATAGAAATTGAGTAACAGTCCTGCGATTTAGTAGTTATAAAAGTAGATGCCTGTAGACAGGTTTTAAACTATTTTTTCCCAGCACCATAGGATTTCTGCAGCCTTAAAACTTCAGGAAGAATTCAGAAAACCTTGCATACTGTATATGTTCAACAAGTGCCAAAGGTACCCATTTTCCTACCTTACCTGTAAAACCACTTTGTGCCGATCATTATTTGTTTTTTCTTTTCAAGTAAATGTGATATTATTAGTGACACATGAATGAATATTTCTCTTACAGTCTCAGAAGTGAGGAAATGCTGATCTCTGGGAGGGTTCTATAAGTGTGGTTCATGCTGATCAATTACTTAAAGACTTTCTGTTTCCCTCCTTTCCACCCCTTTGAGATCCATCTTTTCAGCTTTTAAGCTGCATTTTCTAACTGCAGTGGAATGAAAAGATATGATCTGTACTTCTTTCATAAGGCAGGTGGTAGAGCCATGCTCCAAATGGCTCAGTGCATTGTCTTTTCTCCAGCTAACACTGTGAGTTAAGCTCACCTGGACAGACTTATTTAAATCTGTTTCTTGGGCCCAGATATCTGCTCAAAATCACTGCTATTGTTGAAGTGCCGGCGCTTGTGGAAAATTATCACAGTTTCAGTCCCGCTGGCACTTTTCACTCCTAACCAGATGACAACTCATGTTTTCTTAAGCCCACAGTCTGTAGCCATAAAATTATACCCTTGCTTAAGGTCAGTATCTCCCTCTGTGTTTCTGATGCTTATTTGCTTTCCTCTTTTGCTTACCCTTTCCCCTCAGTTAATTATAAACTTCTTCCATGACTCTCAACTCTCCGGATCTGTCACAATGGAGGTTCTCGCTCTCTCAGGACTATTCTAAGCCAGGTTCAGTTTTCACCTGAACCATCTCCCACACCACCCAACAGAGGTGGGAATACGAAGCGGACAGTACCTGGACCTCCTCTGGGGCTGAGCAAAGCCATGACCCTTCCAGCTGTGCCAGCTGCCACCTTTGTGTCGAGATGGTGTGGTTTGCAGGACAGAAGTGCATGGAGTGTGGCTTCCTAGCCAGACACCACATACCTCTACAGTTCTTCAGCTCAGACTCAGCAAGGAGTGCTTTGGAGGAATGGTTAATAATTGATTTGGGACTTCCAAGTAGTCTTGCTGTAGAGAATTTGATTTGCCTGTCATTTCCCTGAAATCATTATGTTGTGGGGAAAAAAAATCTGAAAATTCTTTTTTCTGAGTTTTTAGTCTGAGGTGAATGAGCTTGTGGGATTTTTTTTAATTCTAGTATGTAAACCAGAATTTTTTCGTGGTTTCGAGTGGAGCCGTTTCAAATTAAAGCATGGTTAATTCTGAATAAAGAGTGTGGAGTAGAAATTGAGAAGTATACGTTAATAAGATTTCCAGTGTTTGTAAAAAATGCTGCCCTGTGCATCTGAAGTGTTTGACAGCTATGAAATTTTTGTATGGTTTCTTCCTAAATTGGTTTATACACAGTATGATAATAATTAACTCTATTAAAACTGATTATTTCCATTGTCCTCTGACTCTGTTGAGGTGCTGCTACTTGTGAATAACTGAGAAGATGCCTTGAGGTGAAGGAAGAATTGGAATTCCTGTGTGCAGAATTTTAGCTTTGCTTAGAGACTTAATTTTCATTTTTAATAATTGTAACACTAATCTAGATGTGTGGTTACAAAGATTTTTTTATAATGATTGGAAGAAGTGTATGCAGACTAGAACTAGGATAGTGCAATAAATTATCCTTTTTTCAAATATTTAATGGCAGTTATGTTAGATTTAGAGATAGGAGAAATTTTCTTTCTACTTGCTCTCTCTCTTGGAGCCTATACCAGTTCTGGAGTTCTTTGCCTCTTTTTGTTGGTTTGGTTTTTTGAGTCATTAATTTGATGGATGTCAAAGCCCTGTGTTTGTTTAAAGTGTAATAACATCTTTATTTGAGATGAGGATGTTTTCGTCTGGAAATGACAGAAGACATATTTGTGTTCTCTAAAGCACTTTTGCTTCAAATAATGACTTTTGTTCTAACTGGTACTTTTGAGAGTATGGTTAGGCTAGTGGCTGCAATTATAATAAATCAGTTCCCTCTAAAAGATAATGATTGCTCTAAAGCAGACCTGCTTAGAACATCATATCCATTAGATGGAAACTGCTGCAGTCCCTGAACCCGTGGAAGGAATGAAGTTACTCTTTGCCAGGGAAGCCTGAACTGGTTTAGGCCCAAGAACAGAAGGTGTGTACGTAGGAGTCTAGCAGGAGCTGAAGAAGTGTGGTTGACTTACCAGTTGTGACTCAGTAGTAACCTATTTCTATTGCTTCAGATAGTTGTGGATTTGATGAGTAAAATTAAATGTATACTAATTAAATTCAAATTTTGTGCTTTTTCTTTTTACTGCATTTTCTGTATTTATACGTGTGTATTTGCATGACAGATAAAGTAGTAGAGAAAATTCAATAAAAGTTGAGTTGAGTAAGGATTCATTTGATCCCCTTAAGGTTCTAGGTATGAAGTTTTACAGTTGATATATAGTTTGGTTTTTCTTGAGTGTACTGATTTTAAAAAAATCAGAATATTTGTTCTGGAGCAGATAAGCAGATAAGTTGAAACTATCTAGCAGATACAATGGAGAATTTCAGGTTATGTGAAGGATTCTTCTAAAATGTGTTGCAGTTTTAAATTTTTTTAATAAAATTAAAGATTTGAAATGAAATTGCGCAAAACCACAATGCGATTTATTTCAGAACATTCATGTACCGAAGCATTAGGGTACTATATAGACAACCCAGCAAAATAAACTTAAATATATGTACACCTATGTGTATGTGTATATATATTCATGCTTTCACATTGGAACCTGCTGAGAAAAAAGACAGGCTGTTGTGCATTGTCCCAGTAATATGCATGCTGTGGAAGAAACACATAACTAATTATGGATAGATTGGTGTGGTTGTCTTACCTCTTCTGTCTCTGCCTTTCCTGTTGAGATGGTTAAGAAAAGGGTTTGGTTTTCTTTGTTTAAATTAAAATCCTGTCCCGTTCTAGAAGCGTAAACTTTTGTATGAAAATTGTACTGTGATTTTTCCAGTAGGCTCTGACGTGGCTTTTTCATGCTTTGATGTCAGTGTTTTGTTTCCAGACTGTGACCTCAGATACTGTAAAAACAGACTGATAATGGTCTTTTCAGAGCACCTTTTATTTGTTTTGGTTATGAGAAATTTTTTTGCATTGTTTCAGAAAGAAAGCACCTCTATTCATCTCTGTCATTTCAACTATTCTGTAATTCCTTTATTTACATTTTACAGTATCTTTGGATAGAATCCTGGTGAATTCTTATGACATCTGGGCTTAGGACATTTAGATCTTTTTAAAATCAGCTTTCAGAATTCTCATTTTACTCAGTTGCTTCTACCTGCAAGTTTTAAATCAGCTGTAAGTATTCTATTCTGCTTTTTAAAACAATAACAAATTTGTCCCTTTAAATGGAAGTGAGAACAGCATTATATAATTGCTGGGGTTTTTAGCTCAAATTCTTGGAGTGTACCACAAATAAAATCCTTTTCTGTGCCCATTGAAAACGTCAAGCAAAACATAACGACCTTGATGATTTCTGACAAACAAATGAGGGTTACTTATGGCAAGCCAGCATTGTTGAATTAGACGCTGTATTCCAAGGCTGCTTGTAAGTCTTCACAAATCCTATCACAATGGAAGCCATGGAGTAACAAAAATATTGTGAAACAAATGCCTCCTGGGTGGCTAATTATTGGCATTCTTTCCTTTTTTCCTCAAAGGGGAGCTCTGTATCTTCCCTGTAAAATACTGTCTGACTCGACAGCAAGAATGTTTTGGGGTGGGAAGCCGAAATCTCCAGTGGTTTATTTGTGGGGGTTTTCTTATTTATGCTTTTATTTTATTTTAAAAAATAGTTCTTAAAAGGAGCTTCATGAAGTCCTTACTGTCATAAAAGACTGTTCATACCTTGGCTTTCTCTATTACAAATACCATGTAAACAACTATTGCATTGTTTGTGCCGTTTCATGGATGTCGTTCCAGTTTGAAGTAAATGTTGAATTCAAAAGAACAGTTAATACACATTCCTAATTTCACATATTTTGTTTAGATGAACTAATGGAGTAAGAGGGCTTTTCAATTTATTATGCTTTCTTTTTAAGTGAATGCCAAAGCTTTTCTTCTGATTTGAAGTAGAACTTAGGATCATATTACTGTTTCTCATGTGCTCTTTATTTCCTTTCTGTGAGCATTCCTGTATCAGCTTGATTATTAAAAGCTTTAGATATCATAATGCTGATTAGAAAATTACAATAGTGTAATTGCATTCTCCTCATCATGGAAAAGTGGCAGTTCTTAGAGAAGGAAGGAATAAAAGTCCAATTTATGCCTTCCTATGTCTGCCTGTAGGCGGTTCATGTTATAGAAGATTTTCAATGGGCATGAAAAATGACAACCTTAAAGTTGAGAAAAAATTAGAAACATAGAAAATAAACTCTCTCTAGGAACTGTAAATCTGAAGGAAGTAAAATAAATTTCCCCAAATGATGCTTTTACATTGGCCATGCAAATCACTAGATCCTTTCTCACTCAGTTATTTCTAATAGGCCATTGCTAATGTTCCATTAACTTCTGGTCTTTACAGAATTTGGGGAAAGATCACTGTAAATGTGACCAATAACCACCTCTGGTGATACCTTGATGGCCTGACTTTCTATTTTTGACTTTCCTCGGTTGTGTTATGCTTCCTTAGGAGATTAGAAATTCATTATTGTGCATCTGTTCTTCCTTCTTTGTGGAAGCTGTCAGTCCACTATTTGGATTAAGGTTATGACTTGGAGGAAGAGATTATTTATTGTTAGGGAGGAGGGAATCTATTCTCTTCTGACCATGCTGCAAACAGCTTTTGTTACAGCACTTTCCTGTCATGATTTTTCAACTCCCCTGGAGAACTAAAATACAAAGACAGTGATCCGGCGTTTCTGGCATTAGAGATATGAAGTCTGTCTGTGCTACACATAGCTTTGGTACATTTCTAGGCATTCAGGGAGCTTTTCATTATGTTACTTTTCTTAATCCTAGGATAGTGAAGGATAGAAGTGTTTTACTGCATGGTAACAAGTGTTTTTCTTGTTCCAGGAATGTGCAATATTTGTCATAAATCTGTTTTAAACCAGAAAAAAAGAAAGCCATCATGTGTTTTATAAGAAAAGCTTAGTGACACAAGTGTGATCACATCATTGGCTTGTTCAAAACTGCATCAAAGGAAGAGGATTTAGCTGTAACTTCACAGAGTGAAACAGCTCGCCTCATCAGCAGAAAGCTGTCATAGAGCGACAAAAACCTATGGCTTGCTGCTGTGAAAAATCTTGCAACTTCTTCCTTACATATTTTTGACATTAATGAGAAACAGGTTTATAATTCAGAATGGTAATTCATTAGTGTAATTTTAGAATATGTAAGTAAAAACCCTTTCCTTAATTCAAGTAGTGACTTTCAGTATTTATTTAAAAATCCACAGTCAGTTTACTGTGTGTTCATTTTTAAAGAATATTAGGTTTATTTTTCTCCTTTCCCTTAATCGTGTGTACCTATGTGTATGTGTGTATATATATATTTTAAAATGAAAGCACTGCTGCTTGTCCAAATGTGTATGTTGTAGCTAAGGCTGGTTCTTAGTAGTCTCAGAGCACTACTTCAAAATCAGCCAGGCTTGTAATTTTTTTTATACATTAATAAAAATTAAATTGGTTCTCTGATCTATAATCAGGATAAATCCACTGACTTCATCTGAGTTTTCTGATTTATGCTGGCTTCACCTGGTTTACGAAAGAGAAAAATTTAACAGAGACTAGCTAGCAAAAAATGGGAGAAGGCAAGTGGGACAAAATTTAAATGCTCTACAGCCACTTTGAAGACCAAATATAAAAAAGCAGAAATCCAAGTCAGGAAACCATGCTCCCTGACCTAACTTAGGAATGCAGAATATGGGGAAAATGCAAAAATGGCCGAGGAATTTCTCTGTGCTATGTCATTGAGAGAGACCAATCTGTGTGTATACACAGCACGTCATTTTTATACTTAATTTTCAAATGTGGTAAACCAACTCAGCTAAGAAAGCATGCTAAAAGGCTTTTTTGAAAAAGAGATCTTCAAATTGTTCTCAATCCCTGTCTGCTTAAGTTCTGGTTAAACTAAGTGGGCATAAGTGTGTCTGTGGGGCTGAGCACAGACTTAAGTGTTTTGTCAAGTGGAAAGAGACTTAAACAAGTTTTGCATGTGTTTAAATGTTCTGTTAGGTTGGAGATGCAGGGTCAAAGGTGTTTGGCTTTAAGTTCTTATGTTCTCTTCGCATTCTGTAGCAATAGGCTGCCTTTGCAGTATTAAAAAGCAGAGATGGAAGCCTGGTGAAGTGTGTGGTATTCCTATAAACTGCTGCCCTCAAGACTTCTCAACTGAAATGTCATCATCAAACATCAATATTTACAGAGCTAAGTACAAAATAAGTTAATGTGTGAAAACAGAAGAACTTAAAATCCCTTTTCCGCCTCTGACATTTAAATACTTTTCTAAAATTTAGGGAGCTGGGATTGCACACAAGC
>VZTA01018855.1:0-23773 GCA_013398855.1 Mohoua ochrocephala
AAGGGGGGGCGTGGCCATCGCGGGACGTGCGATGAGTTTGCGGGGGGTCTGCTCCGGAGGGGGCGTGGCCAGATCGGGGGCGTGGCCAGGCGCCGAGGTGCGATGAGTTTGCGGGGGCTCAGCCCGGGCGCGGCGGGGGTGTCCAGGCGTGGGAGGTGTGATGAGTTTGCGGGGGCTCAGCTCCCTCCCCCGAGTTCTGCGGGGCCAAACGCGGGAAGTGCAGTGAGTTTGCGGGGACTCAGCTCCCCCGAGTCCTGCGGGGCTGAGCGGGGAGGGGACAGTGGGCCTGAGCCCACCCTGCTCTGTGGCATCGGGAGATGGAGGGGATGGATAGCATCATCCCCTGGAGCGGATGCCCCGGTGGGGGGGATGCTTCCCCACTTCCTCAGGTGTTTCTGTGATAACCTTGCCCCAAAAGTGAACGGTTCCAACAGTGCTGCCAGGAGTCGGGCAGGTTTGTACCGCATCAAGACAGGAAGGGTTTTGCACCATGGGAAGTCCTAGTTCCCTTGTTGACATAAAAAAAGTCCACCATCCCTGAGTTCTTGGCTTTTTGTCACACGTTTCCTCCCTGCCTCCAAAGCTAGGTGCCTTCCTCAACTCCTAGAAAACTGCTCCCCGTGTTCCCTTCAAAACAAACCCTCGTCTGAGACGGTGGCAGTGCTCTTTCCCGGTGGGAGCTGCTGGAGATGCCCACCTTGCTGCTGTCAGATCTCGGGATGCTCCCGGCTCTGTTGGTGGGAGAGGTTTTGCAGCAGTGCTGAGGGGAACCCTGCGGAGCAAACAAGGGTTTCAGCTACAGATAAACATCCTTTTAGCCCAACCCGTTCCTTTCTGAGCGTGTTTCTGGTCTCCCGGTTCATGCTTGTGTCAGCATCCTCTAATTGGCTGTGGGAAGAATTGGCAGGATGATCTTAAACAGCTTAAATTGGTGGTTTGAACTAACCCCACTAACCTGGAAGAGATTTAGGAAGCCTTCGCGCAGAAGGATTTGCTGAATCAATGAACAGATGGGCTGTCCAGAGGGAGCTGAGCCGGAGGGCTGGGAGTGGTTCCTCCCGAGGAGGGACAGGGGGAACTCCCCGAGTCAGTCTCTGCTCCAGGGCAGCGGTGTCAGTCACGCGTAAAGGGACTCGGCATGGCCCGGGCGAGCTGGGATGAGAGTATCCAGCCATGCTGCAGGAATGAATGCTTGTGCAGTGTCTTAGCTGGGCTTTTTAAAGAAGAATTCGTTTTAATTCTCTGCTTGTCCTGAATTGTGTGAGATGTGTGTGGGACAAAGAGGAATGGCTTCCCACTGCCAGAGGGCAGGTTTAGATGGGATATCGGGATGAAATTGTTCCCTGTGAGTGTGCTGAGGCCCTGGCACAGGCTGCCCAGAGAAGCTGTGGCTCTCCCATCCCTGGAAGTGTCCAAGGCCAGGCTGGATGGGGCTTAGGGCAGCCTGGGATAGTGGAAGTCAAGGAGTGGAATGGGATGATCCATGCAGTCCCTTCCAACCCAAACCATTCTACGATTCCACGATTCTGTTTGGCAATAAGGCACACGGTCATTGTGTGGGCTGTCATTTTCTGCCTGCCCAAATTCCCCCTTGTGATGCAAATTGGGCTCATAGTGTGGGGAATCAAAGGCAGATGCTCCCTTACAAACAGGGACCTACTACACGCAGAGAGAGAGCAGTGGAGCTGGTTTCTCCTGACATGAGTGAGGCTTACTGGAGGATCCCAGCATAGCTGAAGCAGGAGCAGGTTGCCCAGGACTGTGACCTGGTGGGTTGTGACCATTCCCAAGGTTACAGATTCTGCAGCCCTGACAGTAAAAAAATGGTTTTCTACGTTCAGTAGAACTTTTATTTCAATTTGTGCCCATTTCCTCCTGTCCTGTTAGCACACAGAGGAGCCTGGCTCTGTCTTTTCCTCTGCTTTCTGTTTGGTATTTAAACACATTGGTGAGATAGCTCTGAGCCCTCTCTTCTCCAGGGTGAACAGCCCCAGATCTCTCAGCCTCCTCTCCTATGTCAGATACTCCAGTCACTTGGCCCTCATGGATCAGGATAAGCAACATCTGCTGCTCTGTGCTCGTCCACTGAGCCGGCCATCTCCTCATGGAAGACATTGGCTAAGCCTGCTTTCCTCTCCTTAAATCCAGGGCCCACCTCCCAAACACCTTGTCCTTGTTTAGAAGTGGTTCCCAGGGATAGCTGCTTCCCAGGAATCAAGGTGGGGCTGACCCTCCTCCTTGCCCTGTTTGAAGGGATGGGTGACGTTTGCTTTCTCCCAAGCCTCACACACCTCTCCCAATCGCCACGGCCTTATCAATGGATAGGTAATGTATCTATAGATACATATCAGTGTCTGTAGGCCCCTGAGCGGGGGCAGGGAAGGCAGCCGAGCCCATCCCAGCTCATCCCAGTGGTGCCCAGTGACAGGACAGAAGGCAAAGGACACAGACTGAAACACATCAAGTTGCACTGGCCATAGGAAAAATATCTTTTACTGTGAGGGTGACCAAGCACTGGCACAAGTTGCCCTGGGTGGTTGTGGAGTTTCCATCCTCAGAGAGAGTCAAAACCCAATTTGGACATGGACCTGGGCAGCCTGTTCCTGGTGACCCTGCTTGAGCAGAAGGGTTGGGTCTCCAGAGGGCTTTGCCAACCTCAGTTATTCTGTGATTCTGTTATCAAACACTGATTAAGCTCAGGTATTTCATGAAATCACTTAAAATGTGCAGAATCTCGAAAACTACTCAGTATGACCACTTGACATACCTTGATTATTCCAGCTTAAACCAGCCAATTAGTCATGGTTTCTTGTCCCAGTTTTTGTGATTCCCTTTGGAATTCTTCCATGACAGTGGGCTTAAGGAGCTCTCAGGCCTTGGCTGAGGCTGGGGATTCTGCACTAGGTGCTGTCCAAATAGGTATAAAGTCAAAGTCCTCGTCACGACGCTTGTCCAACAAAACTGGATAGAAATCAGCGGAGACACATGCTCACTGCTTGTGCTGTGTCTTGGTATGGGCTGGTTTGCCTGACAGCTCCTGGGCATCTGATTCCCTTGGAGCTGCCCTGCTGCCTTCAGCCTGGCCCCAGCTGCTGCTCCTGAAGGATGCAGGCGGCCCACGGGCCCCACGTCCTCTCCGTGGACATCTCCAAGTTCATGGAGCACGTGGGAAGGCACCCTGGATGCTGGTGTAAGGCCCGACTCGGAGCTAGAGATGCAGTGCTGGCTGCAACGCTTTGCTAAGTGAGGTTTCTTATATTAAAACAGTTGCTTGGTGAAATTCTTGGAAGGCAGAGAGGAGCAGCAGATGGGAGGCTTGGAGACTGCGGGTGTGTGTGTGAGGATTCAGTTGGCCAAGGAGAAGGAACAGAACATGTTTGCAGCAAGGTGCCCAGCCTGATTCGTGAGAAAATGAGTACACTCGCATTTCAGAGAGTCAGATTTCTTTTGTTTCTCCTCTGCCCGGTAGCAGTGCCCAGCAATCAATAACTGATGCTCGTGTAAGAGGGGGTGGGGTGTTTTTGCCAGACTCGTAACGTGACTTCCCCCTCCTTCCTCCCAGTCTTTTTTTGGCAGTGGTTTTCCCCTTTCCCCGCTGGACCAAACCAGTCTAGTTCTTGAGCATTTCCTGGTGATTCCTTAATTTCCTGTCATTTCTGTTGTTCTGTAGCCTGTCACTAGTTGTTTTTTTTGTCTCAAGACCACAGTGCTATGAGTTTGGAAGCGGCAATCCCGAAGAAGCCTTTCCCTGCCTCGGGAAAATCAGTGATTTGCTCCCCACATCAAACTGATTAAAACGGACACCATCTCTTTTTTCCTCCTTGTCGCAGTGTTGTAGTGCTGATGGCATGGGTTGAATGTAAGATTTCCTGGAAAGATAGGATAGGATTGGGGCAGTAACTGTGCCGTGAGGCTGTCAGAGGGCTTGCCCCTCCATCCCTTTCCTCGCTGTCCCATCTCCAGCCCTCTGCAGTACTTAAATTATTTTTAATCTGCCACTCAGGCCATTAATGAAGAGAGTGATTAGGACCAGACCCAGAGCTAGCCCCAGTGGTCAGTGTGAGAGGCATGGCAGTGGATCATTAACTCTTGGAAAATAATTTTCCGGTTGAATAGTGGTTACACCTGTGCTAGGGTCAGAAAATTCCTAACTTCTTGTTTTGTGTTTTGAAAACATTTTAAGATTTCATCTTCAGCTGCAAGTGCTAACTGTCAGGAGTTAAAAGGAAAAGTAGTGAAAACCTCAAGGGAGACGGAAGCTGCAGAGTCTGGTGAAAGTTTCCATGGAAGCTGGGGGCGAGGGGGATTTGCTGCTGCCCGTGGCAGAGCCGGGACTTGCCGGATGGCATCAGTTTGGCAAAACCCAGGAGCCTCTGAATGACAGACAGGGAGCCGAAGGGTTCTGAATCGAGTTCAACTTTACTTTTATTCAGCCCATGTTGCTGAATTCACCAGATGGAGGTTTCTGAGTCTTTTGCCAGTAAATATAAAATGCGCCGGTCAGGAGTGCGGCTCCACGGAGATGGTGTGTAAGACACACTTCCGAAAGGATGGAGGCATTCAGGGGGATTGAGGCTGCAAGTCAGATGCCTCTTATAAAGAAAACCAGTCTCAAATAATTATAAAATCCTTTGTCCTCTCAAATAGTGCAGGAGTCAGTTGTTTTTTCCAAGACTGAGCACAATAGGATGCAACTCTTGTATGCCAGCATAAAAAAGCAGGATGCCAGGTTTGATCCTGGCGCTGCGACTGTTTCGGTGCTCTCACCGGGCTTGGAAGGAGCATCCCAGTGGCAGCCCTCCCAGCAGCCCTCCCGAGTCAGCTTCATTTAGAAACCGGTTCTGTTGACCCACAGATCACTCAAGAGGAAGGGCAAGCAGGAAATTTGCTGCAAAATCAAGTTAAAAGCCTTTTCTTCCACGATTTTGCCTGCTTTGTTTTTGTCCTGGGCTGTGGCACACATCAAACCAGCTGAGCAGCCTTGTCCTGGACGTGAACACCCACAACTGGCACCGGGAGGTGGTGTGATGCTCTGGTCACCTTGTCTTCCTCCCAGTGCGAGGACTGGTCTGGTTCCACCTGGAATGGTTCTGTGCCGACAGAAGCATCCTTGGGTGCAGCACCCTTCTGCCCTGTTGGCGGAGGGGATGCTGCCCCTCTGCCCAGCCCTGGGAGGCACCTCTGGAGTGCCGTGTTCAGCTCTGGATCCTCAGCACGGCAGGGCCAGGGAGCTCCTGGAGCGGGGCCGGCGGAGGCTGCGGAGCTGAGGAAGGGCCTGGAGCATCTCCGTGCCCAGGAAAGGCTGAGGGAGCCGGGGCTGCTCAGCCTGGAGAGGAGCCCCAGCCGAGAGGGGCCCTCAGGCCTGGGTGTCCCTGGCTGTCCCTGGCTGTTCCTGGCTGTCACTGGCTGTCCTTGGGGGTCCCTGGGTGTCCCTGGGTGTCCCTGGCTGCAGGGAGGGCTCAGGGCAGGGCCCGGGCTCTGCTCCGGGGGCCCAGCAATGGCCCCAGAGGAACAGGCAGGGACTGAGCCCAGGGAGTTCCAGCTGAACATGAGGAAGAATTTCTTTCCTGTGCAGTGACCAGGCACTGAACTGGCTGTCCAGAGAGGCCATGGAGTCAGTCTCCCTCACTGGAGGTATTCCAGAGCCCTCTGGACACAGTGCTGTGCCCTGTGCTCTGGGATGGCCCTGCTGGAGCAGGGAGGTGGCACCAGGTGACCCACGGTGGTCCCTTCCAGCCTGACCCACCCTGGAGTTCTGTGAAATATAGAGAGAATTTGTATGCAGATATACAGCTTTGCATACATTGTTGTTTTCATCTCTTCTATACAGAGTTGGAAATTTGGGGTCTCATCTCTTTTTGACCCATCTGTAAAATATCCAAGCTGGTACATAAAGATACTGTTGATAAAGTTGCCTCCACCTGGTGTTGGACCCCTTTAGCTAAACCACCACATAAATAAACTTACACATAAATGTTATTCCGTTATTTAAAATTTCTTCCAGCTTGCTGAACCCAAGTGAGAAACGAGAGAGTTGACGTGGCTCATCTTTCCCGGTGCGTGTTTCCCTCAGGTTAGCTCGTGCCCTGGAGGGAAACGCTCCACCTTTATAGCTCTGGAGACAAGCCTTAAACACTGAGAAGTAATTGAGGTTTGCTGCAGGCGAGTTACGGATTGCTGCTGCTCTCGGGACTGTCTCTGTGGAAATGCAGCTTGATAAAGTTCACAAAGAACTGGAACCGCTCAAGGACACAATTGGAAAAACATTTTGGGAAGCCGGTGGAAGGTTTCCAGCGCGGCCGGTTGCGGGCGCAGAAGCAGGAGTGAGGAATGCAGCCTGGCGTCCCCAGCATCAACACTGCTTGGGATTTTTATCACATGTGTAGGGACATTTGGGATGTTTTCCTTTAAAAACAAGCCTGGCTCGTGCAGGCGTGTGAGTGAGAGAGAAGAGCAGCTTTTTTATGAAAAAAAAAAAAGCCTTATAATCGATATGCTTAATGTTTGCTTACATGAGATGGTTTTTCTCCCCCTGAAGCGAATATTAAAGAAATGCTTTGTGATTTGTGCAGCTCTGGCACTGACAGCACTGCCTGTTCGGAGCTCTGGAGGCTGCAGAGTTTGCACTCGCCCTCACCAGCAGGAGGGACCGGAGTCACAGGGCTCCCTTCGAAAGGGGGAACAGGGGAAAGCAGGACAGGTGGCAGCGGGATTTCATCAGTCTGTAAATGGCATATTTGGGCACCGGGGCTGCGACCCCTCCCCAGGGAGGAGGGAAGTGTGGCCATGGACCAGAGGATGCCCGGCAAAACAGTCAGCAGCTGGTCATTGGGTGTTTGATTCACCCACCCTGCTGTGAGCCTTTCGTTTTGAGCCAAATAAAAACACTTCCTAAATAAGGGAAGTTCTGTGAGGGGGGCTTAGCCTCAGGCGGGACCTCCTGTCTGTCCATAACTCCCTGACAGGAGGGGGATTTTGGGCTCTGCTCCCAGGGAACAGGGACAGGAGGAGAGGGAACGGCCTCAGGCTGGGCCAGGGGAGGGTCACTTTGGGCATCAGCAGGAATTTCTCCATGGAAAGGGTGGTCAGGCCTTGGCAGGGGCTGCCCAGGGAGGTTTGGAGTGTCCATCCCTGGAGGTGTCCAAGGAAGAACTGGACGTGGCACTCGGTGCTCTGGGCTGGGGACAAGGTGGGCATCGGTCACAGATTGGGCTCGATGGTCTCAGATGTCTTTCCCAACCTAAATGATTTTGGGTTTCTGTGAAAACACGTGGTGGAGCTGCTGGTTTATATCCTTTAATTTTAGCAGGGTGGGAAAAGGACCTACCCCTGATGTTTCCTCCTTGCTCGAACCTGTTCCATCCTGACCATAGCACGTTGGGATGATGAACTGTGCTGCGCCCTGCCTGGAATACTGATAGGGATTGAGCCAGGATGGTTGTCCAGGGGTTGTTGTTTTGTTCTGGTTGTTCCCTTTTCCCTCCAGGCTCCTCCAACTGAAGTGCAACTTGCCCAGACTTGCACTGCACCAGAAGTGGGAGGGAGCTTTGAGGCTGATAGAAGCAAGGGAGTCCTTTGGGAATACCAGACTCCAGGGGATGGAAGCTAGGCTGTAACCCCGTGCCAGTATGCTTTTGGTTTCTGAATTCCCGGGGGGAAAGGGAGGAAGTGGGAGCAGGACAGGGAATTTCTGCCAGACAGAGCATCCTGCCCGTTCCGAGCGCTGCTCTGGGGAGCGCCCTGCAAGCGGGAAGAAGGAAGGCTGTGCTGCTCCGGCCGCTCGGACGGCACCGCTGGGAGGGGATGCGGGGGAGACACTGCCGGGAAAACAGGGCCGTTCTCGGTGCGTGGGCGTCACTGGCAGAAGGGCAGGGTGCGAATCCGAGGTGCGGTGCTGCTGCTGGCAGCCCCTGTGCCTGGGGTGTCTGGCTGCAGCAGCACCTCAGTCCTGGCTTTATTCCTGCGACTCAGATTCCCCGTGCTTAAAGCCTGGGTTTGTTCCTGGGGCTCGGATTCCCTGTGAAATCTCCGGGCTGTTACTTCACCCCTGTGTTTACATCCTCCCAGTGCTCCCTGATTGCTTAACTGCTTGTCAAGGACTCTTGAGAATCTCAAAAGAAACTCGGGAAGTGCAAAGTGGGATTACTTGGCCATCCTCCTCCCGATGTTTCTGTACGTTAAACAGAGCTGTGATAGCAGTGGCAGAATATAAACATCTGGGGTTGAAAAAAGTGCTGCAGAACCTCTTGTGCAGCCCGTGGTGATCTCACCCTTTTTGGGAAATAATGGCCAGCACTGCTTACCCTGCACTAAAAACTATTTCCTTTTTTTCCCCTTTCTTTCCAGACTTTATATTCAGAGCACCCATTAAATTAAGCAAAACAGGGGAACTCCGAGAAGAATATGAAAGCCAGCTACGGAAGGTCAGTATTCTGGGTAATTGTGGTTTTTCTTCCAGAGTAACTTGGATTTCCTGCAGGAATGCCATCCTACCTGTAGGGAAACCTGAAGGGCTCTTTTTTCCTCTTCTGTAATAAAGATCTTCCTCTGTCATTTATTCTCTTTATGCTGTTCAGCCAGTTCAGGAAATGGCTGTAATTGAGCATGTAGAAGCCAAGTTTTGCTGTCTTAGTTTGCCTTCCAGACCATGGAAATGTACCTTCTTTGGAGTGACTGTTTGGTTGTGGATGTAATTCCATAAAGGCTTTTGCAGCATGAGGCGTCTCCTGCAATAACATCCTTCTCCTCAAAAACAAACTATTCCAAACTAGAGCTTTCTATTTCTTTTTAGCCAAGAAAAAAATGTCATTTAAAGACCAGAAAAAAAAAATTATAAGAGAATAAAGGCTTTTCAGCTGGTTTGGAATTGAAGTCCATGAAAATATTTTCTGGAGTTTTGATCTTTGTGACCTTGTTTTCCCTTGAGATGGGTCCATCCCCTCGCTGATTATTTCACCTGCTGGGGAAAAGGAACCTGAGGGGTTTTTCATTGTTGATGAAATTTTCTTTGAGTTTTCACTTGTAGATCTCAACAAGTGTAAAAAGGGCTGGGAGGCTGATTGAGTTAGAAAAACAGCCTTGTCTGAGCAGGAGAATGCTGCTGAGGTGATATTTCAGGTAAATACCTAGTCTGGGAAATGCGTGTGTGTGAGGAGACAGTTAAAAAGCGTGGAAGGGTTTTCCCTCCTGCTTCTCCGTGTGTGGAATTAGCAGTGGCACTGCAGGTGACTGAGATGACTTTGGCCGACTGTTTCATTCGCTGATGGTAGGAATTGCAAACTCTTCCCCAATTCAGGTGCCTTGCCAGGAGGGCAGGGACACTTTGTGTGCAAAGCCGTGGGACTTGTGGCATTTTCAGCAGCCTTTCTCTGTCGAGTTTAAGGAAGCACATTTGCAGCATGGTCAGGCTGCAGCTGAAAAGGTTTTTATAGCTACAGCTTGACTTCAGCAAAAAGATACCGTGTGCAGTCCAGTGCCAACGCTTCTCCCTTCCCTTCCAGCCAGAAGGAAATACTTTGCCATGTTTCTGGCATTTTGGCATGTTTTTGCCTCGTTCTTGTTCAGCCTGCTGCCTTCCCCTTCTTGCTCCCTGCCAGATGGGAGATGGGTTTCTTCCCCCGGCCGGCTTAAACGCGCTTTTTGTGGAGCTCAGCTGAAAGAGCTGTGTGGGAGGAGATTCTGTGAGTCGTCATCTAAGAGGAAATGGCACTGAAATTTTGCTGGTAAGATGACAACTGATGATGCAGTCACGCCGTTTCCTTATTCATGGAGTCAGAATAGAATCACAGAATCATTTAGATGGGAAAAGCCCTCTGGGATGGAGTCCAACTGTTCCCCCAGCACTGCCAAGGCCACCACTATCCCATGTCCCCCACTGCCACATCCACGTGGCTTTTAAACCCCTCCAGCAATGGGGACTCCACCGCTGCCCTGGGCAGCTGTGCCAATGACTAGCTACCCTTCCAGGGAAGAACTTTTCCCCGATATCCAACCTAAACTTCCCCTGGTACCACTTGACGCCGTTTCTGCTTGTCCTGTCGCTTGTTACCTGGGATGAGAGACTGACTCCCGTCTGGCTCTACCCTCCCGTCAGGAAGTTGTAGGGAAGCAAAATTGTGACTGTTGCTACTTACCAAGAGTTTGTTGGTGTCTCTGAACTTCTGAATTAGGCAGGAGGAGACAGAAACTGAGGTTTGGGAATCTAAGCTTGTGTGTGATTGGATTTCCTTCCACGTCTCGAGACACGGGGTTTCATCCCAGCTTCCCTGCCCATGGAATGGGATTAACCTGGGCTTTCCTCCTGAGGAAGGGAGAGGAGCATTTCCAAACCTTTTTACATCTCCCAGATGTGAGTTGTTTTATAAATCTGTGCTCTTGACCTGCTTCCCAGCCTTTTGCAGTTGAAAACAAAGTGGTACCATAATTATGTACTGAAAAAAACTTTGTTTGACGGGGATAATCTCACAGTTTAATTTTCTCAGCTGGCTTTCAGACTGAGATGGATATTTGCTGTCTGTGCAGGATAGCGAGGATGGTTTTTCCTCCTCTCTTGTGCCCTTGGTGCTCTCGCATTTGATGTTTTTCCAGAGGAGGCTGTCATTTCTGTGTGCTCAGACCCTAACTCATGCTGTCCAGCTGTCTTTCTGTCACAAGCACGGCTGTTGCTTTGTGAGCACACGGATGGGAGGGAAACTCCCACCTGAGGCATGTGCTGACATGCAGCTTCCCAGAGCCAGGGCAGACGGAGCGGGCTCCGGGTGGGAGCAAACCTGGACAGGCTGTGGAGGCAAGAGAAGATACCAAACGTGAGTCTGCCAGACTTTTGGAAATAAATGTTAGTGTCAGGGGTGACGGTCCTGAAACGGGCGTTTCTTGAGTGAAAATTTATTGATTGCTTGTACAGCAGGTTGTTTTCCCCTGCAGCTGTGGTATCCAGAAGGGCTAAAATGCATTTTGTGATAACTGTGCTGTTAACAGCAGCTGTTGGTCCTGCATCCAGTATCTCAGAGATGCTGCTCAGATAACATCAGGTCCTTCTCCCAGGGTTTCACACTACATTGTTTCAGTTTCTTGTCCTCCTGTCCCAGCACAGCATTGCCACCTCTGGAAGGAAATTCTCTGGGAGATAATTTACATTAAGGTTACTTCAAATTGTTATTTTTGTAATTAGTACAGATTTTATCATTAGAGTTTGATTTTGTTTGCAACCTTAGTTCTGGACCTAAATTCTTTTTCGTATCCTATTAATTAGGATTAGGATCCTGTTACTGCCTTTTTGACTTCACTGTCAGCAAAGCTTGGGTTGTCACCTCACACTAATTATGCCGTGGATTTGCCCAAAATCCTTAAATATTCCTGTGTGTTGTTACATATTCTTGTGTCTTTCGATTCGGGAATTGAGTATAATTTTATAATTTAGCCAGGAAAGTGACTATTTCCATGTAACTTTCTTCCACATGAGAAATACAGGAGGAACACGAGTGTTGGGTAGTATTTCAGCTAAAAAAAAATCTTTATGATAAATCTCGATGTGAACTTGTTTTTCAGATGCTTCAAAAAAGGCAGAAATACTGTTGATCTAGAGCAGACTATTCATCATGTCTGCATCATGTGGTCACAATCCATGTTAGTCAGACACTGTTGTAGTTATTGCTTGAGATTATTAATAGATGAGGAATTTAAAGATACATCTTAAAACAACTCTAAGCAAGGAGTCAAACCGGTCTTTGAAAATGTTTGCTGAACACCCACAATCAGCCAAACAGTGGAGTTTTTCCTGGTTTCTGCCTTGTTTCCTCCTTGTTTTCCTCCTTGTTTCTCTCTTCTTCATCTCTGGGAGTTTGGATTCAGTAGGATTCGGGTCCTTCCCAATTTGAAAATCACGATGTGCTTTCCATGTAACACCTCATGAACTCTGTTTTCTTTGTCTTCCATATGTCCATACTTTTGGGGTTTTCCCCTCCTCCAGCAGGGAAGAAAAACACTAAATGTTTTTGGAAGAATGAGGAGTTGTTGCAACATTCCCCACTGCCTTTATGAGTTAGGGAGCTTCTTAAGCACCTGAGATGCCTATGCCCAAATATGAGGGAAAAACACAGGGATTTGAGTTCCCTGGCGCTGTGGTTTGTGAGCGGGATGAAGATGTGTCAATCAAAGGTCCGGATAACTTCTACATGGAGGAAGGAGGGAGGGTCTGTTCTATATACAGACACATGTAGACTATTCCTGGGCTGTGTCTGAGTTGAGGAAGAGGCAAGACACCAGCTGGGAAAATGGCTGGGTGGATGGAGGGAAAAGGGAGCTGGGTGATGTTACACTGGGCAGGGACAATCGGATGGTGTTACCTGAAGTGTGTTCTGCCGAGCCTGTTCATCGGGAAAAGGGGGTGGAAAAGAGGAGAAAAGGGGTGTTGTTGGTTTGGATAGCAAGTCTGCAAAAAAAAAAGAGGTCCTGGCAGAAAAAGGGAGTTTGATTCCTTAGGTGAGGAGCAAAACAGTGCAGCAGGACAGGCAGCCTGTCAGAGTCCATGTACCTTGTGTCCCAGATCCTGGCATTCCCTTGCACTTCTCAGCTGTGTTTGAAACTGAATTCAAGCTTTGAGCCTGGAGTCAGCTGTCAGGGGTAAGGTGGCCTCTCTGGATCTCCTCCATCCCAACCCATCAGTGAAACAATGGGATTGCATCTCTCATGTCGCTTTCAGCACGGGACTTGCTGCATCTCACCTTTTATTTTAGGTGATGCTGCTTATGTGCCTGCCAAATTGTGTGTGCTGTGTTTCAGGCCGTCTGAAGGCTAAAACTGAAACATCACAGCTTGCACGAAACTAGTTTTGCACATTTTTATATGTAGCATGGTCATCTACAAGTAGAGAAAAGCTTTTTATATTTTAGAAAATACAGTAGCAGAGAAGGCTTTGTCCAGCCCTGGGCCTCACAGTGCCCTTGTTGTTTTGCAAAGAAGATAAAATCCACAATACTTGTGTATAAAACACAGATGTGGTGTGGAAGCAAGCCAGTCTGCACCTTATTGTGAGAGCGAGGCAGTGGCTCTACCCTGGAGTAGAGAAATGAAGGCACAAAGTTAAATTATGTGACCCAACTCTTGGTCTTGCCAATCTGTAAGTGCAGGACTTCAAATTATAACTACTCTACCTCTTTTGTCATTATTTCCAGCTGAGAGAAGAGAAACTGCAAGAAGAAAAGACATCTGAGGATCTGATTCACAAGTTCATTCTAGATGACGTGGATGTAGGGAAAAGGAAAATGGAGGAACAGCAGAAAAAAGATGAATCTGTAGTGCTGAAAGGGAACCAAGAGTGTGTAAGTAAGCTCATGCTTCTCTTTCCTGCCCATTTATCAAAATTTTCATTCTTTGGCCTTCCAGGATTCCTTGATGGGGTTTTTATAGTTTATGAAGGCTGTGAGCTGGCAGATTATAAAGGTCCTTGTTAATGAGAACTGTCTTCTAAGGTTTGTTATGGCTGCAGATGATGTTCTAGAGGTTTCTGTCCCCCCTTTTGCCCTCTACTACGTGACTCTTCCAGAAACGGCAGATCTCCTCAGCTTTGGGGATACCCTTAGTCTTCAGGCTTGCATGCATTTCCATGAACTTTTCTCCATGAATCTTCTGCAGTGAAGTTGTACAACTGAGGTTCAACACATTCTTCATGCTGACTTTTGGCTATTTCCCATTTCATTTGGGAGGCTCTGCAGGAAATGCTCTTAAAATTTCCATTTGATAGGCTGACCCATGGGGGCTGAGTAACCAACACCCTGTAGTAACCTTTATTGTAGAATTTTCCCACATTTTCTTGATCAATAAATTGACTTTATTTGATGACTTAACAGCTATATATAGGAGCTATGCGCTTATTTTTGTATTATTTATGCCTTACGTCCTCTCAGTATAATCAGAAATGGGGGATTTGGGGATCTTTAACGCTTTTGCAAGAAAGAGCTTTATTTTCCAAGTTATTCTTTTTGTTGTACATGTCAGCTAACTCTTCCTTGATTGACTTCAGTTTCCTGAACGTCTCTCGGATTCCGAGAATGAAGAACCATTCCAGGGCAAGCAAACACATCGGTCAGCTTTTGTTTCCAAGACCAGTGCCTACTCCTTTGCTTTCCTTTCAGGGTAAGATGCTGAGACTTTATTCAGTGTCCTTTAAAGATGTTCTTTCGACTTGTTTTAAACACACCTCGGATGCTCTAATTCAAATGGTGGTTCCAATTTAAAATGAGTGATTTTTTTTTCTGGAATTTTAGAGCAGACCCGTTGGTAGAACGTGGTGTCTGTCTGATTACTCCCAACCTGGATGTTAAGGAAGTTAACGTTTATCCCATGAAGGAGAAGAATCGTTGCCTGTCCATTTAAACCATTAGTCAGCAATCAGAGTTCTGTAGGATGAACTCAAGAGCGCTGGTTCCTTCTCCAGCACAGATACGAAGGGATAGCGTCAGCCCCAAACAGCTTTTTCCCTGGAAAGCTGTTGCCTGGCGCAGTGGAAGCAGCTCAGTAACCAGGTGTGCTTCCACATGAGAAGCAGAGGGGTTTCCCCAGCTTCCTCATTAGCACGGACCTCAGTTAATTATGAGCCGTGGGTGGAGGTGTCCGTGTGTTCAGCACAGAGCCCGTGGACACAGACCGGGACTCTGCCGCGAGTCCAGGATTCCTGGATCCCTTTTCCCCGAGGGCATAGGGAATACCTCTGCCAACCAGGTGCTGCCAGGGCTGATGCCTCTCCCACAGGTGGCTACTGCCAGGGCTGTTGAGCTGGCTGTTCCTAAGGTCATGAACAGTCTCCTGTTCTCACCCATCTGCTTTCCAGGAGTTTAACCGCCAAGGTGGAGAGGAGTCGGAGCTGCAACGACACCATTCAGGAGAGATCCAAGAGCCGGCAGAGATCAGCCCCAGCCACCAAAACAAAGGTACAGGCAGCATCTGGAAACAGGTTCCTGCGTGTAAATGTTCTTATCTGAGGTTACACAGCACCAGTAGTCTGGAGATATAAAATATGGGCTTTGTGGCACTGTGTTATCGCCACGGGGCCAATCGCTTCCTTGCAGCTCCCAATAAAACCTGCTGGGTTAGGAATTACTTAGCGGAAAAGCAGACAGCTGGCAGGGTTCTTGTGTAGCATTGGAGGCTCACTGGAAGTTGAAAGGGTTCTCATCAGGCCTTTGTTTTGTGATTCATTTTCTTTTCAAGGCTGAATCCCCCGCCAGGTAAAGAAAAATCTTTTAGAAGTTTAGGAAAATAATCCTGTCTTCCTTTCCCTTTCTCTCCAAAGCTGTTTAAACAGAGCAAAACTCATTGCTTTCCTGACATCAGGGTACATTGGCACTTCCATACTATAGGAAGAGCTAAAGGCCTGGTCTTCGTAGGATCACAGAATGGTTTGGGTTGGAAGGGACCTTAAAGCCCATCCAACCCCCTGCCCTGAGTAGGGACACCTTCCACTATCCCAGTTTGCTCCAAGCCCTGTCCAACCTGGCCTTGGACACTTCCAAGGATGAGGCAGCCACCCAGCTGCTCCTGCTAGGATGTTCCCCCTCCTCGTGCTGACATCCCTCCTTCTTGGGCTTGGTTTCATCCCTGATGGGGAAGGAGAGGGTTCAGTTCCAGAGATCCCATGAGGAACAGAAACCTGTGCAATCTGCCATCTGAGCTGATAGGAGCTGGACTGAGCCCAAAGCGAGGATCCATAACTTACCTTCCCTCCTAGGAAGGTAAAAAAGCCTCCCTTTTTTAATAGAGTGGCTTATGGACATGATCAATTAGACTTGCAGTACGAGGTATTCCAAAAACTTATTTTGACCTCAAAATAAGTGAGTAGAAAAAACCTCCTTTTGGACTAAGCAGGAAAAGGCTGTCATTGTACAAACTAGCTGCTGGATAGGAATATTTCATCTCAGTGCTAAGAATAAGACCATTTGCAGTTGTATGTGTTCTTTCCTCTCTGATTTATTTGTGCCAGGATTATGCCCAAGTGCAGCAGCATTAAGGGACTGTCTTAGACATGACAAGGAATGTTGCTCTTAATCACAGAATCGTCCAGCTTGGAAGAGACCTTCAAGGCCATCAAGTCCAACACAGCACCATCACAATCACCCCTAATCCACACCCCCAAGTGCCGCATCCAGGCACCTCTTAAACCTGGGCCAAGTCTTTATTCTTTCTCTCCCACAGCTTGGAAGGGAGCAAAAAATCATTTGGAGGTCATTTCCCTTGAGGGGAAATGATTTCCCTTTCCTTCAGCCAGGGCGGTGCAGTGCTTCTTGGCTTCTCCTTGGCTTCACAGAATCACAGAATCATCCAGGTTGGAAGAGACCTTTAAGGTCATCTAGTCCAACCATCAGCCTAACACCACTAAATGGGCTGATTTACCCAGGCAGAGAGAAAACACATTTCGAGGCCAGGTTGGACAGGGAATTCTGTCTAGTGGAAGGTGTCCCTGCCCGTGGCAGAGGGTGGAATGAGATGGTCTTTAAAGTCCCTCCTCACCCAAACCATCCCGTGATTGTGTGATTTTGCCATCGGAGTGGTTGTTACTTGTGGCAAGAGCAGCTCTTAGACTGAAATTTGACACCCAGATCGTGCTGGGCTCCGCAGTCACCCGCTCATGTCCCCCATCAGCCGTGGGAGGTGCTGTGACCAGCAGAGGCTGTCGGGGGCAGCCGTGAGGGGCAGCCATCCGCTCTCCCGTTCTCCCGCCGCGCGCCTGCCCGTGCGCGGCTCCGCGAGCGGCTTTCCCAGCTGTGCTGCCTTGCCTTGCAGGTGCTGCCCGTCGCCGGCGCGTCGACGCCGCTGCTCGGGGTCCTGTCGTCCACGCAGAACAACCGCTGCCTGTCGGCCCCGGACCTGACGGCCGAGAAGCGCCTGGTGCTCAACGCCGTGTCCTCCCTGTCGGCCCTGCACCGGCCGGAGCGCTCCATCAGCCCCGAGAGCAACGACAGCATCTCGGAGGAGCTCAACCACTTCAAGCCCATCGTCTGCTCCCCGTGCACTCCCCCAAAGAGGCTCCCCGATGGCAGAGTCCTGAGCCCCCTCATCATCAAATCCACCCCCAGAAACCTGAGCCGGAGCCTGCAGAAGCCAACCACCTACGAGGCCAGTCCTAGAATACTGAAAAAATGGGAGCAGATATTTCAGGAGCGTCAGATCAAAAAGACTCTCTCTAAAGCGACCCTTACGTCCTTGGCTTCGGAGCCCGGGGAAGACATCGTGGTTCCTGACATCACCAACTCCAGCAGTTGCACTAAAGAGCAGCCACAAGTGCAGGACGATCACCTTCCACCTGACACAACAGGAGAGCCTCGGCCTGAGCTGGATTTCTTCCCTTCCGTCAGTGAAACGAAGCTGGGAAGAGGGAGCGAGAAGAACAGAGGTTCACAGGCCTTAACCACGGATGACAGTGCTGCTGAACCAGACGTGAGATCAAACGTAACCTCCCTAAACACACGGGTGTCTGAAGTCCCTGACCTAAAAGTGAATACGTTCATGGACAAATCCTGTCTTAGTCTAGGCCCGAAAATGCTGAGCAGAAGACTCATGGGCGTCAGCGCGTCGCTGCCTGACAGCAGCGCGCTCGGAGTGCCCATCAAGCCGTCGGGGAAAAAGCAGCTGAAATACCTGAACAACAGCGAGCTGATCAACGTGCAGAACAGCACCTGCAATTCCGTGGAGAACATCATCGGGGAGCAGCCCCCGCTGCTGCGGCGGGGCCGGAAGAGACGCTGCAAAACAAAGCACTTGGAGCACAACGGCTCCGTCAAAAGACTGAGGCACGTGGCAGGGGAGGTGGGCCTGCCCCCGGAGGTTCGGGACGTGGAGCAGAAGCTCCAGCAAGAGGAGGAGGACAGGAGGTTGGCCCTGCACCTGCAGCGGATTTTCGACAGCGAGAACAGGACAGTGGATAGGCGGAAAGTCCGCGTGGATCGGTATCTGCTGCGGTCCAAGAGCACTCTGGGTGCCAAGTAGCACTGCTGGACGATGTTGCCTTTCTAGAGGACGATGAGGTTTATCAGATTATCTTATAGGAAAACTATTTTTTGCCCTACTTCCAACCCATGCAATTCTTTTTTCGTTTCAGTGGTAAGACATTTCTAGGTCCAGTTCAGAGAGAAGCCAGAGTCCTTTCAGATTTAAAAAAAAAAAAAAAAGAATGAGAAAAACAATCCTCCAGTCCTCTCTGGTCCGTTGGTCTGAAGGAATTGTCTGTCATCCCTGTGAATACACTGCAAGGCCTCCACAGGCAGTCAGGAGGAGTCACCCAGCTAGGAGGGTTGTGAACGTGGGGTATGAGGACCATCCCTTGCCAAGAGAGATCTGAGCTCTGCTCATGGAAATTGTCTGAGAGTCTTCTCCTCTCTGCCTGCCCCATTTTCTCCCTCAGGCTGCATCTGGTTGTGGGATCAGGCTCTTATCCATGCTCCGTATTTCTCCTGGGAAGTCCTAAATAGAGCCCCCCCCCCCATAGTACTTCCAAATGAATGTATCTCACTGTCTGCACCAGCAGTACAGACCATTCGTCACTTTCTTGAAGCAGAAAGCCAGATGCAGTGAAAAGAAAGACCTAAAATAAGCATTTTACAGAAAAACCTGATAGGGACTTGTAATTTCATGTTTGTGACAGGAGGGAGAGAGAGCTCAGGTGCAGCAGCTGGAGCCACACGCTGGGGACTGGGACCCAGGGAGCTTTTCTCCCTGTCCATGTCTTTTCCAAACCAAGAGGGTTTCCTGTTCTTCCTCTAATATTGAAGAAAGGGAAACGCTGGCCAGGGAGTTTCAGGAAGGACATCCTCCCAGCTGACACGTCCCTTGCTCAGCTCTCAGCACGGCTAAGGCCTGTCCTTGCATGTCCCAGAGGAGCATCCCCAGAGATCCGGCGCGTTGCTGCGCTCTCCAGGCACCCGACGGGCCGGGAGCCCCTCTGACCCGGAGCGCTGCCCTGCCCTGCTCCAGCTCCCTGCCTTCAGGTTCAAACCACTGAGAAAGCTCAGGTGAGCGATGCACTAAAAGCTTCCACTTCCAGGCATGAAGTTGGGCCTGGAGCAGAGCTGGCTCAGAGCCTGGGCTCGGTGGAGCGTGTGTTCTCCGCACAGATGTGGCAGGCCACCCTCTGAGCGTTTCTAACACTCTTCCATGGATTAATTTCATGGATTATTTCCAGTAAAGCAGCTCAAAAAGTACCATTCCAGCTCAATCCGTGACAGCTGCCTTGCAGAGTATTCACTGGGACCCTCGGAGCCCGCAGGAATGTTTGTCCCGGGCGGGGGCTGCAGCATTACCCATCCTGCCCCCCCATGTGCCAGGTGCCAGGGGTGGCTTTGGGATGAGCACAGTGCTGGGGCAAAGTTCCCTGGGGATGGTGTGAAGGGAGGGCAGTCAGTGCACATAAATAGATGGATCTGATCTAAGACAGCAGCATTGCCCAATTTCCTCTTTCCAAAAATGGTTGAGTTTTCTCCCTCCATCTTAAACGGTCAAAAAGAAAACAGGAACTGGTTTTCTTTTTCACTGCAAGGACTCTGGCAGGTTTGGGGTTTTTTTTCCTAATTGAACTGGATTTAAAAAAAAAAAACAAAACAAAAAAAAAAAACCAGGCAAAAAAAATGGAAAAGAAATCTTATATTTTATTGGGTAAAATTTATATATTTTAAATACTATATTTCAACAGATCGACACTTTTGTTTTGAGAAATCTTATAGCAATGATTCCATAATATATATCTCTATCTCTGTATCTCCTTGCCACACCAACTACTGGATGGTTAAAGTTGTCCCTGGGGCTGGTGAGACCCGGCCTGCTCTGCCTTCCTGGCACTCCGGGCCCTCTCCTGCGCTGCAGCCTCCGCAGGTGCTGCTCGAAGCAGGCGCTTTTCACCCCAACCGAATCCTGCTCCTCTTTGCAGCTGTGAATTAGAAGGAAAATAAGGAATTAGAGCCTTGACTGGGCCTAGAAAAGCAGCGCAGAGAGAAGTAGTGATGGCCTGGATTCGCCCTCGGAGCTCAGGAGGGAAAGCCACAGCTTTAACTCGGAATCCGTGCTGTTTTTCCCAACATTTTGAGCTAAAATACACATTTTCCAGGTGCGTTTAGATTTAGAATTATTTTTACAGGCCCTCTTTCTCTGTGGCTCATCTCTAGAGCCCCAAACAGACTTCCCTAAACCTTTTCTCGTGGTGTTTGTGGGGGTTCAGCTGGGCCTGGGCTGCTTACACCACAAAAAAATAGATTTACACGCTGAATGTATCTTTTCTTTCCCCTCTTAAAACAGATTTCACAGCCCAATGCACCAGGCCAGTGTCTTAAATATCTTCTTTTGAAAAGATTTTATAAATATTTAGGGGTTTGCGCGTTAATTTCCTGATTCCAAATCCGAGCTGGGCGGAAGTGCAGGAGGCAGTGCCCGGGCTGGAGCTTGTCCCTAGCCAAAAAAAAGCTTCACGGGACCCCTTGTGCTCCCGGCTGCCCCCAACACAGAGATCCCGACTCCCCAAGCATCATGCACAGGCCATGGCATCTGCGTTCCAGGAGACCTTTGGATGTGGAATCACAATCATGTCGTGGAAGGGTTGCGGCGATGCAAAGCCAGGATGAATGTTTTATTAATTTAACACTCTCGAAGTCTATGTAAGCTTGCACAAAACAACAAAAATTGTAAATAAGTACACTCAAAAGAGCAGGAATTCCCAGCCTCTCCCTTGTAAAGGTCAGGAATGACGCCACCTTTGCCAGAAATCGTGCCAGCTGAGAAGGAAAATACCTCCTGCTGAACGGTGGATGCAGCACAAGATTAAACCAAGTATTTATTCACACTTCTCTGAAAGTCCTTTGTAACCCCCAGCTGCCTTCCCTCCAGGATGGAGGCATTCCTTGCCGGCTGTGGGACAGCCCGGGCGTGGGAGTGTCCTCCCTGAACGTGAGGCTGTCTCACCCGGAGGGGCTGGGGTTGGTTCCGTGACAGAAGGACTGTGTCTGCCAAAGATGCCACCGACTCCCAGAAAGTTGCTTTCTGACCCTCTGGGGCTCCGCGCCCGGGAAAAGCCGTACGGAAAGGTCCGTGTTTGGAGTCAGCGAGATCAGATAAATGAAGGAAAAGTGCCAAAAGGGATCATGCCAGGTGATTGTATGACGTTGTTCTATATTGTCAGTATTTCTCTTCCAATGCTATTGTACATGCAGTGCACAGTAGTCACGAAGTGTAGCTTGAACAAGCGCTTCTTTGTATTTTCTCAGTGAAAGCAGAGGGGGAGATCGAAGCCTTAAAGACTCTCACTGATTTTAGAAAACAAGCCTTTAGCAATGCTCCGAGGACAGGGCTCCGACAGCCCTGTCCTGCCTCCCAGCCGTGTCCAGCGGAAGGTTGGCAAAGAGCTCGTCCCACGCACGAGGGGAAGCATTTCGGGAGAACCTGGACCCTCTCGCCCAGCGGGGGACGCGGGACAGAAACTCCCCGCTGTCCACGGCGGAGCCCTGCGGGATGTCCCGGGGACGGGAGCACAGCACGGAGGCTGGGACGATCCCCGCGTGCCACACGCGCCCGACACCGCCCCATCCCCTCCCGTGCCCGTGGGACACCGTGACGCTCCCGCTCTAGAGTTAGCTCTTCACTATGCAAACGGGAAAGCCTTCGGCTGGTCACGGACGGGGGCACGTGCGCCTGGTTTCCTTGGGATTTGCTGTCAAACTGTTGGAAACCAACCTAGATGTCGCTACACTTTTCCCTCCAGTAACGCTTTAAGTCGTCGTGCTTTCGTGTTCTCCGCCGGCCAGCAGGGCAGCGGCTGGTCACAGACTCTCACGGTCGTTCCGGGCGCAGCCGAACCCCCGCGGCCTCACCGGAACGTGTTACCAGGCGATGGAAGGCACCAAAGGACCGCTGACTTGCATGTGTGACATGTGTGAGTGGAATGACATGCAGGCGTCTGTCATGTTGTGGCTTCTGTTGTTTGAAACAGAGTAAATCCTGCTTGTGAAACAATTGTCACAAACCAGAAATATGCCAACAAATGTGTACAAATAACAGTGTTTGTTTTAACAGCAACCAGGACTTGAACTGCAGGGCAAAGGCCGAGGTTCAAACAGAATAAAACCAGGTTCTGACAGTGGAACTCCCCGTTTCTTGCTGTGCTGGGGAACAAGCAGGATCCTACTGCTGCTTGTCCCAGGCAGGTGACACTTGCCTCCAGCTGAAGGAGGTCGCAGAGTAATTGTAGAATCACAGAATCGTTTGGTTGGAAAAGCCCTCTGAGATCATGGAACCCAACCACTCCCCCAGCCCTGCCAAGGCCACCACTGGCCCCTGTCCCCAAGTGCCACATCCACACAGCTTTAAATCGCTCCAGGGATGGGGACTCAGCACTGCCCTGGGCAGCTGTGCCAGGGCTGGACAGAGCCTTTTGGGGTTTTGCCAGGCCCTGCTTGCACTGGCAGCTCTGCAGGGAGCCCCGTCAGGGCTGGGATGGACATAAAACAGGGCCAGTGCTCAGAGACCCAAGTGCTGCTTCCTCTCGGGGCAAACCCATTTTACTCCAAGGCTGATCTCCCAACAGCTGGGTTTGGGCTGGAGTTAATCCAGCTGTAGATCCCAGGGACCCCAGCAGTGTCTGCATGGCTCCCTGGCAGAGCTGAGCCCTCTCCCACTGGAACACGCCCGAGGTTTCCGTGGGGGCAGGGAGAGGCAGGTGCTGCTCGCTCATCCTGTCTGGATCCCTGGCATCTGCAGCAGGACACACTCAAGCCGTCCTTTCTCCGCTTCCAGCTCCACTGGCACCTCCATGTGACCGGGAACGCTGCCAGAGGCTGCTCAAGGACTTGTGCCTGCACCGCTCCCACCCCTCTGCTCTCACAAACGCTGGGGACAATGTGTGGTTTCCTCCGGGAATGTCTCGGCAGAGCCAGGGCAACAAGCCAGACCCGATTCCCACCAAAGGGAACAAAGGTGCAGAGAGGCTCGTTAATGACAGGCTTGAGCAAAGACAGGTGAAAACCCATTGTTTGCTCTCCCTGTGGGGAGGTGCATCTGCCGGGAGACTGGACTGGGGCTGCTGTTTATTCTTTTAACGTAAAACTGAGATATCCTACATCAAAGCAGCTCAGCTGGACCAGTCCGAGTGGCCATCCAGCTTAGCATCACATCTCCCACAGGGAACATCAGTGGGTTCCTCGTCACGGCAGCTGGGGCCAAGCTGAACATGAAGGGTCGAATTAAGGAGGAATAAGCAGCATCCTCCTCACATGGCTCGGCCGCACCACGGGGCTGCTGTATCCTGTTGGAGAGCATAGAACCGTGGAATAGTTAGGGCTGGAAAAGGCCTCCAAGGTCATAGAGTCCCCCAGCACTGCAAGGCCACCACTAACCCATGTCCCCCAATGCCACATCCACACGGCTTTAAATCCCTCCAGGCATGGGGACTCCACCACTGCCCTGGGCAGCTGTGCCAGGGCTGCACAACCCTTTCGGGGTCGGACGGGGCTTGGAGCAACCTGGTCTAGTGGAAGGGGGTGGGACTGGATGAGTTTTAAGGTCGCTCCCAACCCAAATCCTGTGATTCCATGATACGAGCACCCTCTCCACGTCATAGGAATGGCGGGCGGGGCGGACTGCATTTCCCGGCGTGCCGCGCGGCGCGAGGGGGGCGGGACTTCCTCCCGCGCGACCAATCAGAGGCGCCCAGGTGTCGCGGGCGGGGCGGGGGCGGAGGCGGCGAGAAGATGGCGGCCAAGAGCGGCCGGAACGGGCTCCTGGACAAGGTACCGTGCGGAGGGCT
>VZTA01018855.1:40462-61699 GCA_013398855.1 Mohoua ochrocephala
GATGGTTGCTGCAGTGGTTTCCCATTCCCTGATCGATGTTCTGTGCCCAGCGATGGTTGCTGCAGCCCCAAGCCGGGGGCCCTCAGGGCTCTGCGCGGGCTCTTTCAAAGCCTCAGTCCCCAGGCGCCCGCGGTGCCGTGCGGGCGGGGCTCCCTTCGCTTGCTTAGCTACCTTGGGTTCTGTTAGCTTAGGCAAGAAGGGGTTTTTTTCCCTTTCTCTGGCCTTGAAGACTGTGGGAGCAATCCTTCGGCAGCTTTTTTTTTTTTTTTTCCCCCTGAACTGTTCGGTTTGGTTTTGGTCCGAGATCAGCGTCGACAGAAGGAGCCTCGGCCGGGGAGCGGGGGGACGGACAGGGGCCGCTCCGCCCCGGCCCCAGAGCTCGGGACAGCCGAGCCACAAAGAGAAAGGACACCAAATCCACCAGCTCCATCTGCTGTGAGGAGGGGACCCGCGCCAGGGATTCACCAGGTTCCCATCTGTTTTGCCCGAGCTGCTGCGCGAACCCTTTGGTTTTTTCCCTCCCCACCGCGTTGCGCCGTCGTGGGTTTTTTTCCCCTTTCCCTGACATTTTGTTTTGGTTTTTTGTTTTTATCCGGGGTGGGGGGCGGCGTGTGTGTAAGGTCGGACAATTTAATATCTAGCATTTATTCTTTTTTTTTTTCCTCGTACCGTTGTGGGCACCCTGTCAATAAACGATAGAGGTTTTTTCACTTTCATCCACTACTGTTAATCTCCTGTTGGCAGAAAGGGATTGTTGGAACCCTTTTTTTAAGATGAAACACTCATTCCAGAGCGCTTTTCTCCTAAACTTGTCTCTAAACCGAGACACTCATCTAGGTGACATTTGGATGCGATTCAAATCGTCCACGATGGAAACCCAGCTTCCCAGGGAGGTCCAGGTCTCCATGTCACCTCTTGGCCTCTTTCCCAGCTGGAAGGAAAAGGACAAAAATCGGGGAGGGGGATAGAAACGGCAGGCAGACCTCTCCCAAGGCTCTCCTGCTTGCTTTGGGTTCAAAAATGTGCGTTTATCACTCCTTGGCTGTGTTCATCACTCCTTGGCTGTGTTCATCCAGCCGTGGATTAACCCTTCCGTAGGCACACAGGGATAGGGGGTGAGCTGCAAGGAGCATCTGGGCAGGACAGCAGGAGCTGGAGCACTGGGAAGAGGCTCCAGCAGCCCTTTGGAGTTGTTAAACCTGCCTGAATGTAAAACAGCCTGGAAGGTTTCCAGTTTCTCCCGATTCCTGTTTTTCAGCCAGGAACAACCACTGCAAGACTCAGAGAAGGCTGAACAGAGCACAGGTTACTCACCAGCCCCAGTGCTGGGGTTTATTACTTCCAGATGTTTCTGTACATGTGGGAGTCATTGGTCATGGAAAGGAGGGGGAAAAGTGAAAGCTGGGGCTAAACTCCCCCCTCCTCCCCACACTGGGGTGCAGGGGAGGGATGGGGGAGCATTTTAGATATTTTAGATGACAAGAGGCTTCCATGAGTCACCAGAAAAACCCAAAGGTTTGGTGTGGCACAGGAGTAGCTGGATCAATCCCCTTCCTCCCCGGGCTGCTCCGAGGAGCCCAAGGATCACGGCTAAAGGGAAAGCAGGAATTCCTACTCCAGGCTTTTCACAAATGCTTTATTTGTAGGCGAGGGAAACGGACACAGAACAAGACAAGACCAGGGTGAGGCTGACACGGGACACAGCGTGTGGTCTCCAGAGAACTGACACACGCACACACACACACACACACGCACATTTTCCTTCTGGAAACAGCAGCACGTGGCAAGAGGTCACCCTGCCACACTGGGAAAGCTCAGCCACAACTGGCCAAGTATCTGGCAGCAAAACTTGGAGCAGATACCCAACCCCATTCCCGCCGTGCTGGATGCCACATGGACACAGTGCCAAGGTGCAGCATCAACGGGCGACACAACCCAGGGATGCAGGTTTGGGCAACACAAAGGGCACTTCCAGGCTGTGAGCAGAGCACCAGGCTCGGAGATGGGGGGTAGAATGCAGCAGGGCCGAGGTTTCTTGGAACTGAGAAGCCATAAACTCAATTTTTTGACCTTGCCTAAAGATCCAGGTCTAGATTTCCAAGAGCGTTGATTACCAGTTCAAACCAGTGAAGGGCTGTTTGCCAGGCACCTCCACCCAGCCCTTTTCCCAGGCCTTCCTGCTCCCAAAAGAAAAGGCAGTAGTGGAGAAGATGGAAAATGTCAGTGCTAAAGTCACAAAATCAGAATAATTTGGGTACGGAGCAACCTTAAAGCCCATCCATTCCCACCCCCTGCCATGGGCAGGGACACCTCCCACTGTCCCAGGCTGCTCCAAGCCCCATCCAGCCTGGCCTTGGGCACTTCCAGGGATCCAGGGCAGCCACAGCTGCTGTGCCAGGGCCTAAATTGTAAAAACACTTTTTCCTAATACCCAATCGACCCTCCTGGGGGGAATTTTCCAAGGTCTGTGTTGCCCAGCTCCGCCTTTTGCAAATCATCCCAACACTGCTTAAAAACCACAAACACGCGGAAAGCAGGGCTGGAATGAGCTCCGTCAGGTTGTCCAGGCCTTTCCCTTGCCAAAAGGGGAAAAATAACACCTTTACCTATTGCTGCACCACCTCTGCAGACCCCCTGTCACAGTCTGAGGGGAAAATTCCAGCTGGGACAGCCCCAGGCCCAAGTTTAATTCCTTACTCAAGGGTTGATTAATTCAAAGCAAGAGTTCAAACCTGCTTTGGCAATACAGGAAATAATCTTTTTCCAACAATCCCAATGCCCCAGTCATCTGCAACTCCCTGATGGCTTTGTCCAGTGCACATAATCTGGCAAAACTCATCCTAGGACTTGGACATTTATTTATTTTATTTATTCCATTAAAATGAAGCCTGCGACAAACCAGTGCATCTCCTGCTCCTGCCAAGCCTTGGGATCTTCCACTGGGAAAGCTGCTACTGATCCTCAATCCAACAAGTGAAACAAAACCAAGAGAGGTTTCCAAGTAATCCAAAGGCTGCAGGAAAAATGCAAAGCTGGGAGTTTTGGGGGGCAATTTCTCTGCGTCCCTGTTTCTCACGAGCCAAAGAGGAGATTCCTTCTCTCTGCAGTTACTTTTACCACAGCCTATGTATCCTTCACCAAATGCCACTTATCCCAGCCTGCAGCCCCCGGGAACTGCAGCAGGAGCGTTAATATTTCTCGGACAAAAGTACAGTCTCAAAAATGCACATGGCTCGACGGAGCCGAAAGGAATTTCCCTTCCACCCACCCCCACAGTGCTGCTGCTGTCCCTGGAATCCCTTTTTTTTGATCCAGTCCGACATGAGTCCCTGAACAGCCACCTATCCCGGGCAAGGCAGGGCTGGGAGCTGGCACGGAGCGACGCACCATTCAATTAAACAGGCTCTTGAAATATTTATTTTCTTTTCACTCACTCCATGTTAACAACAAAACAGAATCCCGGGGAGCCCGCAGGATTTCAGAAATCATTCCTTTTCCAGTGGTGCTTCTACGGAATACAAAACTGATTTGCTTTCCACGGAGGGTTCTGTTTGGTTGGGCTTTTTTACGACCTCACAAATCAAGGGGATAATGCGAGGAATCACTCCAAGTCAGACTCTCCAAGTTACTTCACCACGGAGGAACGTGACTTCACCACGATCATTCATGAGTATGATCCCGGGAAGTGAGACTCGGGATATGCACGCTGGAGTATTTAATCCCTAACAATCTGAACAAAGGAGTCGCCTGGAAAAGAGGATTTTGCCCGTTTTGGGGACATGGCTGGGGAAAGAGCTATTTTGCATCTCAGCTACTGAAGATCCACTGAATCCATCGGGAACTAAACCAGGGTGGACGCTACATCAAATTAATGCAATAATTAACACGGTGACTCACAGAGGGAAGTGCAGAGGGCCAGCAATTGCTCTTGTAACACCTGAGTGCCGATGGCCAAAGCGCCAGGAGGGCATTCCTCTCTGGAATGAGGCTTTCCTGTCTCTAATCCAGGCTCTTCCCATCCCGATGTGTCAGGGAAGGGACACGGAGCAAGGCCACGGCTGCTGTGCCCGGTGAATCAGAGCTGAGTGGATCTCCACCAGGCCCAAGGCCAGGGCTAAACCCTTTGCCTCGTCTGCACCTCTCAAATGCCAAGAATTCCTGATGGCTCTTGTCATGGGGTGCACAGGGCAGCTCCCAAATCACCACAGAACTTTGCCTCGGCAAAGCAGGGTTAAAATCATCGGACAGCAGCAAGGGATTATGGACACCAGGCAAAAAAAGGGATTTCAGACATCCACCAGCTAAATACTGAGGAAAACTGCGCCAAAACACATCTGCTCTTACACTCAAGAGTGACTCTTAGGTGAAAGCAAGCCCACGAACTGTCTGTGGATAACTGAACCCTGAAGAAAAGCTCTGTGCACATGGAATTCTGGAAGGCAGGCAGCAAAATGATCTAGGAAGCAACAGTGGAAACAAGGTCCTTCCTCCAGTACTGGGGGGAACAGCTGCCTACACCTCTGCATCAACATCAGCAGGGCTGACTCCAAGCTCTCCCAGGGTTTTCCTACAGCCCGTTCCATGCTTTTCCATCCCAAAGGCGCTGATCTCTGCTCAGCTGTGTGTGGCAGCTACAAGAAGGGAAGAACAAACACATTCCAGGGGCAGAAAACAGCCAAACTGCCTGCTGACCACATTGTCCCTGCTGCTCTTGGATCTTCCCCGTAAACGCAGGTTCAGAGTCCTCCGGCCTGGGACGTGTCTGTAGTAGATGGAGTTATCCAGGCTCTTCTTCCCAGAGAGGACTTGAAACGAGCACTAGAAAAGCTGCAAGACTCTGAAATGGAGCTCACAGTCCCTCCCCTCGCCTTTTTGATTTACAATCCCATCCAACTCTGCCCAGGAAAGCGGCCTCCAGGCTTTTCCCACAGCTTAACCCCTAAGGCGGGCACCGGTGAGATGTGAAACCTGAGCTCCCAATGAAGCCGATTCCTCGTCTGCTTTAGGGGGGGAAAAAAAAGTGTATATATATAAAACCCAAACCTAAGGGGCACTTCCAAGATGATTCTGTGATTCCACGGAGAAATCCTGAAGCCTTTGGCTGTGCTGCAATGCCCTCGGTGGATCTGGACTGCCAACAGCCCTTCTGCAGCTGGGTCCGAGAAAGCCTGAGAATTGATGGAGATTGGTATGATCGACTACATGGGATTCCAGGAGGTCTTTCCTTGTGGCAGCAGAGAAGAGGATCCCGCTTGCAAGGGCCTGAAGAGCTTTTCATGGTCTTCAGTAGAAGCTGCTTCCCAGCAAGGAAGTCCCTAAGAATTTAGATATTCTGGAGAACTAGTTCTAGGGGATGAATCTCACACCAACTTCTCACTGCTGCTGGACTGGGAGATGAGAGGATATGGATACATCACAGTGGCCTCTGGTGCAGTTTATTTACAATGGGAATCAGTGCTGGAGAACACCGGGATATTAACAAGCAGGAAACACACTAGGAGGCAAAAAAGAGAGTGGAAGAAAGACCCCATGTTAGCATCGAGGTATTCTCTGCAAACTCTGCAACAACCTAAGTTTAGCTGTAAAGTCCTTTGGTCTTCTCCCTCTCTCCCTATTTGCACATCATCCTACACTATATCCTTTCACTGGATTTAAAATATGCAGTCCACAGTCCTGCATTCCTACAGTTTCATCCCCAAGGGACGAGATAAAGAGGAGAATAAATAAAGATGTCGTGCAGCAATACCTCTTTAGCATTGCCACTCTCGCCTCACACTTTCTGGGCTTTCCAGCTTTTGTAGAGGAATTCTTAGCTAAAAGCAGGAAGACCTTTCAGGACTGCTTAAGAAACGGGCTTATTGTACCACTCACCTGAAAAATGATCCTAAAAGAAACCAGCACCTCCTGTGAGGTCTACGCTTCATGGTGGTGTAACTAAGACTTTGGGAGTTTTTCCAATCAACCTTATCAATCACACCCTATTCTCACTGCCTGGCTGATCACAGAGGCCTGGCTTCCACAGGCCGTTTTGATAAGAAAAGACACGAGATAAGTATGGAAAGTCTGCAAAGTGAAGCACACAGCTTTACCTGCCTCATCTCACCAGTATTTCTTGGCCAGGGGAGCGTGATGCAAGTTGTTTCCACAACACAGGGCCTTGGCTACTTAATAGAATATTATTTAAGCTAAATGCCATGAAATTTGTCATTTTGCCTTCTGGCAGGCTATAAAGAAAGAAATCAGCTTTGCTCCTCCCTTCCAAGGAAGGAGGTTTCATCAGCACATGTAAACACACGAGAAATGTAAAGGGAACACAAACACCGAATGTATTACTGGCTGTGATTCAGAGCTGTTTGTTTATCCGTGGTTTTTAGCACCATGCTGGAATTCCAGCCTCCCACCTCGAGAGCCAAACGGGCAGCCAGAGCAGGAGCTCTGCTCAGCGGCACAGCTCCATGGGGCCTTACCACTGGAATCCACCGATGGGCTCTGTAAACCTGTGACGGATCAGGAACGTCGCAACAGCTTCAGCAACCTGAGGGGAGGGAGAAAAATAGCTCAGGATTTAAAGGGACGCAAAGAGAACAGGAAAGCCAGTCAGTTTTCAAAGCCTGCAGTATTTCCAACACCAGTTCACGTCCTCAGGATCCTCCTGCTGAGTCGGGTTTGCTCCTTTCAAACAAGAGCTCGGTGTGACGCGCTTCCAGCTGTACTCCGGCACTGAGCCTGCCATCAAGAAGTGACCAAACTTTTTCTCCACCCATCTCAGTAATTCTTAAAACAATGTCTAAGTTTAGCAGGGAGAAAAGGTAAATTCAGGATGCAAGACAGTGACCTGGAATGGTTTGGGTTGGGAGGGACATTAAAGCTCATCCAGTTCCAACCCCTGCCATGGGCAGGGACACCTCCCACTAGACCAGGCTGCCCCAAGCCCCACCCAACCTGTTCAATACTGCTAAGAGTATATAAAAAAAGAGTAACAACTTAAGAAATCCGTGTGTTTAGATTAAAAACACCTATTTCAGACTGGTAAAATGAAGCACAGAAAGGCTGAATTTTAACACAGCTGTTAGTGCAGAATGAGCTTTAAAACCACATGTGCTCCCAACCACAGGCTCCACTGGCTGCACCACATTCCTGCTTCCATCTGGACACAAACTCCAGCAGTGCCCAAAAGCAGCTCTGACAAAGCTGCTTCAGGAACATTTGGTTTCTATTTGGAAAATGTGAGCCACCCAACTGAACAAAACACAGACCAACCCCTAAAGCTGCAGCTTAGTGCAAGGGATGGTGGGGAACTGCACGAGGAAAGGGAGGGAGGAGAAATCCACACTCCATATGGGTAGAATTAGGTACATCATCACGAGCCTGAGAGTTAAATCCATAACCCAGCCCTGTGGCACGTAACATCTTAGCCAGGGCTTTCCAGACAGCCGAAAAATCCAAGCTGCTTGTGAAAGCCAGCTGTTGTGCCAAAAAATGCCCCTGAAGTATGACCTCTGCTCCGTGGTAAGGAACTGATCCCTTTCTGCATTTCAGACCATGGCTTAGGTAGCTTCAACCCCACGGTGGGGCTCACCTTGTCCGGAGCATCTTCATGGACTGCGTGGCCACACTGTGGGAGGACCTGCATCTGGAATTTCCCTGTGGAGTGACAGAGTCAGCACATGGATCTCACGTTCTGTACCAACTAAGCTCACTAAGTGTAGCTGGAAAAGAGGCCCCAGGATGGCAGGAAGTCTCAGCAGACTCTACACCGTGCACAACCGGTGACTCCAAAGAAAACATGGACCAGCTGCTTAATTCACCTCCCCCAGGTGTAACTAGAGCAGGTTCCCAGGAGTTAAAATGAAGCTGGACTTCTCAGAGCTTCTCAGTGCAGGCAAGTGTCAGAGCTGGAACTCTTATCAGATTTACCTTAAGGTAACGTTTATCCTGCTATCCAATGCTACTTTCCAGTACTGGCTGCTCTGGAAAGCTGGGATGGGGGGAAAAAACCCAACCCAAAACATGAATGAAGATGCTTAATCTTGGTCTGCTGTCTGCCAGAAACACTGGGAGATGGGACAATTATGGATGGTCCCAGGTGTTCCAGCTAGGAACATCAGACATGCAGCTAGAAAGGGACAAAATGGATTAGAAAGGAGCCCTCAGAGACAATCATTCTGATCCAAGAGAAGTGTGGCAGCTCCACTGCTGGGAGCATTGAACACTAAGATTGAACAAAACCCATGGCAACAGCCCTTCAAACTGAACCTTTCCCTCCTCACCTTCCCCACCTCTCCTTGACCACAGTCAGAGAACACTTTGGGGTGGACTAATTCTTTAATGCCCATTTGTTTGGAGATTGACTGTGCCCATAGCAACAAGCTGTCATGCAAAAAGAGCATTACAGGAAGGCTGGAGTAACAATATTAAATATTTACCTTGCATCTGTCCAATGGTCAGATCTTTGTCCAGCCTGTCAACACCTACAATCAAATAAACAAATGTATTGGAGAAAAGCCAGGGAGAACACAACTCTCTGAGCCAGGCTTTACTCCACATTTTAAAAGAGAAAAACAGAAAATAAACACCTCTGACACGCACGACAATGACATTCCACTGCTGCACCTCAGGAGAGTAAAGTGACAGGAAAGAAACACAGCCAAAAATGCAAGAGCACAGCCCTCCCTACAACTTAAAAGGATATTTACACACTGTATTTCCCATTAAGGCACAAAAAGGGCTTACAGCTGTATTTGACTTTCACTCGAGAAGTTCAAATCACACAAGGCTATTTTAAGAGACAGAGAGAAGCCCAGGTATTCCCAGGAAACAACGTAGCCCAATGCTGACCCTGTTCTCTAAAATCCAAGTGGGACATCACTGAAGTGCACACCAGGACTGGAAGAGACACGTACCAGCTAAAAGCAAAAGCTTTGGAGTCGGACAGCTTAGGAAGAGGTTGGATAAACCCCTGAACCAGCCATCCCAGTACTTTTCTGTTTTGGCCAGTTCGATTCGCCACGTGTATAAATGCTCCTTCTTTGTCTGCAGGGAGGAGAGAGAGCTCTGCATTAGTGATCAGTAAAACAGCAGAAAGAAAACCAACTCAGGGAGCCACTTGGAAATGCATAAGTATGTAGATATCAAAAAATTTAAAAATACTGGCTCCCTCTGGTGGATTACACACTTCCAGGGATGACCCTCCTTGCTTCTACATCTCTCTCCAAATCAAAATACATGAGTAGGGAACAAGAAAGTCAGCAGGAGCTACACCAAGAGGAGAAGAGCCTTCTGGAGAAGACTGCAGGATCCAGGGCAATCAGTTTGCTATTTTTTACTGACCCAAATAGCTCACAAATTGTCTGAACATTTGGACTTGGCTCTCATTCAGTTTTCTCTCCCTGGAGTGGCTCCCTTTCACATCAGAATGATTTGGATAACTACAGGTGACTGCTCTGGCAGGGGAAGCTGAAAACACAGTAATGAACTCCCTACCTCTGTGTCATCCTCCTTCTTCCTTTTGTTGACAGAGCCTCCCCCTTCCTCATCCTCATCCTCCTCCTCCTCTTCCTCAATAATTCCCTCTACTATGGCTTTAGGGCATTCAGGACTGGCAGCCCCTTCGCATCTGTGAAAATAAAACCAGAAACTGATTCCCTGACAAAAGAAAAAAACTCCAAACCAAAAAACCACCCAGGATTAAACCTGAGGAGTTCAGCCATTTTGCCTGAAGAAATTTTCACTTTCAAGTGCACTTATGTAGCAACAGTATTGTAAAACAGAAAAAAAATATTTAAAAATAATAAATCAAATAAACCAAAAGCCACCTACTGTTTGACTTGACCGACCATAGAAACTCTGGCAGATTCGAGATTTCTTATCTGTCCACTTTTTACACTAGGAAAAAAAAAAAATCAGAAGACAGAAATATTTACTGAAGAGATTCAAGAACCAGCAGGCCCAGAAACAAGAGTTAAACTCCTCTACAGCTCAGGATTTCCCCAAACCATTCCCAAAGCTCCTGCTCTCAGACTGAACACAGAGTGGCTCACGCTCAACTTATGTGAACCTCCCGTTGTCACTGTGACTGTGAGAAAGAGGGAGAAGTGCTGGTGGGGAAACAGTGAAACAGGGTTCAACCCGTGCCAGGGGGCTGGGAGAGGGCCTGCAAACAGCCAGATTATATAAACTTTGTTTCCTTCAGGAGTCAAGCTGCAAAGACAAGTGATTGGAGAGACTGAGCCCCCAAGCCTTACCTCCACTCAATGGCGTTCTCAAGGGATTTGAATGTTTTGGGACGACTCCTTAGGAAGTTCTGCATGCTGTTCAAGGCATCCATGGCTGTACCTAAAAGACATGACATCATCTTCATCAGCTTCACGGCATCCGATGAAATTATTGCCACATCCCTCCATACACAACTGGCTGCAACACCCTCAGAGAGAGCTGGAGCTCCCCAGGGATTTAATGCTGCTAAGGAAAGTACAGATTAGTGTTTCTAAGCCAACAGTCACACTGGAAAATTACTATTTGAATAGGGAGGATGTTCAGATAGTAAGAGAAAGCAGCAAATATTTATCAGCACAGCAAAAGCCACCGTCTTCCCCACCAAGAAAGTATTTCAAAGGAATTACTGCCATGGTCTAGCTGACAAGGTGGTATTAGGTCATAGGTTGGGCTCGATGATCTCAAAGGTCTTTTCCAACCCAGCTGATTCTCTGATTCTGTGAAATTAGCAGGAAAAAAGCGAACAGAGAATCCAGCTGGGAAAAGGAAAAGGAGGGGTCACACGGGAAAGATTTTTGTGTGGGTAGGATCTGTTAGGAGGATGGAATTGGTTTAAAAATGGGGCAAAACTTTCTGTATTCAGGGATTTGGGGCTAAGAGGAGAGGGGGAAGGCAGAAGCCCAGCTGAGGGGCTGGAAGCCTCCGAGGGCAGCCACACTCACCTTCCACGACGTCGATCATGCAGAGCCCCAGCAAACTCGGCACCAGGTTGGCGACAGCGGTGTGCACGGCGATGGCCCCCCCCATGCTGTGCCCGATCAGCATGATGGGCGGGGGCAGGTCCCCGTACAGCGCTTCCACCACGTTCCCCACGTCTCTGCCAAGGACAGCAAGCCAGGGATGGCACCTCCACCTCCGCGGGAGGACAAGGGACACCCCCGAGACGGGTGTGCCTCTCCAAAGCCTCTTTTAATCCGCAGGCAACAGACAAGCTTATTCTCCTGTCACTGCTTCATCTTAGTACCAGTGCAGGAAACCCTGCTTTCCTGAACACCCATGTAATTTCTCTTTTTATTAACAGAAAATCCTCATCTAAAAGATACAAATTTAAAAGAAATTCAAGCAACCTGGTCTAGTGGAAGGTGTCCCTGCCCGTGTGGCTGAAATTTAGAGTCCCTTCCCACCCGAATTCTGTGATTCCTTGTAGAAAACGTTTTAGGTTGACACTTGCTGGTGGGAATGTTAAATAAAAGGTGAGAAAAAGCTGTCAAATCATCTTGCATGGAAGCACAAACCAAGAAATTAATTGTTCTGAAAAGAAGAAACTGGAATTAGAGAGAGAAAAATAACCGGGCCCTACTGACCATGGCAAAGATGAACAACACTGAGCACGAGCAAAAAGACTGAGACTCTCTATGAGCACAGATGCCACAAGGTCCCCATCCTTTCCATAAGGCACCTACTTTAAACTGAAGCTGTCACTTCCTGACACTTTTCCTGGGATGGGAAAGCTGGCTGGTATGGTTCTCAAACCCCAAAACAGCAGCAGAGCTAACGACTGAAATCTACTGAAGAGCAGTTTAAAGACACCCCACATGACTTTCCTGACTACAGCCATTCAGAGGAACCTGAGAACTGAGCAGTATTGAAAATGGAAAACAAGTGAAAAAATGAATAGGTTGACCAGGTTATTTGCTCTGCTAGAGAAAACTGCTTGAGGATTTGATGTAAAAGAACAGACATGAAAACCAGCTATAATTTAAGGCTCCTATCTAAAAGATATTCAGGACTAAGTTTCAAGCTCATCGCTAAGAAGAGGGGAAGGTTTCAAAACAAAAGGAACTTGCTTTCCCCCCACAGCAGTGCTGCTCCAGATCTAAAATATTCTAATTATTTAATCCGGCATCTCCTCAGGACAGTTACACATCAGGATCTGACAAGGCATAAGCAGCAGGAATAAGGTATACAATGGAAGTCAGAATACATTTCACACATGGCCTCCCCTCAACAAACCAAGTGGATTTGTCCATGGGAAGGTTACAAAATCCTTCATCATTTAGTTGTAGTCACAGCAAAGAGTCTCTTTGTACTAAATATGGGCAGAACATAATGTGCTTAGCAGTGGGTATTTGCTTTCCTTACAGTTTTGTCAAGAGGGGGATGGATTTGCATGCCAAAGCGGGTCATGACAGTTTGAAAAAGCAACTCTATGCTTGAAAATCCTGTGTTTGTGACCCAGACTTGGAGGGTGTCACCAGGCCAATGTGGGCCCGCTCCGAACACTCGTTCCAAGAGCTGAGGAAGAGCCAAACTGGTGATTTCAGGCTAAAATACCCCATGGATGTCTAAGGAAAGCATTCCACCTCCATTAGGAACTCTTTGGCAAGTGTTACAGCATGTTGCAGGTTGAAAGTGCTCACTGTTTAAAAACTCAGGGTGCCCGGAGAACAGCTCCAGTTTGGAATCTGACTCAGCCGGGAGAGACGTAATTTCAAACTGTCCCAGACTGGAAGGAAAAGAAGGGATAACTACCAGAATCACGTGGAATTAAACTATCTTCCAGCTCCTCTGAATGAAGGCTCTGTGCCCTCGAGTATTTTATTGTTCAGCCAAGGAAAGAAAATGGAGGTTTGTGAAAAGGGAAACGAGCATAAGTTTCCTTACTTCGACATAGTCTCTGCAGACAGATCTTCAGGATTCCTTACTTTTGTTTCTCCTGAAAAAAACCCAACCCAAGTTAAGTTCACTTAAGTTGAAAAACTTCAGGCCCCCTCAGGACTTAGAGCAGTGACTGTACAAAGCTTTTAGGCACAGATATGAAGAGCAAGCCTACTGCAATGAACATGAATAATTAAGGAACACGGAATTAACAGGAACACTTGGTGCTACGGGTGGGAAACACTGCCCATAACTGTTCTTTATGGATGTTAAAATGAAAGAACAGCCCTTGTTTCTCAAGGCAAAGACCACCTATAGGTTATGGAAATCTGAAAGAGGGCTTGGTGGAAGGAACTAGTCCACCACTGTCTCGCACAAAAATTCAAGGGGTCTCAGCTTCTGACAGAAGCCAGTCTTCCATCCCTGCTTTTGAATCAAAATTGGGATGCCTTAAGGATGTTTTCCTAGTCATCCTGTGAGGAATTCATTGCATGTCCTTTAAAAACTGGGAGCGTGTAACACACTGATTTGACTCCAGATTTATTTCTTTGACTTACCGTGGCCTCGGAGGTCTAAAGCCACAATCCTACACTGGATCCTGTTAATGATTGCAGACTGCAAGGAGAGACAGAGAGAACATTGTTTGCAAAGTGGGATTAGCAACAACAAGCACTCCCTAAAAACCCCTCACGGCCACCGAAGCGGCTGACCCTGGACTGGATGGGGTGTTACAGAGCACAAGCAAAAATAATCCCTAAGACTATCCTCAATGGGCCAAAGCCCATCCTCGTTACCCCTGTTAACGGGGACAGTTCTTTCACTGTGCCTAAGACACGACGTGGGTTCCCTGGGATCACGAAGCCAAGCCCTGCAGCACCTCTGAAAACTGCAGCAGCAGTGGGATTGCGGACACCAGAGGGACTCCCCTGCTCTCCAAGCCCCACACGGTACAGAATCACTTGTGGCTCCATGGCAGACATGGAGGTGAAGCAGCTGCTTTGCACTACTGAATGCACTTTGCTCTCAAAGAACAGAATTTTACAGGCTGAAATGTATAAAAGTTGATTAGTCCAAAGAGGTCAGGGGAAACAAGTGAGGAATCTTTTTAAGTTAAGGCAGGGCATAATAATTGCAACACAATTATGGCTCTATTTGTCCCTGACAGATCAACTTAACTAAGTTATTTCAGGCATCCCAGAGATTAAGTGACATGTTTTGTTGACAGGAAGACTTCTGTGTTGAGGAATCATTGATTATTTAAATAACAGCCCTGCAAGAGTGGGGAGATTTGCTGAGGGATCCTTAATAGAACCACCCACACGACTGGCAAAAGCTACCCAGACCTCAAAGCTACCCAGTCCTCTTATTTTGATTTTTCAGCTATTCAGTTCTTAACTGACTGGAGCAGTTGCTTTCCCCAAACCCAATGAATCCACAAATTAGTATCTTCCATCCCCTAAAGATAGCCCAAATGCTCCATCTGCAAGGTGCCCACGCACCTAAGCAATAACCCCAACCAAAGATAATATTGTTATCTTTTATAATACTGTTTCCCAGAGGTGAATGGATAGCTGCCTTCCACACTGAGAGAGCTCCATTTCCACACATTTATTTCTACAGAGCAGCAGCTTTACTTACAGTAAACACAGCCCAGGACAGAGCAGAGTGGCCTCCACCATGTAACAGCAGCAAGACAGGCCCCTCCAACCCACTTTTGTAAATTCGAAAAGTGTATGAACAGTTAAGGACATTTCACAGAGTTACTTCAAGGCAGTTGAATGAATTTTGGAGCTTGCACTACCCAACAGTATTTTATTTCTGTACCCTTCTGTACCCAAGGCCTCGTTTCTCCGACCAACAGGAATGTTCAAGCATTAGCTGGACAAAAATGTAACTCAACTCAAGCTTCAAGAGTTGGTCTCCTGCTGCCCAGGTTTCCTCCCCCGCTATAATTCACTCACCTCCCGTGCTTTTCTCTGTGGGCACAACAGTGAAGTGAACTAAGAGAAAACTAGAAATCCATTTGTAAAAAAGATGGAGAGTTATTTTTTACACAGGCAGATAATGAGAGGACAAGGGAATGGTTTTAAACTGGAAGAGGGGAGATTTATATTAAATGTTCATAAGAAATTCCTCCCTGTGAGGGTGGGGAGGCCCTGGCACAGGGTGCCAGAGAAGCTGTGTCNGCAGTGTCCAAGGCCAGGCTGGACGGGGCTTGGAGGAACCTGGGACAGTGGAAGGTGTCCCTGCCCATGGCAGGGGGTGGCACTGGATGGGCTTTAAGGTCCCTTCCAACCCAAATGCTCTGGTGACTCCATGATTCATGATGTGCACCTTGTCCACACTCGATGAAGGGCTGTGCACTCCCCCAGGGGTTTCATATAAAATAAAAAGCATAACAGACTTCTTTGGATAGGTTGTGTATAGAAACATCCCAAATTTAACCAAATCGTAGTTGTTTAGGATTTATCCTCTTCCCTTCAGCAGAAGCTCGAGCTCCCATATGAAGGGCTGTGGACAGACTGAACTGTGGAAGCAGCTGAATTAATGATTGGGTTGGTGCCCGCCGCTCTGCCCCAGGGACCTGCTGGAGCTCCAGCACATCCCCTCTGTGTACAAACCCCAGCTGAGGAAGCGACTTGTCTTCTGTGTTGGTCACAGTTTTGGGCGCTGAACAGAGATCTCTCACCTCCCAGTGTGTTTGGAGAGAAATAACGTGCAGGTTTGGTTTTCCTAATGGCATTCCTGATCTTGGAGAGGAAACAGCTGCAGAAAAATCTCTGGCTGACACTGCCAAAAGACACTGATGGCATCACAACCTCTGCCTCTGGCCAGAAATTTGGAAGTATTTATTCACATCGACGTGTTTCCGTCGAGGTTTATCTGTGGTACTGCTGCTGTTAATCCTGAGCAGACAGGTCACTGATTGCCACTTAACTAACTGTAGTTAATAAAAATCAATGAACAGCTTTGGTCCTGACATGGTTTGAATTAGGAGAACCTGATGAGTGTTTCCCTGCAAAATATGCTATCAAACTGTTGAAAACACTTTTTTAAAAATAATGATTGCTAAAGAAGCAATGCCAGGAGTTGACCTTGCTGGGTACAGTTTAAGGGACAGTTCTAGTTACTGACACTAAACCCTGCAAGAGACATAATGGAAGATGAGAAGGAACACGTGAAAAAGCTGAAAAACCCCAATAAACTAACCAAAATGTGATACCTCCCCAGTCTCTGGGATTATGACAAGTTCAATATGAAAGTAAAGGATATATCCTTGCCAGTGTCATTTTCTACCACAACGTCCTCCATAGACTCAAAGTACTGGCTCCAAAGCACTGGTGAAAAATCACGCTTTCTTCCAGGGCTGCAAGACAGAAAAAATTCCATGAGAAAGAGTTATTTTTAAAGTCTTCCACTGAAATTGGCATCCAGGCCTCCTCTCACTGAAGAGAACACGCTGGTGTTACACAACAGTTTAGGACTGGAAGCAAACGATGCATCAGTGAAATTCCCATACAACTACAATATCCAGAATTGTATTGTCGGTGAAGGAATCCTCCCCTTTTCCCCCTCCCTAATTGTTGCTCCTCTTGAGGAAATGTAGTGGGAACAGAGAACAGAGTATTTTCTTCATCAAGTAATTCCAAGGAAGACTGAACAATGGTGATTTAGACTACACAGATCCAAGCCAAGGGAAAATAAACAGAGCAGTGATACTGTCCCAGTACGACCTCCGAGTTTGCAGTGACCCGCAGACAAAAGGTGCCCGGCTGACAAACCAATTTATTTTTTGGTTCCTTCAAAAGGTGCAGCTGTGCCCTCTCCTTGTACCCCCATTACTGACAAAAGGCTCTGCAATCAGAATTTTCCTGATGACTCAGTTGATGCAGAATCTGCTTCTCAGGCTGGTATTTACTCAGTAAGGCTAAAAGAGTAGTGCTTAATTTTGGAAGTGGCATAATTAGGCTCAATTCGAGCCCAGGATACAGGATGAGTAACAGTGCACCATTTTAACCATGTTTTTGCATTTCAACTCTTCTGGGGGAGGCAGGCAGGCAGGCAGCACAGAATATTAAAATCAAGCATGGGCGTGAGGGGTGAAAGACCTCCACAGCAGAAAAATCCCTGCTGAAGAAGCTTCTCCTGAATTCTTGGCTTCCTAAAGAAGTAGAAAAGAACAGACAAAGCAGCTTTTCGATTTCGTAGAAACGAAATTTCTGTTTCCCCTATGTGTTTCTAGAATATGAAACATAAACCAGCCACCCCCCGAAAGGACCAAATTCCCTCCTGTGGGGTTTCCAGACTTCTTGTCAAATTTCAATTAAATAAAATGAGATGTCACACACCTACATAAATCCAGACAATATTAATCTCTTTTACTGCCTCAGCTTAATCTCATTCTCTGATCAAGGAAAAAAATATCACATTCAAAGCTTAATTTTTCCCTGGAAGCCATCCCAGCCCCGATCACGTGGTCTCTCCATACCAGTTCTGGTTCTTTCTGGAGATGGAGAGCACTGCCCACAGCTTGGATGATTTCCCTTCTCTGGTTTTTGAACAGGTAGGATGTGCAGTTAGTGAGAATAAACTCCATCACCCTTTCGAAATGCAGCCTTTCAATGGCAGCCAGACTTTTGCACAGCATGTTACAGCTGGTTTTAGGTTCCATTGCCCTGAGCAATTCCAGGTGATCAGTAAATATCGTCATCTGCCCGGCTACACCCCTTCCCACACAATCCATAAACCTGGTGAACAGCAGGAACTCCCTGGTAACCCACCCCCTGTACTAGTGTGACACCAGAAACCTGCAAGGGAATTCTCTTACCCATAGGGGAGGCAGAGCATGGGGGGAAGTGGCTGACTGAGTGTGTCATGCTGGATGAAGAGCTCTGGCTGTGTGCCAAATGAACCCATTTTTGTGGAAGCAGGGCTACAGCATGGACAGCCACGGCTACACAGGGGAACAACACAGCAGCCTCTTGGCTGGTGCAAAGAAATCTCCTTTCACCAGACCAGGCTGCTCCAAGCCCCATCCGACCTGGCCTTGGACACTTCCAGGAATGAGTCTTTTTGTGTCTCCTTCAAATGCCATTTCTGACAGCAGAGATCCAAAGCTAAAATTTTCATGCAAGAGGCGGGCAGATGCTAATTCCAAGGCAGATCCATGGAGAGTATCTCGTGAATTGCAAGAGGAATCCATGAAACCAAAGCGGAACCCTTCCCTAGGAGCCTGCCACACCGAGGCATTTAGCAGCACTAGTCAATGCTTCAAATCCAGCTTAACAAGAGTTAACACCTCCAGAGAAAATGTTAGTAGTTGTGTCATACATGAAGAATCTGGGAAAAACATATACCAGAACTCCTATGTTTGCAAGGGAATTGGAGCAGAAAGTGAAGAGGAGCTGGGAATTAAAAACTATTGTCACCTCCGATGCAACTACGCGCGGATCGTGATTTCAAACAAAACAGCCGCCTCCAAGCAGTGCTGGGGAAACACGAGCGACCTCAGGTTTAACACTGAACCCCCAAAAGGGCAGAATAAATGTGCAGTTTTCCACAAAATCCCAGGTGACCGCAGAGAGCTGTGCGAAAACATTCCTCCAAAGAAAAGAATAAGTATCTTTGAGCTTTTCTAGAGCTGCTTTTTTTAGCGAAACATCAACACACATTCAGAATTAGAAGTGTGCCCAATAAACAGCAGCTGTGGTTTTTGCACCTTCCTATGCTGAAGCCGTATTTTGCTGACCAAATATTTAAGCTGACAGAACTAATTACAGCTTTTTAAAGTATCCAGCAAACCAAAACAGAAATGGATCTGACATAATAACTTTTCTAGAATGATCCTTAAACTCCAAGCCAGCCAGCCAGCATATTAAACTGGAATTACAAAACAAATTCTGGGCACCCTCTGCAGCTGTTTTATCCTATTGTGCAGTCTGTCCTCTTTATCATGTCCTCGATCCCTAGGATGCCCACATGGCTCAGCAAATTTCTCCCCAATTTCTGAAGGGGTTTTCTTTCAGGTATTTTCCTAAAATGAAAAAACAAAACAAAAAAAGGTTGCACCAAGCAGAAGGAACCATTTTCAGAAAGTCCTTTTTCTGCTGAGAGCCCCTATTTAAAACTACTAAAGCAAATATAGAACAAGTGCATGAATCAAGAGATTTCATTCTCGCATCATATTTGAACCCATCCAAATCAAACATCATCTACAAGCAAGAACTGCCACGGCTGACAAGTTGTATTTAGAAATTCTAAAAATTGACAAGGACAGTGTCTTAAGTTCTGCCTTAGAGATGCTGAATACATAACATGTTTCTTTATTAAAAGGATTCCAAGGGGAAAAAATGGATTAAAAAGGAAAAAATGAGTTGGAATTGCCATGATCAAATTACACAGATCTGATCCAATCAAGCCCTTCTAGATAATTAAAAGATCTTCAGAGACTGTACGTGATTTTTACTCACACACTGGAAAGGAACAGCAAACTGACTTTCATTTTTAAATCCCATCCGGGTGCTTAACTCTGAATGAGCCACCAGCAAAAAACTAAAGGCAAATGACAAGACAGGAAATGCAGAAGCTGCTACAGCTGCTGGGATCTGCTGCCCTGGGTCTGGGGCCTTTTGCTCCACCAGTGACTTTACAAACTCTACTCTTTGATTTCCCCACAGAACACAGAATCAGGCCATAAAGCCTGATTTTGTTTCCATTTCGGTCAAGCAATTGGAAGGAATCACTTGCAACACGCAGGCAATTCCCAACACAGCCCTGGCCGTGAGCGCTCCGTAAAGAAATGGACCCTGAATTCCTCTCGGTGGCCGAGTTTCACATATTGCTGGAGTCGAAGAGAAGCTCCGGCTTCCTTTGGAAAGAGCCTTTTGGAACCATCATTTTGTTGGACAATTCTGCTGGAGAGCACTTAAGTCGAGGGAGGAGAGGACTGTGCTAGCAAAGCAGGAATCGATGCCACGTGCTGTGAAATACAATGAAACCCTGAGCACACATCCCATGCTCCCGCAAAACCCAATCCGAGCTACACCGCAGGAGCCATGGTGGATATCAGGGAAAATTCCTTCCCCAGAAGGGTCTGTCCAGCCCTGGCACAGCTGCCCAGGGCAGCGGTGAGTCCCCATCCCTGGAGGGATTTAAAGCTGTGTGGATGTGGCACCTGGGGACATGGGTTAGTGGTGGCCTTGGCAGGGCTGGGGGAATGGTTGGACTCCATGATCTTAGAGGGCTTTCCCAACCTGAACAATTCCATGATTCAATTTGCTTCGGCCACTTTGACTTCTCAAATGAGACTCTCCCATAGAGAGACATAAGGAAGTGATTGTACTGGAAAATAGCAAAAAAAAAAAAAGCTTTAAAGGGAAAGCCAGAAACCAGTCTATTTTCACATATTTAAATGCAGCAACAGGTGCCATTTTTTTACGAACTACCGAAACACAGATTAACCTTTTAATGGCGTATTACCAAAAAATGTAAGACTTTATTTCGGTTAAGAAGTCCTCAGTAAATTCTATTTTTCTGCAGCAATCTCACGTGCTTGACCCTCTGCTTCTCAAGATCTGCTTTCAGCCACACCACAGTCACAATAAGATGACCTGCATGGTGGAAAAAAAAAGGGAATAAAAAGAAAGTGCCCAACATGCCAGTCAGAGGATTTAGCCACGGAAAAATCAAGTTGCCGGCACTCTTGGATATTAAGTTTAAACCCATTTTAACAGCCTGGCTTCCAGTTCGAGAAATTGAAAGTGCAGAAATAAATCGCATTTATAAATGCGAGATGCTTCCTGCAGCAAATAAATGTTTTCCTAAGTTTAGTTATTTGTGTTCCCTGTAAAAGTTTGAATTTTAAAGGACTGTTTCAGCGCAGCCCTGTACCTCTGCCAGCACTGTAAATCACACTGGGTTTTCCCTGCACAACTCATCCCATTCTCTTTTGGTGGAATTCTCTTCAGGTGGAATCTTGCACTTGGTTTGCACTGAACCGAACCTAGATAGGGACAAACTCAGCTTGAGCTAAACTTTCTATCCCACTTCCTCTTGTCTCCTTTTCACAGAAGCCCCAAGCCCCTCCGGATGAGGCCATTCCATGTTGGATGTGCAGCCCCTCCCACAACAGGAACATCACCGGTAAAGGGATTTACTGGGTGGCAGAGTGGAAAATCAAAAATACAGCTGTGCTGTGCAACCACAGCATGATTATGAGCTACTCCCCACTGCTTCCCAGGGAAGAATTCCAGGGGAATTCCTGATCCTTAAATGCGACACTGGATTTTGTATCAGTGCTCTCTGAAAGCATTTGAAAAAGAAAAAAGAGGTTGGTTTATAAAATGGCAGAAAATAAACTTTCCT
>VZTA01018857.1:1225-31162 GCA_013398855.1 Mohoua ochrocephala
TGGCAGAGGGCTTGCAGTGAGACCCAGGATCTGGGGGGCTGTGGGTGCAGCAAGGACCAGTGTGGTGAAGGTGGGACCGTGTGCGACGTGGGACCCCCCTCCCCCCTTGCAAGGATGGTCGGGGTGTGACTGGGAGCTTCTCCTCCTCCTGGGCTGGGGTCCAGGGAGGCAGTGGTGACCTGTCCCTGCACACAGCGAGCTTTGGGGCTGTCCCCCTGATGAAGGGACTGCAGAGGGGGGCTGTGAGTTTCCTGGGAGCAGGGCCTGCCCAGGAACTGCCCCCGCCGAGCTCAGGACTGCGGTGCTCCTGCCCCGTGGCTGCTCTGTGCAGTCACACCCGTGGAACCCACGTCGTTCCCGTCTCCTCGTGCCAAGCCGTGTCTCGTTCAAAGCGCTGGGAACCTTGGAAGGAAGCGCTGGAAGTGCCACCAGGCTCTGCCGTGGCGTTTAAATCCCTGGGGGCTGATTTTGGGCCAAAGTGGGCGACATCCTTAACGCGTGTTTATGTGGAGGGGAGGGTGTTTTCCATATTTTTTTCTTCTCCCACACCAACGGCGAAGTAAAAAGGCCTCACCTCGCCTTCTTTGCTTTGCTCTTGTTGTGGGACCCATCATGTGGGCCCACGTTCCAGTCGTCCTCCCAGGGTGGCTCGTGGGGTGTCATTTAAGAGTGTGGGACAATCAGGACAAGTCTGAGGCCTTCAGGGAGCACAGTTCCTCCTGGAGCTGTCCATGGGGGCCAGGGTGGCCAGGGTTTGCTCACACTCCTCTTGCACCCCGGCGAGGTGGAGAGAAATGGGATTTGGGAGAGCGACTTGGAGCGATGTGTCAGGGCGCACGAGATTCCCTGTGGAAGGCTGACTGTGTGGGGATTCATCGGGAAGATTTCCACATGTTTAGAAAGGCAGTGAACGACCGTGGGTTTGCGTGGGCGCTGGAGAGAGGTAATCAAAACACTCAGCTGTGAGCCTGGCCTCCCAAAGGGACTGGTTTGGCTCCTGCAAAGACGATTCTTTGCAGGAGCCAAGAGGGAGACTGTTGGATGTTCAGCCCATTTCCTGTCGTGCTGGAGGGATTGGCGGGGTTGCTGCCATCCCTCTCAGCACCTGTGCAGGGAGAGGGGGGGGGTCTCCACCTTCAACACCCCTCTGGATTGTGTGGCAGGGACCAAAACTGCTCCCGGGTTATTTCCTGAAGACACCTCTGACGGAAATGCTGCTGCAGTTCAAGCTGGGAGCAGAACCCTGAAAGGTGTCCTGCCTAGCACAACAAGCATTGGCCGCTCGCTGTCTCCAGTTAGGCACCGGCGGGGTGTTCCCTGGCCTTGGCTTGGATGGCACAGGGCTGGAATGTGGGAGTAGGGCTCTGATGGAGCTGTGTCCCGAGGACAGGAGGAGCTTTGCCCCAGAGCCTGTGGTTTTACCGAGCCAGTAGAGACTTTGACAGGAGTGGGTGGGTTCACTGAGAGCACCATCTCTGCCCCACTCGTGTCTCTGCCCTGCTGCCTTCCTTGCTTCCTCCGTGTCTTGTTTCCTTGGGGAGCTTTGTTCTTGGCTATTTTAGCCTTGGGAAAGTGGCTGATCCAGCACAAATCTCCGATACTGGGTCACGTATTCCAGCCTTGATTTAGGCATTGAGGCTTGGCATGCTCTGCCCTTTGCAGCTTCCAAAGCTGGGTTACCTTGTCAGACTCACAAATGGGGTTGGAAGGGACCTTAAAGCTCATCCAGTGCCACCCCCCTGCCATGGGCAAGGAGATCTTCCACTATCCCAGGGTGCTCCAAGCCCCGTCCAACCTGGCCTTGGACATTTTCAGGGATCCAGGGGCAGCCACAGCTGCTCTGGGCACCCTGTGCCAGCCCCTGGCTGTGCCTCAGCCCTTAAGCTGTGCCTGGCAGAAGCTCTCCAGTCCTACGCCATTGACTGGGAGAAGAGCGAGTGGATTTGGGAGGGTGTGGAGGAGGCAAGGTGTCTCAGGGAAGGAGCCTGTCCTTGGAGAGGAGCTGGTGTCCCTGGAGCTGATAGAGCAGGAGCAGAGGAGCTTCGTGCAGGATGATCCACAGCCTTCTCCAGCCCTGGCTGGGTCACTCGTGCCATGGAGTCAGGAGTCCAGATGGTTTCAGTTTGCAGTGTGCACGTTCCTGCTGGCTGTGGGTGAGGCAGGAGTGTGCTCCTGCTGTCCCAGGCTGGCAGGGGCAGAGAGGGAATCGTCCTTTGGCTGCTCTTGGAGGGACACTGAGGAGCTCCTGAGCCTGAGGAAGCCGTGCAGCACAAGGTGCAGCACTGGCAGAGAGGGTTTCATGGTTTAATGGTGCTGGAGAGGTTTTCCTGGGGGTGCTGTGCCAGTGGCTGGACACAAGCCCAGTTAGGCAGGAGGCCAATGGCCCCTGGGCTGTGCCAGCTCTGGGGTGGCAGCAGGGCCAGGGCAGTGCCCGTCCCCTGTGCTGGCACTGCTGGGGCACCTCCAGTGCTGGGGGCAGCTCTGGGCCCCTCCTGACAGGAGAGCCCTGGAGGGGCTGGAGCGTGTCCAGGGCAGGGAACGCAGCTGGGAAGGGGCTGGAGCCCCAGGAGCGGCTGAGGGAGCTGGGAAAGGGGCTCAGCCTGGAGCAAAGGAGGCTCAGGGGGGACCTTGTGGCTCTGCACAAGTCCCTGACAGGAGGGGGCAGCCGGGGGGGGTCGGGCTCTGCTCCCAGGGAACAGGGACAGGACAAGGGGAAACGGCCTCAGGCTGGGCCAGGGCAGGCTCAGGTTGGACAGCAGCAGGAATTTCCCCATGGAAAGGGTGCTCAGGCCTTGGCAGGGGCTGCTGAGGAGGGGTTTGGAGTCCCCATCCCTGGAGGTGTCCCAGGAAGGAGTGAATGTGGCACTCAGAGCTCTGGGCTGGGGACAAGGTCACAGGTTGGACTCGATGGTCTGGGAGCTCTTTCCCAACCTCAGCGATCATGGGATTCTGTGCCTGTAACACTCCTGCAGCAGGGAGTTCTTTGGGTGTAGGGAATATCCCTCTGGAGACCGGCTAAGGTAAACTGGGAAGGGAGGGAACAAATCCATGCTCTGCAGGTGATGTGTCCCAGCCCTGCCTGGCAGGCGCTGAGGCGTCCCCAAGGCCGGACAAATGCCAGGTGTGTCTGCTCCAGCACTTGTGACTTGTCAGCCTGGGGCAGGTGATGGCTGGTCCCGGCAGGCTGGAGGTCTCGATATCCCAACTTCAGTGCTTGTTTTGAGGCCGTGGAACCAGATTTGTGTGTCCACATCCTAAGGGAAAGCAATCCAGGCACTCTGCTCTGGTCGGGTGTTGAATGTCCTCTGCCAAACCCCTGCTGTCCAGTGTTGCTTGTCCCCTGCCAAGAGAGCTGCAGCCAGGCACTGCTATTTCTGGGTGGAAACTTGCAGTTGGGTGCCAGAGGTCAGGTTCGTAACAGCTGTCTGCAGATGGCCTTGTGGCCAGCTTCTGGGCAACCTCCTTCTGTAAATGTATGGGAGAGGGGGAAATGGGGCCCTCGGGAGTGTTCACAGAGGTGTCTGTTCCTGCTTTGCTTCCTCTGCTGGAGAGGGACTTTGGACCAGGGCCTGGTGGGACAGGACAGGGGGGAATGGCTTCCCAGTGCCAGAGAGCAGGGATAGATGGGATCTTGGGAAGGAATTGTTCCCTGGGAGGGTGGGGAAGCCCTGGCACAGGGTGCCCAGAGCAGCTGTGGCTGCCCCTGGATCCCTGGCAGTGTCCCAGGCCAGGCTGGACATTGGGGCTGGGAGCAGCCTGGGACAGTGGGAGGTGTCCCTGCCCATGGCAGGGGTGGAACTGGATGGGCTTTAAGGTCCCTTCCCACCCAAACCACTCTGGGATCCATTGATTCTAAGCGAGGGCACAGCTCTGCAGCTTCACGTGTCCTGGCAGTTGCAGCCAGCTCTGATGGTTTGTCCCTGTCTTTCTGTATTCCAGTCATGTGCCCCCTGCCTTCTCTGTAGCCTTTCCTCACCCAGCCTTGTCTGAGCTGCTTGTGATTCCGTGTCCTCCAGCTCTACCCCAAGGATCCCGAGCTGTACCGGTGTCTCTGGTGCGATGGAGCCACCGATGACTGTTCCCCGGGCCGTGATCCCCGTGTGGCTCTTTGATGCAGGTCCCGTAGGAGCAGGGAAGGTGCTCGAGTGACAAGTGGTGTGCAGGAGGCTCTGGCTCTGTGTGTGTGTGTGTCTGCTCCCCTGGTTTCCTCCCTGGGTGGGCTGGGTGGAAGTGCAGGTACGAGGCTCTGTCACGATGCCACGTGGGCCTCAGGCATTCCCGGGAGGGGGTGCATCTCATCCTCAGGGATCTTGGTCTGGGGGAAATGCCAGCAAAAGAGGAGGTGGGAATGCCACTCCTTACCTGAGGCACAGGAGGAATGGAGAGAAAAGGTGATGACACGTGTCATGTTTGAGTCCAAAGGTGGGCCAGGCTGGTGGCTCACCCCAGAAGCTTCTGAAACCAGCGTGAGTTCAGCAAGAGGAGATTCAAATGAGGCTTGGGAAGGACCTTTTAGAGCAAAACTACTGCTCAAAAAACCCTCAAACCCTTCCATTCTGTGTCCTTGTGTCTGAGCAGGAGCTGGTGGTGGCCTTAAGGGACCTAAAGGTGCCCTTTGAAATGCTGTTTATTAGAGCTGACGTTCTCAGGAGGGAATAGCATGGATACTACATCCCTTCGGATGGTGGGGATCCCAGGTGGTGGAGCAGCAAATGGGCCTCCGATCCATGTGATTGGCAGGCCCCATCTGTTGAAAATCCTTCCCACATTTGATTATTCAAGTTCTTAAAGGGTTTTCTTACAGGAAAACAGCTCTGTTCCTCATTTCCAGTGACAGAAGGAAAGGACGTTCACAGGACAGCTCGGAGACCTGGGGCACTGAATGCACCCCAAGAGTCAGGCTTCAGGAATTTCCATTTATCGTGGAAAGCATTTTCCTTCTGGATGCTCTCCTCCCTTTTCTGCACCCTCCTTCCAGGTGGGAGTCCAGCTGCTGGTCCCATCTGTGCCCTGAAGGAGAGGGTGCTCTTCCCCTCAACCAGAAATCCCGTTGCCTCCAGACTCGGAGCGCCACGGGGAGCGGGGCTGCAGATGCTGCGCCGCTGGAAGCAGATGGCTGGAAGCTGTTCCTGGCAGGATTCTCCAGGCTGCTCTGGAAACAGGAGCCCTGAAGAGGTCTCTGCAGGGTGCTCAGAGACACCGATGGCAGCTCAGACCAACAGAACAACACCACCAGGAGCAAGGGAAGCAGGAAGGGAAGCTTTTGCTGCCGGGCTGTGGCTGTGGGGCTCAAGGCCACGGTGATTAAAGGCCCGTGCCTCCCTCCAGCCTGCCAGCTCGGCTTCTCCTTCGCAGGAAGGGTGAGAAGGAGGGGAAGCCTTGGAGCCCAGCTCTGGAATCACTTAACTCCTTCCCCAAGGGTTCTTTTAATTGCTCAGAGACAGCCGTGCGTGTGTCTGCCTTTAAACACATGCAGCTTCCCAAGGTGCTGCCTGGCACCTGCTGAGCACCTCCTGGACTCTTGTGATTTCCGAGTTAGAGGTGTTTTTCTTTTTTCTTCTCCTTCTCTGTGATTAAATTCCGGGGTTTGAACCACTGCCCATCTTAGAGTGTCCCTTGCAGCTCTCGAGGTCTGAAGAGTGCCGTGGTTGGAGGAGACAGCAGCAGTGCTTATGGATTAACTGGGAGCCACCCAGCTCACGAGCCTTGGCTGAGCTTTTCCCCTGTGCTAAGTGATGAGATGAGGGGAAGGGATTTATGCTGCTTTCTAGAGACACTTCTGACGTGCTGGGAGGTTTTGATGAGTGATGAGCTGGTGCCACTCCCAGGACTTGCTCTGGCTGTGTTTACATCTCTTCGTTCTGAGCAGTGGCCTTTGCTCTACAGGGTGTCAAAAATAATGAACCGTGTTTTGGTGGGGGATTCCCAAACTCGCTTGTTTTAGCCACACAGTGGTGGTGATGAAGCTCTTTGTGGTCAGGACCTGCTGCAGCTTCAGTCCCCAGTGGGTCCTGCAGGGTTTCCAGGAGGAACTTCAAACCTCTCTGGGTTTTTGTATGAGACAATGACTCGCCCAGGGACAGGCAGCTTGTGGCTGTATTGGCTGCCACACCTCCCCTGGACACTTCCAGGGATGGAACAGCCACAAGTTCTCTGAGCAACCTGTGCCAGGGCCTCCCCACCCTCCCAGGGAACAATTCCTTCCCAGTATCCCATCCAGCCCTGCCCTCTGGCATGGAAAGCCATTCCACCTTGCCTGTCCCTCCAGGCCCTTGTCCCCAGTCCCTCTCCAGCTCTCCTGGAGCCCCTTCAGGCCCTGCAAGGGGCTCTGAGCTCTCCCTGGATCCTTCTCTTCTCCAGATGAACCCCCCCTGCTCTCCCAGCCTGGCTCCAGAGCAGAGGGGCTCCCGCCCTGCAGCAGCTCCGGGGCCTCCTCTGGACTCTCTCCAGCAGCTCCAGGTCCTTGTGCTGGGCCCCAGGGCTGGGGCAGCTCTGCAGGGGGGGTCTCACCTGAGCACAGGGGCAGAGGGGCAGAATCCCCCCTTTCCTGCTGCCCACGCTGGGCGATCAGCCCAGGACTGGGGGGTTTCCAGGTGTCAGCACACACAGCCAGGTCCTGTCCATCCTTCTGGATTCCTTGTCCTGTCCCACAGCAGGAGCCCTCTGGGCTCTTCCCTTGCGGTGCCGGTGAAGGACACAGCTCCTGCTGTGCCCCTCTGCCTGCTGCGCACATCCCGCGTCCTTGGGCCCGCCTGAAGCAGGAGGTTGCTCTTCCCAGCTGGTGGCTGGGGACATCTGCTGAAAGCAGCTGCCTTTCTCGTGGATGTGAGCACAGGGGAGCAGCAGGAAGCTGCCTTCCCAATCCCAGCTGTCAGTGTGTGCACGGAGGTGCCGCGATGAGCAGCCACAGGCCTGTGGAAAGAAAGGAGTAGCTGAGGTGGTGACAGTGCTGAGCCTGCTGGTGCCTTTGGCTGTGTGAGCCTTTTCCACGTGCTGGAAATGCCTCTCTCCTTGGCATGCAAAGCAGAGCTGGGTCGCAGCTCATGCCCTGAGTGTTGCAAGGTGTGCAGAGCCATCACTTAAACAGAGCGTGGGCTGCTTGTCAGCCCGTGTTGGGGCTCTTTAATTGCACTGAAAGTTTGCCGCAATGTTTATTGGTGTCTGTTGAGCCTTGGCTGCAGGGAATTCCATCAGATAAGTTACTCATTGCTAATTAACATCAAGTCTTTGGCTGTCGGGAGGGTTTGGAAGAGAACTGGGAGTGCATTGTGGAAATTCGAGTCTCACTTCCCATGGCTGGCTCCAAAAGTGGCCGTGTTACAAGGGTTTGTATCAGTGACCTGGCTCGCTGTGCTTCACATCTTGCACGAGGCTGGATGTCAGTGGGGGTTTTTTCCTGTTAATTGTGATTTTCCTCTTTGTGGAGAGGCGAGATGAGAGAGAGGCAGAAATGTGCTTTGGAAAAAAAAAGTTTTATTTGTGCCCTTCACAAAGGCTCTGTCGAAACTCAGGGGTGGTGTTGCCCCTCTTTCCCTGCAGTGCCTTGCTTTACCTGGAATCATCTCCTGCTGTCTGTGGGCTTGTGGCTTCCTTGAATGGAAACGTTCAACTTGATTTCTTTTTCTAGGAATTGTAAGGAATTCTCTTTTCTTGCACTGACTTGTGCATTATCACAGAATCCCAGAGTGGTTTGGATGGGAAGTGACTTAAAGATCATTTAATTCCAAGCCCCTGCCAGGGGCAGGGACACCTCCCACTGTCCCAGGCTGCTCCCAGCCCCAATGTCCAGCCTTGGCCTTGGGCACTGCCAGGGATCCAGGGGCAGCCACAGCTGCTCTGGGCACCCTGTGCCAGGGCCTCCCCACCCTCCCAGGGAGGAATTCCTTCCTAAGATCCAATCTAAACCCACTCTCCTTCATCTTAAGACCATTCCCCCGTCCTGTTCTCCTGGTTGGCGGGTCGGGATCAAACCCAGTTCTCCAGAGGGGCTGATGTCTTGCCAGTGTTTGATCTCCCCAGAGGCTCATGGCCTCCGTGAGGGGCATCCCAAGCTGGAGGTGCCAGAGCAGCTCACTGGCCCTGCAGGAAGCAGGTTTTGGGATATGCCCTTGGGGAAAGCACAGGGATGTGGAAGTGTGGGGGTGGCGAGAGGCTGCTGCCTTCCTCCCTGTCACTGCCGTGCTGTCCTGGTCCCTCCTGTTCTCCTCGGGCTCACAGAGCTGGTCTGATCCCCCTCTCAAATACGTCCCCTCTGTTTTTTAAAGCCCAAACCAGCTCTGGCAACATAGGAAATTCTTCTGGTTGTCCCAGTGTTATTGGTTTCCCGTTCCTGCCTTTTTGATTCTGCCTTTTCTCCCCCCCTCCCTCAGTCTTCCTCCCTGGAGCCACTGCTCCAATCCCTCGATTGCCACTCCAGAGGTTCTTTGCTGACTGATCCTCTCCTAACTGCATCCCTGAAGGTTCATCCTTGCCAGCCCTGAGCTCGCCATCTGTGCTCTCCTGTGCAGCTGATCACCTCGCACTGTAGCAGAAGCAGTGGTGACCCACATTCAGGGATATCTGATGCTCCCAGACAGAAAGAGCTCCTGGATGCAGCTGGAATTGGCAGGCTGCTCTCCAAAGCCTGCCATCAACATCAAAGAGTTGCTGCACGTTATGTATCCATGGGGAAGTTACTTCCCCTGCACCAGCACAGCTCTGGGGTGGGGTCAGGACTCGGCGCCAGGGCGGTGGGGCCAACTCCAGCTCAGTCCCACCACGGGGTGATTCCAGTGCCGGGACAGAGCCACAGCTCGCTGTGTGTCCCACCTGGAGCTGCTGTGCTGCAGAGAGAGACTGCACTGGATTCTTCCCTGGGAGGGTGGGGAGGCCCTGGCACAGGGTCCCCAGAGAAGCTGTGGTTGTTCCATCCCTGGAAGTGTTCCAGGCCGGGTTGGACGGGGCTTGGAGCAATCTGGGATAGTGGAAAGTGTCCCTGCCCATGGCAGGGGGTGGCACTGGATGAGCTTTAAGGTCCATTCAATCCAAAGCAATCTGGGATTCTATGAATCTCCCAGCTGGTGTCTCTGAGAACCAAGGCTGTGAATATCAGAGTGTTGGCAGGGCAGGAATGTGGCTTTCCCAATGAATTATCAAGTGCTGCGGGGGTTGGGGAGCAGGAGGGAAGCTTCTGCTCAGTGTGGCAGCTCCTTATCAAGGAGGGGGGCTCTGGCCTTGCTGGGACACTACAGGCATTCAGTCCTGGGCTTCTCCCAACAAGAGAGCCCTGGAGAGGCTGGAGCGTGTCCAGGGCAGGGAACGCAGCTGGGAAGGGGCTGGAGCCCCAGGAGCGGCTGAGGGAGCTGGGAAAGGGGCTCAGCCTGGAGCAAAGGAGGCTCCGGGGGGACCTTGTGGCTCTGCACAAGTCCCTGACAGGAGGGGGCAGCCGGGGGGGGTCGGGCTCTGCTCCCAGGGAACAGGGACAGGACAAGGGGAAACGGCCTCAGGCTGGGCCAGGGCAGGCTCAGGTTGGATATTGGGAATAATTACTTCATGGAAAGGGCTGTCCAGCCCTGGCACAGCTGCCCAGGGCATTGGTGGAGTCTCCATCCCTGGAGGGATTTAAAAGCCCTGTGGATGTGGCACCTGGGGACAGGGGTCAGTGGTGGCCTTGGCGGTGCTGGAGGGTGGTTGGACTCGATGTTCAGAGAGGACTTTTCCAACCTCAGTGATTCTGTGACTTCACGCTGTGTTTTGGAGCATCTTTCATTGCTGGGTGTCTAAAACCTGCACACTGAAACCCAGGCAGGAGGAGGGACACACTGAAGCTGCAGCTGGGACACACAGCCGGGGACATCCACATCCTTCCTGCAGCTTCCTGGTGGGATCCAAACCCGTGGGCTCACGTGGTGGGTGCAGCTCTCCACTGCCAGTGTGCTCCATCCTGGTGCCAGCTGAGAAGTGGCCTTGGGAAAGACAAACAGGGCTCGAGTTAATCAGTACCATTAAAGGGCGAGGTGACTCCTCACGCATCGGCCAAGGGTGGGCATAGGGCAAACGTGCCTTGTTTTTCCTGGCACGGCTCTGCTCGCTTCCATTTGCTGGGATGGGTTGAGTTTTCTGCCTCCTGGCTTATCTTGAGCCTGAGGGGAGAAGGTTCTTAGCCTTGCGCCTTCTTCGTATTTAAGGGGATTTATAGGGAACGGCCTCGTGGACTCGCTGGAGCTGCTCTGCTGAGTGCTCTGATCCTGCCTGGAGCACCTGTGAGGAAGGTGGGATGTGCAAATCCATCTTTGTTTGCTGTCCCCAGCACAGGTGCTTGTGCCACGGGTGCTGTGCTGCCCCAGCCCGCCTGGATGTGTGGCTGGGCCCAGGCAGCGGTGGTGGTGTGAATCACACCAGGCACGTGGTGGGATTCTTGGCATGTCCTTTGCAGGGCCAAGAGCTGGACTCGATGAGCCCTGTGGGTCCCTCCCAGCTCAGGATATTCCAGGATTCTATGGCAGCGCTTGGTCTGCCGCCGACTCCGGTTGAAGTAACCAGATTACTTCAACGCAGAATTGTTTTTTCCGGGACAGGAAGGCCATTAGTAGAATCTGGGCTATAAATCTGTATTTTTTTCCTCCTTGGACACATAATTGGATCTCCCAGAGGCGTCCCGCTTGCACGATTAATGTTGGGTTGAAGCCATACGAGCCATTTGCGTCTGTAAATCCCAGAACGACGCCAGCCGGCTCATCTGCGATGGCACCGCAGCCACCGGGCCCGTCCCCGGCTTTTGGGGTGCCTGTGGCTCCCTGGAGCCATCCTGGCATGGACAGGATGTGGTGCCAGTGATAAGATCGTTGCTGCTGGTTTTGCTCTTTCCCTAAGGAGTGCTGACCCCAGTCCCCAGGGAGCTGTCTGGGCGGGACTGGCTCCTCCCCGCAGCCGTGAGGAGAAGCCGTGTCTGCAAACACGGAGCTATTTGGGAGCAGGGTCCTTTAGGAATGCCTGGCTGCTTTGGGAAGGAGACTCTGGGGTGTATGAAATTCCTTCCGGGCACTTCTCCTTTCCCTTTGACCTTCTTTCCCTGAAAAGGGGGCAGAAATCCAGAGTCCAGGCTGGTGGGAATCATTGGTCGTGATAGAAGAACGACTCATAGAAGGATGTGAGTCACTGGAGCAGTGTATGGAGATCCAAAATGCAGGAGGTGACACTAATTTCCAGTGAGGATGAGGTGAGGGGAGGATGGAGCCAGTGCCAAGAGGAAACACTGCCGGGTTTGGGGCCTCACAGGTGAAGAGGTGGAAGGGACGACGTCAGTAATGTTTGTAGGGAAGACCCCGACAAGGAAAAGCAGCTGGGGGAGGCTGGGCATGGCCAAGATCCTCTTGGGATCTGTCCCTGGAGATGCCTGTCAACTCATTGGTATTCTAGGAGCGGCTGTCCTGGGCAGGCAGCCGTGTCCTGGCTGTCCAGAGTGCTGTCCCCAAGGGTGGCAGCCAACCTGGCACCAGAGCCAGCCCTGCTTCTGTCCCTGTGCCCCGGGGTGTCCCCAGAGTGGGCGCAGCATTGCTGGCCTTGCTCAGCACACAAAGAAGTGTCCTGGCTAGAGCCTGGCAGGAGCTGGGGGGCATAGGAAGGGTCTAAAGCTGTGGGAGAGCATCCAAAGGGCCACGGACATGGGGAACGGTCTAGAGGGGCCACACAAGGAGCAGCTGAGGGCACTTGGGTTGTTCAGCTGGAGAAGAGACTGAGGGGGAGGCCTCATGGATGTCAACAACCTCCTTCCGAGGGGCAGCTCTGATCCCTGCTCCCTGTGACAGGGACAGGACCCAAGGGAACCGCCAGAGCCAAGTCAGGCGGATTTGGGATGGAGCTCAGGGAAAGGTTCTTCCCCCAGAGGGTGCTGGCACTGCCCAGGCTCCCCAGGGAATGGGCACGGCCCCGAGGCTGCCAGAGCTCCAGGAGCGTTGGGACAGCGCTGCCAGGGATGCCCAGGGTGGGGTTGTTGGGGGTCTCTGCAGGGACATGAGTTGGACTCCATGATCCCTGTGGGTCCCTTCCAGCCCAGGATATTCCATGATTCCATGGCTGTATCAGCAAACCTCTGCAGAGCAGCTGCCCTTTCTCCAAGAAACGGCTCTTTCCAGGTCTTTTGAGTTCTGCAAGCAAGGTGGGAACACGTTTGGCCATGGGGAAAAGCTGTTTATTGAATATTATCCCCAGTCTTTGCAGGGAGAGAGGAAATCTTCCCGAGCCATGAACCTGGTGAAACTTCCCTGAGATATCTTCCAAGCACGGGCACAGAGGCTCCTCCTGAGCACTTCCCCTGCCTCGCTCCAAGCCTTGCATCTGTTTTCTTGTTCCAGGCTGTTTTGGGGATAATGAGATTAAATCAGTCTCTCCTCCTCCCCTAACTGGTGCTTCAAATCCTATTATCTTGTAAAGCATTTGGAATTCTGCCCCCCAAAATTGCATTAAGCTGAGATGGAAATTCCTGGCGGCTTAGACGTCGCCTCCGTCCAGCTTCGGGGTTTGTGGCTGCTCGCTCTGCAGCTCCTGTGGCTTTGCTGCTGTGGGGACACCACCTCTGGGGCTGAATCCCAGGGAGGTGGAGTGACCTTGCACAGGGAGGGGCAGGGAAGGGCTGTGAGGGGGTACAGAAATCCTTGCCAAGGATGGGGTTCACCCAGGTGGGCACAAATGCTGTAAGATGGGACCCTAGCGAGAGCACCACCCCTTCTTGGTCCTGGTGCCTGTCTTGGGGGGTGTTGCTTTGCCCTTTCCCATCACTTCTCTGCTTCCAGGGAAGGGTGGGGTGTGCAGACAAGGAGAGGTTGGAGCAATCCGTGGGTGCAGTGACAGGGGCTGGTTCAAGGCCATGGGGCGGGGGGGGGCCTGGAGCTGCTCTTTGCTGAGGGGTTTCCTTTTACCAACCAAACCAAATTTGGGACCTGTTGGAACAAGTCCAGAGGAGGCCCCGGAGATGCTTTGAGGACTGGAGCTGCTCTGTTCTGCAGCCAGGCTGGGAGAGCTGGGGGTGTTCACCTGGAGAAGAGAAGGCTCCAGGGAGAGCTCAGAGCCCCTCCCAGGGCCTAAAGGGGCTCCAGGAGAGCTGGAGAGGGACTGGGGACAAGGGATGGAGGGACAGGACACAGGGAATGGCTTCAAAGTGGAAAAGGGGAGATTTGGGTGGGATCTTGGGAAGGAATTGTTCCCTGGGAGGGTGGGGAGACCCTGGCACAGGGTGCCCAGAGCAGCTGTGGCTGCCCCTGGATCCCTGGCAGTGCCCAAGGCCAGGCTGGACATTGGGGCTGGGAGCAGCCTGGGACAGTGGGAGGTGTCCCTGCCCCTGGCAGGGGGTGGCACTGGAGTTTTTGGAAGGTCCCTTCCCACACAAACCACTCTGGGATTCTGTGGTTGGGATTGGATCGGGCAGATGCCTGTGCTGGGAGCTGGGGGAGTTGTCCCAAGCAGGCGGGGTGGGCAGCAGGTTCTGCCCAGCCCAGCACCGAGTGCGTGAGCCCAGGAGTTCTGTAGCCTGTGGAATTGTTCTCGGGATTCTTATCAAAGTGTTAGTGGGGGAAGAGGACTTTAGCCAGGGTAATCTGTGCTTGGAGGGGGCTGTGGGAGCAGATAACAGCTCGTGCTGCTCTCGAGAGCCAAATGATGTCAAATTTTAACCTTCCAGCGGAAGTTGTTTCATGCCTTATCTAGATCTTTGATTTTTATTTCTATTTTTATTTCCCCCACCACAAACACACTCTGAGCACCTCAAATGTTGTCAAAGTGGTGGGATGAGGGGAAAGAGCTCTCCCTCCCCATTCCCTAGGCTGCCTCTGGTGAAATCTCAGGTCCTCAGTGGAGAGGAGCCCTCTGAGACCCATCCTGCTCAAGGGACTCCCAGTCTCACTGCTGGAAGTGGGGATGGAGACTGGGACCAGCGAGGGAACAAAGGGGTCACAGCAGAGCGGGTGACAGATGGCACCGTTGTGGGGTGGGACCCACAGCACTTCTCCTCATCCAGGTGGGGCAGAGCAGTTGGAAGGATCAGCATCCTGCTCCTTGCCTGTGTCCACTCGGAGAGCTGGAGTTGGCATTTCCAAAGGGTGGAGGATGGGGGGTCGGGGTACATCAGGAGACACGTGGGGGTTCCACACGGGATGGGGCTCGGAAGGTTGCAGATCTCTGGCTTTTCCTGGGAGTTGCTGGAGCCCTAACTGTTGGGTTTTGTTTTCCTTTCCCAGTACAGCGCCGTGGACAGCAACCCCCTGTCCCTGTACGTCATGCATCCCTTCTGGAATGCCATCGTGAAGGTGAGTCCCCATCCCACCCCTTGAGCAGCACAGCACAGCCCAAGTCACCTCTGTAACACCATCAGCTGCTTCGTTTGCAGTGCCACTAACGAGTGAGGGGCTGCCTGCAGCCTGCCCCGAATCCCTGAATCCCTGAACCCCTGAATCCCTGCATCGCAGCCCAACGCTTCCTGCTGCCCCGGGGTGCTCCGGGTGCTCCTGGCAGTGTTGTCTAACACCCAGACAGCGGCTGGAGCAGCGCCTGCTCCTCGGTCCGTGTTTTAATGAGTTCATCTGTTCTTTTGCTGCTTTCCCATAGATCTTCCCCACCTGGCTGGCCCCAAATTTGATAACGTTTTCTGGCTTCCTGCTGCTTGTCTTCAACTTCTTCCTCATGGCATACTTCGACCCTGACTTTTATGCTTCTGGTAAGGCCGCACGTTCCCGGTCAGATGGGAAATCTGTCCCCTCCTCTGCTGGGAATTCCAGGGCTCGTTGGTGAGGCCTCTGGGTCTGGGCCTTCCCAAAGTGACTGGGACAGAGGAGGGGATTGAACTCGCTGGGTTTTGTGACAAGGACTTGTCTGGGTGTGACACTTTCCCTCTGGCTGCCAGGGGAAGGTGCTCCTGGCTGGCAGCAGGCGAGAGAGGGAGGAGGAAACAGCCGTAATCTTGGGTTGGAATTGGCTCTGCCTGCAGAGCAAACAACCCAGTGCCCTTGTTTGAAAATCCAACAGGAAAATGTTAGGAAATCGGCAGGTAGAGCCTTGTTTTTCACATCCCAGCTCGTTCCCCTCTTGGCAGAACCACCACCACATCAGACTAACAAGGCCAAATCCTCTTCCTGAGCTTCACCGTTCACAGCTTTAAACTTTCTAACAGTGCCCCTGTTCATCTGTCTGTGAATTTGATGGTTCAGCTGTGTCCCTTTGCGCATGGAGGAGTCCCAGGGAAGGGATTCATGCAGTGTGATAATTCTCAGGAGCTGCTTCTCCGTGTTTTTCTCTCCCTTAGACCCTGCCAGGTCTGGTTTAGGTTGCTCAGGAGAGTTCGTGTAGCTCTTCTAAACTGAACCCATCATCAAAACACAGTTACATGGGGAAAATCCTGGTTTCTTGGGATTGCCTTTATTGGTGGACAAGTCCAGGCTGTTGAAGGCTCGGGTGGCATCCGTGGCTGTTGGCCAGGATTTGGGCTGCTAAGGTCCGTGAGCCACGGGAAGAAAAGCTGTCAGTAGCTCAAGGTGAAAACCCCCAGGACATCAGACACCCAGAATCATGGAATCCCAGAATGGTTTGGGTGGGGAAGGACCTGAAAGCCCATCCAGTGCCACCCCTGCCATGGGCAGGGACACCTCCCACTGTCCCAGGCTGCTCCCAGCCCCAATGTCCAGGCTGGCCTTGGGCACTGCCAGGGATCCAGGCGCAGCCACAGCTGCTCTGGGCACCCTGTGCCAGGACCTGCCCACCCTCCCAGGGAACAATTCCTTCCCAATATCCCATCCAGCCCTGCCCTCTGGCACTGGGAAGCCATTCCCTGGGTCTTGTCCCTCCATCCCTTGTCCCCAGTCCCTCTCCAGCTCTCCTGGAGCCCCTTTAGGCCCTGGGAGGGGCTCTGAGCTCTCCCTGGAGCCTTCTCTTCTCCAGGCTGGACATCCCCAACTCTCCTACCCTGTCAAAATTTGGCTTTGGAAGGCTGGAGAAGCTCATGGTTTGGGACCCTTTCACATACACGTTTTGCATGTCCTGCTTGGAAAGAGAACTTCCTGGTGCTGGTGAGGCCTCCAGAATTTCGTGCCTTCCCCTCTTCCTTGGATGGCTTTGCAGACGTGATGCCCTCCCCTCCCTTTGCTGCTGGAAAGGCACCATCCTGCAGCCCTGAGGAAACGGGAGGTGGTGTTTGACGGCATCACCGTTAGCACAGGAGCCCTCCCTGTGCCCTCCCGCTGCCAAGGATCTGTGCCTCTCCCTGCCCTTCTCCCGTGCCCCTTTGGGCTCCCTGGTTGCAGCCAGCTCTGCTGGCTCGCTGCCGGAGCCCTGCTGGAGGAGGTGGAGGTGCTGTTAAGGAAGAGCTGGGTTTCCATTGGCAGGATGGGACTGGAGACTGGGCGGGGAATCCTGGCGTGTTCCTGCGGGGGCAGGGAGTTGCCACATCAAAGAGGCTCCACTTGATGCTCTTGGAGCAAGTGACTGAGGAGTGTCCTCTGCACACACTTCCATGGCCTGCAGTGGCACTACAGAACTGGCCCCAGTTCTCAGATCCCATGATTTTGGAGAGCTGGGGACAAAGGACAAATATATCCTGGAAGGCAAAGTCCTCGCTGACCTGGTTTCGTGAGCTGCTGTGGGGCAGCCCTGCCATCACAACCCCGCAAAGTTCACATCCCAGATTCACTGTGTGAGTCCTCATGGCCGTGCCTCTTGGGCCAAAATAAACCCTCTGGAAGCACATCCCGAGCTGTCCTGACTCGGGTCTGTCTGATCCCCGCAGCTCCCGATCACCAGCACGTTCCAAACGGAGTGTGGATCGTGGTGGGGCTCCTCAACTTCATGGCCTACACGTTAGGTAAGAGTTTTCCTGGGGGATTGGGGTCACCCACTCGTGCTGGGGTTGTGTTGTCCCCTCTCTGAGCCCATGGGAAGTGTTTGATTCTGTGCTCTTGCCAGGAGCAGTTTCTGGGAGCTGCTTTGCAGTATGGAGAGAAGGAAGTTGTCCCAGAGCACCTGATGGGAAAGGAGGATACTGGAACTGACTTTGAGATGAACTGTGAAAATCTGTCTTGGGTCTGCTTTAAATAATCAGAGAATCCCAGAATGGTTTGGGTTGGGAAGGGACCTGCAAAATCCTCTGGTTCCACCCCTGCCATGGGCAGAGACACCTCCCACTGTCCCAGGCTGCTCCCAGCCCCAATGTCCAGCCTGGCCTTGGGCACTGCCAGGGATCCAGGGGCAGCCCCAGCTGCTCTGGGCACCCTGTGCCAGGACCTGCCCACCCTCCCAGGGAACAATTCCTTCCCAATATCCCACCCAAATTTCCCCTTTTCCAGTTTGAAGCCATTCCCCCTTGTCCTGCCCCTCTCCAGCTCTCTTGGATCTCCCTTAGGCACAGGAAGAAGCTGCTTTAAGGGATATAAAGGAAGTACAAGGAAATAAATATAATCTCGTCAGCCTGTTGCCTTTTTCAGCCTCCCATGGAGCAGGGGGGTGGGAAGCCCACTCCTCGATCGAGGTCGGAGGTGGGGAACGCCGCCGTTGCCTGGCCCATTGCTTTGTGTGGAGTGTCCAGGAGAGCTCCCTGTTTCTTTCCCTCCTCCCAGACGGCGTTGATGGGAAGCAGGCGCGCCGGACCAACTCCAGCACCCCCCTGGGAGAGCTCTTTGACCACGGCCTGGACAGCTGGGCCTGCGTGTACTTCGTGGTCACCGTGTACTCCACCTTCGGCCGGGGTTCCACGGGCGTCAGCGTCTTCGTCCTCTACCTCCTGCTGTGGGTGGTCTTGTTTTCCTTCATCCTCTCCCACTGGGAGAAGTATAATACGGGGATTCTCTTCCTGCCCTGGGGATATGACATCAGCCAGGTGGTAAGTACACGCCCTGAGAAGCTGCTGGGTGCAGTGCTGCCCACTGAGAGGTGTCCTGCTGTGGATCCAAAGCCTTGTAAAACCATGGGATCAGTCCGTGGAGATGGACTCTCCATGACAAACAAGGCTTGGAAGGGTGGGCATTGCCTTGGCTCTCCTCTCCCTGGTTCCTGCGTGCTTTGCCCACCGGAATTGTTGCTTTGGGTAGTTCCCTACGTGGTGCCAGTGTGGGTAAATTGAAGCCTGGAAGTTTGGGATGCCTTTTGGCACCGCCAGGATCTGGGCCAAAAACTCAGCAGAGGTAATTGGCTTGTTAATAGCTGTTCCTGGAGCAAAGATTCCTGGGGAGGTGCCCCTCCAGGCCACGGTCCCTGGGCAGTGGGTGTTGAGACTAATGGTGATGGACCCCTTGGGGTGTTGGGGTGTCCATCCCTCCTTAAGGAATTCTCTGCAGGAAGCTCTTCCTGAAGAGATCTGGGACCTGGGGATGAGGCAGCTCACCTGGATTGCTGGCAGTGCCTTCCTCCAGCCCAGGTGGTTGCTCCAAGCTTTGTCCAGCCTGGCCTTGGACACTTCCAGGGATGGGGGAGCCACAGCTTCTCCGGGCAACCACCCTCATTGTAAAAAAGCTTCTTCCTTATAACTCATTATCTTATGCCAATTTATTTATCTTCTGGCTTGTCAGATGCTGGGTGGGAAATGCAACAAGTTGGAAGGAGAGTTCAATTAATGCAGCTGCATTAATTGGAATAATCATCTCTCCTACTTAAAGGAGACCAGAGCTGGTCCCTGACTGTACTCTGATCCTTTCTCCCAAAATGTTACTTAACCCAGGTCTTTGAGCTGCCTGCTGGAGAAAGGCAGGGGTGGAGGGCAGAGCTCCCCTGCAGCGTGTTCCACCCAGCTTCAGGGGACTATTAAAGCTGAAATAGCCCTGGTGAGCTTCTCCCTGTAATCCAGCAGCAGATGGATAAGGAAGAGTCCCCGAATGACCCTTGGGGGTCACTGCAACTTGTGTAAAACCTGTGCTTTGGTCACCTCGTGAGTTCAAGGCTGTGCCAGGGCGTCTCTCCTGCAGCTCCTGGTCATATCCTCCTCATGGAATCACTGAGGTTGGAAAAACCCTCTGAGACCATCGAGTCTGGCCATGCCCTCAGCACTGCCGAGGCCACCAGTGCTCCTTGTCCCCAAGTGTGCCACATCCAGAGGGTTTTTATATTCCTCCAAGGATGTGACTCCACCACCTCCCTGGGCAGCCCCTGCCAAGGCCTGAGCACCCTTTCCATGGGGAAATTCCTGCTGCTGTCCAACCTGAGCCTGCCCTGGCCCAGCCTGAGGCCGTCTCCCCTTGTCCTGTCCCTGTTCCCTGGGAGCAGAGCCCGACCCCCCCCGGCTACCCCCTCCTGTCAGGGACTTGTGCAGAGCCACAAGGTCCCCCCGGAGCCTCCTTTGCTCCAGGCTGAGCCCCTTTCCCAGCTCCCTCAGCCGCTCCTGGGGCTCCAGCCCCTTCCCAGCTGTGTTCCCTGCCCTGGACACGCTGCAGCCCCTCCAGGGCTCTCCTGTCAGGAGGGGCCCAGAGCTGCCCCCAGCACTGGAGGTGCCCCAGCAGTGCCAGCACAGGGGACGGGCACTTCCCAGTCCAATCCCTGCTCGGCAGCTCACACCTGGTAACGAGGGATATTTGTGGATTTGTTTTATTTTTCTCCTTCCTGCCGGTGGGTAGGACTGAACATGTCGTAGCTTAGAGCTGCCTGTCCCTGGAGCTGCCTGGCACACGCGTGGTGCTGCCAGCCAGGTCCTGCCAGCCTTGCCCGTCACATTTCTCACCCTTGCTTGTCCTGTGCTTTCTTTCAGACCATTTCAATTGTCTACATAGTGACAGCCTTTGTGGGAGTTGAGGCCTGGTATGCACCTTTCCTGTTTAATTTCTTATATAGAGACCTATTCACTGCAATGATTATTGGTAAGAAACTCCATGTTGAAGCCTGTCTTTTAAACTGCACCTTTTTTCCCAAACCCCCTGCTAATGACCTGCTAACACTGCTCTGTTTGCTGCCCCGGGCTGTTGTTGAAGTGACTAATTGAGGGTGTTCTCACAGCCTGCCCTTTCCCAGGATTTCAAAACAGGGTTGTCTCCCGCAGAGTTATTTTGGAGAACTTAACTCTGCTCTGCCTGGGCTGACTTCAGTCCAGGGAAGCTCAGTTTGTGTTCAGTGAGAGCCTGGGGATAAAACCAGTGTGATAAACCCAGAGTTTTCAGGGGATAAAGCCCAGCGTGCAGGGGGTGGTGGGACCCGGCTCCCAGCAGAGCCTCCCCAGCCTTGGGCTGGTTTGGGGGCGTCAGGACACTTTTGTTTTGCTGCTCTGGGGCTCCCTCTCACCCCAGAGCCCAAACACTGCGTGGGAGGGAGGTTGCAGCCGTGGAGGTGGGTGGGAGCTCTGCTGTTTGGGGATCCTGCCCTCCATCCACCCACCTAAACATTACATCATCATCATCATCATCATCATCAAATTGAAATAAAGGCCCAGCCTTGCTCTCCTGTGGTCGGTCGTAACAAGCCACTGCAAAGGGTAGAGCTGAGCTGATGGTTTTTTAATGCCATTTTCCTAATTCACAAGTTCTGCTCAGTTTATTTTCTGCGTCCCTTCAGGTGTTCTTTGTAATTGCTTAATGTTGAGTTAATTGGTGTGTTAAGTCTGCTTCTTGCACTTTTATCGGGTGGATGTTCCCAGCTTTCCTTTGACAGCTGTGTGACTTAACATGAATAATGAATGTGCTTTTCCTACATGAGAAATCGAGCCCAATTCCCACACAGCTGGGTCATTAAAGCAGGAATATTTCCAGCTCTGTTCACACACCTTCTGCTGGATAAACAGGGAAGGAGTTGTGCTGGAATATCGTGGATAGTTGTTGATGGTTCTGATTGAGCTCAGGATTTTTCAGTTATTTGGGTGTTTTGTATCATTTATCCAGTTAAATGACAACTTTTTGGCACTGTGGCCACTGGAAATGTTTGCACACAGCCAGAGAAACAGCAAATTGCCTTTATGGTGAAAACTCTTGTGCCCCAGCCATGTCATTTGAAGAGTGTGAACTCACCTCAGGTCTCATTAGAGTTGTATTATAATTAAACTTTGTCACCGTTTAAAGCACAAACCCCAGCTCCTTAATGCAGCCCTTTCAAATGGAAATGTCTTCAATTTACAGCAGACCTTAACTTTTAATTACAGCTCTTGGTCCCAGCTACTTCCAAATGTGCTGAGCTATTCCTGGGGCACCCTCGGAGGGAGGGTTGGTGCAGGGAACTTAAAGCAGAGCCTCCTGTTCGGGGTGCACAGGGCGTCCCCTCTGCCCTGGGGCATTAACGTGGCACTTTTCTCTTCCAGCCTGTGCCCTCACTGTGACCCTGCCCATGAGCCTGTACAACTTCTACAAGTGAGTTTGTAGAATCCCAGGAGGGTTTGGGTGGGGAGGGCCCTGAAAGCCCATCCAGTGCCCCCCCCTGCCATGGGCAGGGACCCCTCCCACTGTCCCATGTCTCTCCAAGCCCCAATGTCCAGCCTGGCCTTGGACACTGCCAGGGATCAGCCACAGCTTCTCTGGGCACCCTGTGCCAGGGCCTCCCCACCCTCCCAGGGAACAATTCCTTCCCAAGATCCCATCCAACCCTGCCCTCTGGCAGTGGGAAGCCATTCCCCCTTGTCCTGTCACTCCAGTCCCTCTCCAGCTCTCTTGGAACCCCTCCAGGTACTTTACTGCAGGCAGCACCAAGGGATTTCTCAGTGATTCCATGTATTTTCATTTCAGGGCCTATAAAAATAACACCTTGAAGCACCACTCTGTGTACGAAATCCTGCTGCCCCTCGTGTCCCCGGTGTTGCTGTTCCTGCTCTGCACCACCTGGGTCTTCCTGTCCCCCTCTGACATCCTGGAGGTCCAGCCCAGGCTCTTCTATTTCATGGTTGGAACAGCCTTCGCCAACATCTCTGTAAGAGCTTCCCCTTTTTGCTTGAGGAACTGGAGAATTGGTGAAATGGAGTTTTCACACGTGCTGTGAGCAGCAAAGGGCTGATGGCAAAGGAGTTCCTGCCTCCTTTTGGGGATAAACTTAAAACGGGAGGACTAAAGTTTTGGTCAAAATGTACTTTAGCTGCATAGTCGTAGAATCATGGAATTGTTAAGGTTAGAAAAGCCTTCTGAGACCACCAAGTCCAACTGTCCCCCAGCACTGCCAAAGTCCCTCCTGCTCCATGTCCCCAAGTGTGCCACATCCAGAGGGTTTTTAAATCCCTCCAGGGATGGGACTCCACCACTGTCCTGGGCTTGTTCCAATGTTTAACAACCCTTTCCATGGGGAAATTCCTGCTGCTGTCCACCCTGAGCCTGCCCTGGCCCAGCCTGAGGCCGTTTCCCCTTGTCCTGTCCCTGTTCCCTGGGAGCAGAGCCCGACCCCCCCCGGCTGCCCCCTCCTGTCAGGGACTTGTGCAGAGCCACAAGGTCCCCCCTGAGCCTCCTTTGCTCCAGGCTGAGCCCCTTTCCCAGCTCCCTCAGCCGCTCCTGGGGCTCCAGCCCCTTCCCAGCTGCGTTCCCTGCCCTGGACACGCTGCAGCCCCTCCAGGGCTCTCCTGTCAGGAGGGGCCCAGAGCTGCCCCCAGCACTGGAGGTGCCCCAGCAGTGCCAGCACAGGGACAGTGAAGATCACACGAGTGACCATCCACTTTGCTCTGGGGACAAACAGCTGTGGCTCCTGGAGCCCACACCAGGCTCAGGCTCTGTCCCTGTCCCCTCAGTGCCAGCTGATCGTGTGCCAGATGAGCAGCACACGGTGCCAGCCCCTCAACTGGATGCTGCTCCCCATCGCGGCTGTGCTGCTCCTGGTGGTGTCCGGGCTGGCTCCCGGCAGCGAAACGCTCCTGCTGTACCTGCTGACCGCCTTCCTCACCCTGGCACACATCCACTACGGAGTGGTCGTGGTAGGTGACAGCTCCTGGGCTGGGCTGCGACTGGGGGTGCTGCTGGTCGGGGCAGGGAAACGCTCTGCGTAAAACCGGGAGTGTCGCTGGGAATGGCTCAGCGGTGCTGCCTCTGAGCCCGTGGAATTTGGGCTGGATTCCTTGGGAGAGGCTTGGGAAGGTCGCAGGGGATTGGAAGGAACTGCACAGGATGTGACAGGGGCTGTCCTTCCCCTGGGGTGTGGCAGCCGAGTTGGAAACAAAGCACAAAATCCTGGAATGGTTTGGGTTGGGAGGGACCCGAAAGCCCCTCCAGTGCCACCCCTGCCATAGCAGGGACACCTCCCACTGTCCCAGGCTGCTCCCAGCCCCAATGTCCAGCCTGGCCTTGGGCACTGCCAGGGATCCAGGGGCAGCCCCAGCTGCTCTGGGCACCCTGTGCCAGGGCCTCCTCACCCTCCCAGGGAACAATTCCTGCCCAAGATCCCACCCAGCCCTGCCCTCTGGCAGTGGGAAGCCATTCCCTGTGTCCTGTCCCTCCATCCCTTGTTCCAGGTCCCTCTCCAGCTCTCCTGGAGCCCCTTTAGGCCCTGGCACAGGCTCTAAAGTCTCCCACTGAGGTCTCCAAGGTGCTGGGAGAGCCAGGCTGGAGTGGGGATGTTCCTGCTGGGGAAAGTGGGAACTCAGCAGCTCCAGGGCCTCCCCTGCTGCAAGGGCCATGCACAGATCCGAGGATTGGTTTCCTCCTCTTGCTCTGCCTGGCTCCCTGAGCTTTGATTAAGAGAGAGAACAAACTTGGAGAAGCCCAGAGTCCCATTGGGAATGCCCAGGAAGCTGCTGAGGAAGGAGGACAAGGGGCCACATGTCCCAGTTGAGCTGGGGACACCCTCCTTGGGAAGCCCCTTCCCCTGGGAGTCACAGCTCCCCTGGAGCCCACGGAGTCGAGTCCCAGCTGTAATTACAGCCAAGGAGTAATAGCCAGGTTGCCTTGTCTTTCCAATTAGTGTAATGAGGCTTCTGTGCAAGGAGGATTTGAATTACTAAGAAGCTTAAATAAATTTGGTCTTGGAGTCACAGCTGGAGATGGGGCTGAACAGGTGGTGTAATCCTCCTGCCTATCTCCTCCCGGGAGATTCCCAGTGCTCTGCTCCTCTCTGCTCCCTCTTTCCCTCCCTCTGGCTTTCCAAGGGCCCATCTGTGCCAGCTCCTCTTCCAGGAGGAAAGTCACTTCGAGCTGAAGAGCCTTTAAAGGCTTTGGGATTGGGGCATAATCCCAAACTGCTCTGAATTTGGGAAGAATGATTAGGAATAAAGCCTCTGCCCTGACTGTGTCAAGCTCAGCCTCCTTTTGCAGGAAGTAAATTATCCAGCTTCCACTTTGAACGAATTCAGGAATATTTTATATGGATATCTGAGATGATCAAATTAATTTAAGCAAAATAATAAAGGAGGAGGCTAAAATCCTGCAGGCCTGGGCTCAGCATTCCCAACTGCTGCCCCTGAGGAGGGCAAGAACAGAGGTGAGCCCTCTCCCAGGGGGACCAGGCTGTTGTTTGGGAAGGGAGCAGGGCTGCTCCCTGTGGAGCCAGTGCCTGGGGACAGGGACAGGGACAGGGCTGTGGGCAGGCGTGGGGTGGGCAAAGTGGGTGGCAGGGGCTTGGCAGGAACAGGGAGCAGCTCTGGGGCTCTGCCCGCTCCCCTGCTCATGCCTGGGAGCCGGGATAACCCCCCGGGCTCTGGGATAACCCAGTGCCACGTCTGCCTCGTCCCCAGGTGAGCCAGCTGAGCAGGCACTTCAACATCCGGCCCTTCTCCCTACGGAAGCCCACTCCGGACTGACTGGGAGCAGAGGAGGAGAAAATCGGCCTGCGGGCTGCAGAAGGACTGTAAATACCTGCTGCAAATACCTGTAAATACTTCAGCCATCACCACAGATCCAAACTATCCTCTGGACAGGGCCAAGGACGCGCGGGATCCGCTGCAGCCGGGGCGGGGCTGGGCCGGGGCGGCTCCCGCTGCTCTTCCCTCCCTGCAAGCTTCGGGTTTTGGGTGGAGCTGGAGGAGGAGGAGCCTTTCAGGTCACTGTTACTGTACCTTAGACCAGCTGAATGTTCCCAGAGAAGCCTCCGACTCCAGCCCTTGCTCAGGGAAAGCTGCTTGGGGATGCAAATGCTTTACCTGAGCAAAGCACCTTGGCCTGCCAGCAAAACCAACACGGCTGACTCCTCCGAGGGCAGGGGGACGTCCTGGTGGTCGGGGGAGTTCCTGGCTGTCCCCAGTCCTGCTGTCTGGACGGCCCCTGTGCTGGGCTGGTACTTTGGGAGCAGATGGTGACAGTTCTCCCACATTCTGTCCTGCCTTCCTGCTTTTGGGCAAATACTTGCTAGCACCTTTGTTGGTTTTGTTTTTTTTTTTTTTTTTTCTTTAAGGGGAGGGAAAAAAAAAAGACACTCAAAACTTGTAGTTCAATCCTAATTGGGGGGCTTGGAAAATCAGGGCTCGATTTCCTGTAGGAACGGGAATGTGGCTTCTGCACAGTGTGTGGTACCTGGGACCACATCTCAACGTTTTCCTGTGCGTCCATGTGTGTTCCCAGCCTGCCTGGTGGGTCTGGGCTCCCACAGAGCCAAGCACCCCCCATTCCTACCAGCATGGATTTGCTGCCGTGGGTTGGCTCCGTGGGTCCTTTCCTGCTGCCTGAGCCCCTTTTCCATAGCCAGGAACAGCCTGGCCCTTCCCAACAGCGATTCCACCACTGGGAGAAGCACCTGAAGCCCCGTGTTGGTCGTGTGTGCACCTTGGGGAGGCTCCCAGGGGTGTGTGGTGGGAACCTTTGCAGATCCTCCCTCTCTCTGTCCCCGGCGGCCGCGTGTCTCATCCAGGCACTCTTTGTTTACTGTCCACTTGTCAGAGATGCGTTTGCGTTGATTTTGTTTTTTAATTCGTTTTTATAATTGAGTTCGAGTGGGGTGGTGAAGACTGAATGCTGATTTTCTTTCCTGTTGGCTTGATTCAATGAAGACCTGTGCTTGAATGAAGAGTGTAGCTTAAAGCCAGGTTCTGGAAAGGCTGCATCCCGAAGCGAACAAGCACAGCCGATGGTGCGGGTGGAACTACCATGGGAACAAAGTCCTTCAGACACCGATTGTTGTGCACCGTGGGGGCATCACAGCTTGGTCAGAGCAATTTCCTTCTGCAGGGGAAGCCTCCTCCTGCTCCGGGAAACCTTCAACGTGCAACTGCTGTTTAATGCTTTTTTTCTTTTGGAAATTGGAATCACTGTCATGCCGACGACGAGACTGGAAACCCTGAGGTCGAGCTCGTGAGGTCGTGGGTTGTTTGGTCAGCCCCTGGGCACTCACGGTCAGCCCCTGGGCAGCTCATGGTCAGCTCTTGGTCAGCCCCTGGGCAGCTCACGGTCAGCCCTTGGTCAGCCCCTGGGCAGCTCACGGTCAGCTCTTGGTCAGCCCCTGGGCAGCTCACGGTCAGCCCTTGGTCAGCCCCCGGGCACTCACGGTCAGCCCTTGGTCAGCCCCTGGGCACTCACGGTCAGCCCCTGGTCAGCCCCTGGTCACGGCACAGCCCGTGAGGAGCAAACCAGGCCCTTGCCAGGGCTGCCATCCGTCGCGGGAGGCTCCGGCTCTCCGCGTGCTCACGCGTCCCTACGGCTGCAGCAGGGCTGGGAGAGGGGGCGGACGGTTTTCAGAGTTTATTTAATAAAGTAGCTTCCTCCAATCCATTTTACTGATGTTGTACAGCAAAAAAAAAAAAAAAANAAAAAAATCCTCCATGGACAAATGACTCGGGCTGCACCTGAATTTTTGACTCCTGCTATTACATGGAATAGAATTATGGAGATAAATTTTAAGTCCTGCTCGCACAAGAATTAGAGGGAATCTTCAACTGGGACACAACTTCCCGTGGGACTTGTTCAGATAGCAGAGCTGGGCTGGCAACGCTGACTGAAAAATGTGGATGTTGGATGATTTTCTGTCTAGTTTTGTGTTTGCCCAACCAGGGAAGAACTGAGCTGTTCCCTCAGGCTTCCAGCTGAACTCTGGGCTCCCAAACCTGGTGGCACTTGCCTTGTCCTATCTCTTCCCGTGGGCATCAATGGCACCTGAGGACTGGGATGCTGCTGAGGCTGGGAGGAGTTGTCCAAGCTGGAGTCTTGGTGTGTAGGAAAAACATCCCTCTCCAAAACTGGAACTGCTTCCTCTGCACAGGCTTTATCGTGGGGGAGTTCTGGCTCGTTGGTGCCTTAATTTATTGCACCTTGAAAGTAGAGGAAATCTCCTTAAATCAGTGCTGGGGTTTGGGCTGGCTTGTCCCTGCTGGGGATAGGAAGGGAGCAGAGCCAATCCCAGTGCCCAGGCAGCTGCTGGGGAGGGGGATTGTCCTTGGGGTCTTAAAAATCCAGTGATTTCTGGTCCTGGATTCTGAGAGGGGAATGGAAACACAGAGACTGAACCCTGTGTGGCGGCTGAGAACCAACCCACCGTGGGTTTAGGTCTTAAAGTGTTCCTGGGTGTGAGGGCGACGTTCCGTGCTGGTGGTCACTGGCTGGGCTCTGTCCTTCCCATGGGACGTGCTCCTGGGGATGGAGAGGGCAGGTCCTGGCTCCTCAACTCCTCCTGCCTGGTGCCTGAGAGCTGATCTGTGTTGTCTCTTCTCCCAGGGATGGTGTTAGGTCAGGTTGCTCCAAGCCTGGGACACTTCCAGGGATCCAGGGGCAGCCACAGCTGCTCTGGGCACCCTGTGCCAGGGCCTGCCCACCCTCCCAGGGAACAATTCCTTCCCAGTATCCCACCCATCCCTGCCCTCTGGCACTGGGAAGCCATTCCCTGTGTCCTGTCCTCTCCATCTCTCCTGGAGCCCCGGGTTGGTCACAGTGGGGTTTGGCAGCCGCCTCCCGTAACCATCATCCACCTGCCCCAAGGCTTTGCCAGAGCCGGGAGCAGCGGGCTGGAAGTGGAAGCTCCCGAGGCTCTGGGAACATCTTTAAACTCTTTAAATAGAGCTGGCCTGGTGTCACCTCCTGGCCCGTCAAGGAGTGGGAGTCAGAGCTGGTTTGATCTCAGCTCCAGTGAGGCCCCGAAACTGTTTTCCTCTGAGAGCATCCGTGCCTGCTCCTGGTAGAGCCGGACAGTCCCTAGGGAAGCGGTGCTGCTGGAAACCAGCCTCGGCTCCTCCTGATTTTGCCCACCTCTACCTCTGAGCTGTGTCAAAGCAGTGGCTGAGGTGACACAGAGGCTGCTCTCGGTGGCACAAGGACAGGACGAGATTAAACAGCCTCAGGCTGTGCCAGGGGAGGTTTAGGTTGGACACTGGGAACAATTCCTTTGTGGAAAGGGCTGTCCAGCCCTGGCACAGCTGCTCAGGACAGGGGTGGAGTCCCCATCCTTGGAGGGATTTAAAAGCTATGAGGATGTGGCACGTGGGGACGTGGGACAGCACTTTGGCCTTGGTAGGGCTGGGAATGGTTGGACTTGATGGGCTCAGAGGGCTTTTCCAAGCCCAATGATTCCATGATGACAATGGGAGCTACGCTGACCTCTTTGCTTCTGGAAGAGACCCTCTGGCCCATCCAGGTGTGGCCAGACCTGGCTGGAGAAGTCCCTCGGCTGGTCTCCAAGGAAGGGGCTGGGCCATCCCTGCCCCAGGAGCAGAGGTTCTCGGGGTAATTCCCTGCTCACCCTCCAAGGTGCCGATCGCCTCAGCCCGCAGCACCCGCGGAGCTCGTTTGGTCAGAGCTGGTTGGAGACCTCAAAATCCACCCCCTCCCTCCCTGCCAGCAGGGACACGGCCCTGGTCCTGTCCCTTGGGCTGAAGGGGACACTGATCCTGGCAGTGGCCCACATTGAGGTGCTGTGATCCCAGGGGGCCCCGATGGCTTTCCCAGAGTCCAGAGTCTGGGGATTCAGGTACTGCAGTGGGTGCGAATTCCAGTCTGTTCAATGCTATTGCTGAAATATTTATTGTGTTTAAGCCAAACAGAAAACGTACAAAGTTCAGTAAAGAATAAAATTTTCCACACCTTTTACTGGTGTTTGTCTTTTCTTTCTGCTGAACGTGGTGAGGAGGAAAAGGTGGAGCAGGGAATGGGCTGGAGACCAGCGGACAGGGATGGATTCGTCAGATGACAGAGTGATTTGGGTGGGAAGGGACGCTCAAGACCATCTCATTCCATGGGCAGGGACACCTTCCACTATCCCAGGTTGCTCCAAGCCCCGTCCAGCCTGGACTTCCAGGGATGAGGCAGCCCCAGCTGCTCTGGGCACCCTGTGCCAGGCCCTCCCCACCCTCCCAGGGAACAATTCCTTCCCAATATCCCATCCAGCCCTGCCCTCTGGCACTGGGGAGCCATTCCCTGTGTCCTGTCCCTCCATGCCTTGTTCAAAATCCCTCTCCAGCTCTCCTGGAGGCCCTTTAGGCACTGGAAGGGTCTCTACAGATCCTTCTCTTCTCCAGTCTGCAGGATGTGGGGGAGCAGCCGCAGCTGGACTGGGGAACCTCAGAGCAGCACGAGGGGCGCAGGTGACAGCAGTGACAGGGGATGCGGGTGAAGCTGTCCCAGGAGCAGTGGAGGAGGCTGCAGGCTGGTGGCAAACCTTGAGCAGAGCACAAGAGCCCTGCGGCCTCTTCCGTGCCCCGGGCCGTGCGCTTCCCCCCGGGATAAAGCCTAGGTGTATTTAAGCGATGCCTCCTCCTCCCTCAGCCTCTCCAGGGCTTCCCCTAAGCGGATTGCTGCGGTAGGTGTAATGGAATTAAGGGATTGCTGCTGACAATAGGTTTCGGCAGCGCACCGGGTGCCAGCGGCTCGGGCTACTCCCACCTTCCTGGGACTGCTCCCACCCTCTTGGGACTGCTCCCACCTTCCTGGGACTGCTCCCACCTTCCTGGGACTGCTCCCACCCTCTCAGGACTGCTTCCACCTTCCCGGGAATGCTCCCACCCTCTTGGGGCTGCTCCCACCTTCCTGGGACTGCTCCCACCCTCCCCGGCTACTCCCACCTTCCTGCTCCCACCCTCTCAGGACTGCTCCCACCCTCCCCAGCTACTCCCACCTTCCTGGGGCTGCTCCCACCTTCCCGGGAATGCTCCCACCCTCCTGGTGAGACAGACCCAGGGCTGCGGGAACACTGAGG
>VZTA01018859.1:10016-21812 GCA_013398855.1 Mohoua ochrocephala
CCGTGTCCCGGGGGCTGTGCGCTCCCCATGGCCCTTAGGGTTGGGGTCCCTGCGGGCCGTGCGTTCCGTTCCCGGTGCGACCGGCCTTGTGTCTCCCCCAGGCAGGACCGAGCGTGTCCCGTGTCCCCCCCGGGGCCGGGCCGGCGGGATGGACCTGGCGTACGTGTGCGAGTGGGAGAAGAAACCCAAGAGCAACCACTGCCCCTCCATCCCCCTCGTGTGCGCCTGGTCCTGCCGCAACCTCATCGCCTTCACCACCGACCTCCGCAATGAGGAGGAGAAAGGTACCGCGCTCCCGTTGGGAAATCTGTCCTGGAAGCTCCAGGTGCATTTGGGAAAGTCCAGGATCCGCTGGGCCGGAGCTCTGCCCGGCCCCTGACAGCTCCCGGCTGCTGCTCCTCCTTTTCCTTCCATCCCTCAGCCTCTGGCAGTGTCTAGCATACGTTTGTTCCCTGGGAGTGGGTTTGGTTCCCCTAAACCAGGAGCGGCTTCCCTAAACCAGGAGCAGCCCCACATCAGTGTCTGGCCCCTCACTGAGTTCCCAGGACAGTTGTTACCTTACCCTCAATCATTTCTATAAAATATTTTATGTTTTCCCTGCATCAGCTGAGGCTCTGAGGCTCAGAAGCGGTGGCTGGTGACAAGGGACAGGGAGTCACTTGTCTGTTCACGCAGATCTCACCCACATGGTCCATATCATCGACACCGAGCACCCCTGGGACGTCTACTCCGTGAACTCGGGCCACACTGAGGTCATCACGTGTTTGGAGTGGGATCAGTCAGGTGGGCTGGGATCCCTCCTCCTTGTCCCTGTGTCCCACCCCTGCTGTGCACGTCCCAAAGCGATGGGGTGCCATTCCTCGGGGGGGTTTGGCTCAGTTCCCCCAGTTTTCACACAGTGTCATTGTCACAGGCTCCAGGCTGCTCTCGGCAGACACCGATGGCCACATCAAGTGCTGGAGCATGACAGATCACCTTGCCAACAGCTGGGAGAACACGGTGGGCAGCGTGGTGGAGGGGGACCCGGTGGTGGCCCTGTCCTGGCTGCACAACGGTGTCAAGCTGGCGCTGCACGTGGAAAAGGTTTGTCCCGGCTTCACGGGGGATCTGGGCTGGAATGCTGGCTCAGGTCTTGGCAAAGAACTCGGGATCCTGCCTGTGTTCCGTGCTCTGGGCTCCCTCGTGGCCTTGGGCAAGTCCATCAGGGGAGTGTGTCCAGTCAAAGGGAAGTCAGGTTCCTGGCTCCTGCTGAATTCTGAGGGGGGTCGGACCCTTGTTTCCCTTGGTGTTTTAAATGTGCCTCCCTTAGTCTGGTACCTCAGTTCCAGGCAGGAACGTGGAGACACAGCAGTTCTTTCCTTGTGAGTGGTAATTCAGAGGAAATGCATTCAGGGTGCTGAGGTTTGATCCAGGGATTTGGGCTCATCTCATCTCATTTGGAAACGTGCCTGATTCTGCAGGCTCTGAAAGCCCAAAGCTGCCAAGCACAAGTTCCCTGCTCGTGTATTTTTAACCCCTGCGACGTCCCACATAAATCCTGCCCCTCTCCCACGAGAAGAGCTCCGCGGGCGCAAACTTTGGGTGCAAACACCCGGCTTTTGTTGACCTTTGTTACAGTCTGGAGCCTCGAACTTTGGCGAGAAGTTTTCCAGGGTGAAATTCTCCCCGTCGCTGACGCTGTTCGGTGGGAAGCCCATGGAGGGCTGGATCGCCGTGACCATCAGCGGGCTGGTCACCGTGTCCCTCCTCAAGCCCAACGGGCAGGTGCTGACGGCCACCGAGAGCCTGTGCCGCCTCCGCTGCCGCGTGGCCTTGGCCGACGTCGCCTTCACGGGCGGGGGCAACATCGTGGTGGCCACGTCCGACGGCAGCAGCACGTCCCCCGTGCAGTTCTACAAGGTCTGCGTGAGCGTGGTGAACGAGAAGTGCAAGATCGACACCGAGATCCTGCCCTCCCTCTTCATGCGCTGCACCACGGACCCCGCCCGCAAGGACAAGTACCCGGCCATCACCCACCTGAAATTCCTGGCTCGGGACATGTCAGAGCAGGTGGGCAGCTGCTCTTTGCTCCACCTGGCTTTCCTCGGAGGGTCTGGAGGTGACCAGCATGTCCTACAATACCCTTGGTGTTCTTAGTTGCCCTTCTGGGAAGGAAGGAAGTGCTGCTGGTGGCAGCTGGAATTAGGGACCTGACCATCACCTCCCACTGATTCCAACCTCTGCTTTTTGCTGGTGGAGCCTGACCTGACTGGGAGCGGGACCCTGGAAATGGAGGGTGGGAATGACCGGGGCAGTGTCCTTCCCCTTGTGATGCTCGTGTGGGGGGCTGTGTTCTGCAGGTGCTGCTTTGTGCTTCCAACCAAAACAACAGCATCGTGGAGTGCTGGTCCCTTAGGAAGGAGGGCCTGCCCGTCAACAACATCTTCCAGCAAATCTCTCCCGTGGGTGAGTGTCTGCACTGGGGACTCTTAAGACCGGGAGCTTGGTCTGAGGAGAAAAGCAGCACAGTTTCTCACATCCATTATCCCATATGTGGCATTATTCAGAATCCCATGTTTGTTTTCAGGTGTTCTCAGTCCGTTCTGTCTGTTTGCATCATAGGCAGCAACTCGCTGTTTCCAGGAAGGGGTTTGGTCGTTGCTTTCACTTCATAAAAGACATTTTCTGTGCTTTTGCTGCGCAGCCGCCCTTCCTGCTGCCAGCGGAGCAAAGCCTCCCAAAGGAGCAGGATCGAGCAGCAGAGCTGGATTAATCCCCTGCCCCGGCTGCTGCCTGGGCTCCACCTGATCTCAGATAGAACAGAATTAATCGGCGCAGTTTGTTTGGTGAAATATAAAGGATTATTGTATATAAGGATCTTAATCACCCGCAGCAGAGCTTTCCATCGAGAGAGATTTAGCAAAACATGTTGTTTGTATAATTCGGGAAAAAAAAATAGGGAAATATGAGGGAAACAAACTGGAAATACACCAGCGTGGCGGAATGGGGAGTCAGTGCCTGATCTGTGATCCTGCTTGGCTGGGAAGTGTGGGCAGAAATGGGGGGGTGGATTTTCTGATCTCTCTGGGACAAAAGTCTCACTCGTTTGCTCATTTTGCCAAGTGGGAGACAAGCAGCCCATGATCCTGAAGTGGCGGATCCTGTCTGCCACCAACGACCTGGACCGGGTGTCGGCCGTGGCGCTGCCAAAGCTGCCAATCTCCCTGACCAACACGGACCTGAAGGTGGCCAACGACACCAAGTTCTTCCCTGGACTGGGTAAGGAGTTCCTGTTGTCTGCCTCCTAAACGTGCGGCTTTTGCCCAAAACGTCACTTTCTGAGCTGCAGCTGAAGCAAGAACGGGAGCAAAGCACACAGAATGCTGAAGGGAAACTTTCAAATGGGATGTCCTCCCAGCCATCCCGTTGTGTTTCCGTGGGGAGAGGCTGTGAAATGCTTGAGCCCTTTGGCTTCTCCGTGGGCTTCAGCGGTGGCCACCGCTTCAGGCTGTGCCACGCTGGGAGGAGCTGCTTGCTCAGCCTCACTTGTCTCCTGTCCCCAGGCCTGGCCTTGGCTTTCCATGATGGCAGCGTCCACATCGTGCACCGGCTGTCCCTGCAGATGATGGCCGTGTTCTACGGCTCCTCCTCGCAGCGCCCCGTGGACGAGCCCACCCTCAAGCGCCCGCGCACCGCGGGGCCCCTGGTGCACTTCAAGGCCATGCAGCTCTCCTGGACATCGCTGGCCCTGGCTGGCGTGGACAGTCACGGGAAGGTCGGTGCTCTCTTATGGTGGGGTTAGTTCTCACCCAGGCTCTCTGAGGGATGATGGGTTGCTCAGGAAATGCTGGGGATTCCAGCTGTGAGATCCATATTGGGAAGGGATGTACTCCATCACTGCAGGAATTGTCACTAGGTCAGGAGTGAGCTGCATTAGGCCCCTCGTTGTGCTGAAGTTTTGTGGGATGATTTTAAGCCCGTTCCTGATGCCACTTTCCCTTTGGTTCCTCCCTTCAGCTGAGCATGCTCCGCATCTCCCCCTCCATGGGCCACGTGCTGGACATGAACATGTCCCTGCGGCACTTGCTGTTCCTCTTGGAGTACTGCATGGTGACCGGCTACGACTGGTGGGACATCCTGCTCCACGTCCAGCCCAGCATGGTGCAGAACCTGGTGGAGAAGCTGCACGAGGAGTACATGCGCCAGAACGCGGCCCTGCAGCAGGTCAGTGGGTGGCAGCTCCGGGCTCACTCCCAGGGCGGGCACAGGGGGGGCTCAGGGACTTGGATGGGGGACAGCCAGAGCCAGTCCTCAGCACAAGGGTGGCTCTGCCTGGCTGTGCTCTCTGAGTGCCTGGCTCGGGCAGCGATGGAGCTGGGAAGAGCCTCCATGTCACCAGTGTTCCCTTTCACTGCTATCAGCGGGTCTCTACCTGTCGGAAACTCGGGGTGAGATGGTGAAGTCTATTTTTGGCAGATTCTGGGAACAGCAGCACGTGCCCAGTGCAGCGCTCACGTGCGCAGCGTGCACCGCTCCTGTCGCTCCTGCGGCAGAAAGGGAGAGCAGAGAACAAAGCAGAGCAGCAGCTTTAATGAGCTTATGCTAATTCTGCTTCTCCTTGTGCCTTTTGCTGCGTTTCCCCGTCGCTCAGGTGCTCTCCACGCGCATCGTTGCCATGAAGGCGTCGCTGTGCAAGCTCTCCTCCAGCACCATCGCCCGTGTGTGTGACTACCACGCCAAGCTCTTCCTCATCGCCATCAGCTGCACCCTCAAGTCGCTGCTGCGCCCTCACTTCCTCAACACCCCTGACAAGAGCCCCGGGGACCGGCTCACCGAGATCTGCTCCAAGATCACGGATGTAGGTACTGACTGCTCACAGCATCCCTCACTGCCTTCCCGAAGTTTGGGACTGCGTGGTTCCCTACGGTGTCACAGTCTCATAGTAACTCCTGGGTTTGAGGAGGAGGAGGAGAAGGGTGACCTCCGCAGGGAGGGTGTGAGGTTTGGATCCGTCTTCCTGAGCCGGGCGATGTCTTGCTTCTCTTCCAGACATTGACAAGGTGATGATTAACCTGAAGACGGAAGAGTTTGTCCTGGAGATGACGACGCTGCAGTCCCTGCAGCAGCTCATCCAGTGGGTGGGGGATTTTGTGCTCTACCTGCTGGCCAGCCTTCCCAACCAGGTGAGACCTGGAGTGCCAGGAACATGCTGAGGGGGCACAAACACCCACGGGCAGTGCTGGGGAGCTTCAGCCAGGGCACACAGGGCCACGTGTCCCTGTCAGCACGGGCACCGGGGAGGAGTAATGAGCAGCAGAATTAGAAAATGGCCCTTCCCATGCCTGTGTGGGGCTGGTGACCGGCCCCCAGTCTGACTTCTCTTTGACTGGACAAACTCCCCTGATGGACTTTCCCCCCCTCCAAGACTGGGGGACTTGAGGACACTCCTATTGCAGCTCTGCAGAGGTGTCACCTTCAGGTCACCCTCCCGCATCCCTAGCAGCGGGTTCCGTAGGGTGCGTGCTGCTGGAAGCAGGAGCTGTCTGGATGCAGTGTGGTGGCTGGTGCTGGTGTGAGCCCTGCCCGGGCCGGTGTGAGCCCCACCCGGGCCGGTGTGAGCCCCACCCACGCCGCTGTCCCCCCGCAGGGCTCCCCGGTGCGGCCCGGGCACAGCTTCCTGCGCGACGGCGCGTCCCTCGGCATGTTCCGGGAGCTCATGGTGGTGATCCGCATCTGGGGGCTGCTGAAGCCCAGCTGCCTCCCCGTCTACACGGCAACCTCGGACACCCAGGACAGCATGTCCCTGCTCTTCCGGCTCCTGACCAAGCTCTGGCTGTGCTGTAAGTGTGGCCGGTTCCCTGAACAGTAATCCTGCGACAGCGGGGTGGGACGTGACTCCGAGGGGGTCTGGCACGTTCAGAAAAGGGCAAGTGCAGCTGCCAAGGTTATTGTTTTCCAGGCTGAGTTGGCAGTGGAGGAGGAGGCTGCACGCAGCTCTCTGGAGCTCTGAAGGAGAAATGTAAAGGTCACACGGGTTCTTTCCTTCATTTCCCACGCAGGTCGTGAGGAAAATCACATCACGGAGCCCGACGATGCCCTGATCGACGAGTGCTGCCTCCTGCCCAGCCAGCTGCTCATTCCCAACATTGACTGGCTGCCCATCAACGACGGCATCATCAGCAAGCTGCAGAACAAGCAGCTGGTCCGCCTGCAGTTTGGGAAGGCTCCCGGGCTCGTTGGCCACACTGTCTCTTCCCAGTTCGATGCCTTTGTCAGGTACAAACCCCTGGAACGAATCGGTGCCGTGGTGGGAAGGGGTTTTGGCAGCTCTGAGGTTTGGCTTGTCTCCTTGCTGCTGTGACCCAAGAGCAGTTTGTCCTCTCTGCTTGAATCCATTTCTGAGCTTGTGATGATGGGCTGGGAGTTTTAGGTACTGAAAAGTGATAGCAAATGAGGGGGAAAAACCCCATTAATTAATGGGATTAATTGTGTCATTGTGACCACGAATCTCGTGGCACTGGGTGGGCAAGTGGGCAGAGCCTCTGCCGTGTTGGCCAGTGAGATGCAGCTCCCTGTCCTGGGAGCAGCTTGTGGAAAGTGACACTCTAGGAACGTCCTGTTCTCCCTCCCCAGGGCCCCTGGACAGCCCAAAATTGACCACCTGAGGCGGCTGCACCTGGGCGCGTACCCAACGGAGGAATGCAAGTCCTGTACCAGGTAAGTGACCCTTGCAGTGGAGCTTGGGCAGCACTTGGACTGTCCTGTGACCTTCAGGAACTCTCTGAGGCCGGTTGTAGCTGTGGTTAAGGTGTCCCCAACCTGGGACACGCAGATCTTTGTCGGGGAGTGGCGTTGTTGCAGCCTGGCCCTGGGTTAAAAATCAAACAGACCAGATCAGGCTCTTAAATTATCTGGCCTGGAGGAGACCCTGCAGCAACAACTCCTTTATGGGAGGCCCAGTTCTGTGGGTCTGGTCATTAAAGGACCTGTGTGGTCATAGCGGGGCTGGAGGGAGGAACCACCCCACTGCCCTTGCTCCCATTTTGGGGTCATCTTTCCACCAGGCTCGCATTTCGTGCTGTCCTACTCATCCACCCTCACGGGAGAGCCTGGATTTCAGGATAATGGCTCAGGGAACAAACATCCATCTAAGTCATGTGATTGAATTAGCTTTAATTACTGGTTTTAATAGAAAGCCTCTGTAGCAGATCATTTTTGTGAGATGACTGTCAGTTGTTTCATGTATAAACAGCAGCTGGGGCTGTTCCTTGCCAGGCTCCAGCTCCAGCAGAGCCCTCAGCGGGATCATTGCTCGCTGGTTTCAGCTGGTTTTGGTGCTCACAAGTGTCACCTGCAGCTGACAGGAGCTGCTTTCCTCCACGGATACCCAGATCCCCGTGTGATCCGTGCAGCACCCCAGCAGTGCTGGCTCTCCCCTGCCCCCCTGCACCCTCCATGTCCCCCCAGGTGTGGCTGTGTCACCATGCTGAAGTCGCCCAACAAGGTGACAGCAGTGAAGCAGTGGGAGCAACGCTGGATCAAGAACTGCCTGTGTGGGGGGCTGTGGAGGAAGATGCCCCTCAGCTACTCCTGAGCCCCTTCCCGGGGTGCAGTGGGGGCCACGAGCTGCACGGGGCTCCCTTCACGGAGGTTTTGGGACGAGGGAATGGCAGCTGCTCTCCCTCATGCTGGAAAAGCTGCTGCTGCTCGTCCTTGGTTGAGCTGTACTGGAAAACAGAGCTGAGGGAGCTCTGCCTCTTTTACCAGGGCAGAGCTGGAAAGGAATGCCTGAGGTTTCCCCATCATTTGGGGCCCGGGAGGGGAGAGCCTGGCTGTGTTTCAGGGCTGTGCCAGTGGAGCAGCCACGTCCTGGCAGCTGCCCTGGCCTGGGCAGAGAGTGGTGATGGGGTGGTTGGTGAGGAGCAAAGTCCCAGCTGAGGGGAGCACACCTGGTACCTCACATCCATCCTGTGCCTCTGGCTGCTTGGGAAGTGCCACATGGGCTGGGCTGTCCTGGTCCCTCAGCAAACTTGCCCCTCTGACAGGAGTTGGCTCCTGCGTGCTCATCGGTGTTGGGTGGGAGCAGGAACACGAGTGCTGCTGCCTGGAGTGAACCCTCCCTTTGCCTCTTGCTGTTGTAAATAAAAATCCTCTGAATTTTGTACAGAACCATGTGGTTTGTGTCTGTGGTGTGACGTGGCCGCCCAGCGTGGGGCCGGGGCAGCGGAGCCACGGGAGGGCTGCCAGAGCATCTGTCAGGAAAGGAACCACCATCGATGGAAAAAGGGGAAAGGGAAGGGGATGTTTTCAAGGTTCGCCTTATGGACACTCGAGGAAAAAAACATCAAGTCCTCGGGGTTGTGTAAGTCTCCGGCTTCAGGCAGAGCTGGACACTTGAGCGTGCCAGAGGAGGAGCGTTCCTGGTGCAGCCAGGAAAATCCTTTCAGGCTTTTGCCCTCCCTTGGCCCCCTCAGCTGCTGCTGCCCCGGCAGGAAATCACAACCTCCCGGAGCCAGCGTGGCTGTGCCTGTGGAGCCCCGGCCCTCTGGGGGTGATCTGGGCCCGCTCCTCTCCCACGGGTCCTTCAGCTCTTAGGGAGGAGAGCCTGGAGCCTTCTGCTGCTGCATCCCAGCCAGCAATTCCAGCTCCCCACAGGCCGTTTAAGAGAGGGAATGAGCCAGTCTCAGTACATTCCTTTCCCTCTGGAGCCGTGATTTCATTATTCTTGAGAGCTGGAGCTGGTGACAGAGAGTTCATCCCTCGACTCCAGCGAATGTTTCACTGCACAGAGCTGTAAGAGCTGTACAGACCTCTCCCCCTCGCTACTCTGCTGGTAATTAGGGACAATCAAATGGCTAATTAGGAAACTGCACCTTGTTAAGGCTCTTTTCCCCTGTAAGTAAAACTCAACCCGGGCCCTCTGTGAGCTCCTTAGAGAACAGGTTTGGGGTTATTTAATGTTTGATCGGGAACAGGAAACAGCAGCACAGCAGGGGCATGGAGACACATTCGTGTCCCCCTTGGCCCCCTGCTGACCTCGGAGCTCCTGGAATGGGGCTGGAAGGGTCTGGCAGTGCCCTGGGCCGTGCTGCTGCCCTGCTCCCATCTCTTGTGCCTTGGCCTTGCTCCCTCCAAAGATGGGGCAGTGGGAGAGCAGGGGGCTGGGGGTGACCAGGGTTGTGGTGGGAAGATGGGGGCTCTGCCCCGCCCTGCCCCTCAGCTCCTGGGACAAGAGAGCCCCAGTGAGAATCCTGCTGGGTTCCAGCACGGATCCCACTGTGGGAGCCGGAGCTGCCACTGCCATATCAGCAACAGGCAGATTCTGCTTTCCCAAATATTCACACAATGACCCTGCGGGAGGTCCCGGATCTGGATCCTCTTGTGGCCACACTGCAGGATGTGTCCCCTGCTCCCACCCAAGGCCGCACCGTCCCCAAGGGCTCAACCTCAGCATCTCCCACCCCATGCCCAGCTACCCCTGGGCAGGGGCTCCTGTGCAGACCCTCCCCGTTCCCCCCATGCACCCCACTCCCCCAGCCCAGCAGCTCTGCAGGAATCATCATCACTTTATTGCAGCAGTCGCAGGCAGCGTTTTGGGCACCTTCAGCAAAGCCTGTTGAGGGCTGTGACCCCCAGTTCTCCCCCACCTGGGCCCTGTGCTTTGCGAGTGGGGGACCAGGGACCCCCTTCCTCGGTTCCTCGCCAGTCTCCTGGCCCAGCCCTCCTCCTGGCATGGGGGGACGCTCCGGCAGCGGGGTGGGCGGTGGTGGGAGCCCCTGGCACGCAGCGGGGCGGCACTGTGGGCGCTCTGGCCGTGCTGGCAGCAGCAAGCCGTGGCATGGAGCAGGTCCCTGCGGTCCCCTCAGCGAGTTTCCCCCTCCTCATCTGCGGAGGCCATGACGCTGTCGATCCAGGCGGCGTACGGGGCGATGCGGGTGTAGATGGCCGGCTTCTTGTAGTTGCCACAGACGCGGGAGCCGGCCGTGACCACCCCCTCGGCCACCCCGTCGCAGACCAGGGGGCCACCGGAGTCTCCCTGCATGACCAAAGCTCGTCAGTATGGCCAAGTGTTTGCTGGACGCCCCAGCCCATCTCCCACCCCTCATTCTTCCTCCAGGCTCCTGGGAGCTGCTCTGCAGCGGCCAGCACAGGGCCCCCCTCATCCTGGGGACGTTGTCCCCTCCTGCTCTGCAGCCCAGGCTGTGGGCATTGTCCCCTCTCGCCCCCTCCCACCCCTCTGGGGGTCCGGCCGTGCTCCTGTGGCGGGCGTGTGGTACCTTGCAGGTGTCCATCCTGCGGGAGTCGGTGCACATCATGTTCTCGGTGATGGTGCCATCGTGGCGCGTGCGGTGGTTGCAGACGTCGCGGCTGATCACCGGCCGCTCCACCTGGTGCAGCTTGTCCGGCCGGCTGCCGCTGTGGTCGATGGTGCCCCATCCCGCCACCTCGCACACCGTGTCGGCCGCCACGTCCCTGTCCTCCCGCTGGAAGGGCAGCACCCGCACGTCCGTGTTCAGCTCCGCTTTCTCCTCCAGCTGCCGCAAAGCCAGGGGGGACCCAGGTCACAGGGGCAGCTCTGTGCCCAGGACCCAGCAGGGCACAGTGAGCCCAGCCCTGATACTGGGACCGCCCCGGCCTCAGCCACACTCAGGGCTTCACCTCCTGAATGAAGCCCCAGGACGCAGCCAGAGACCAGAGCTGGAGCTATGAGGAAGATGGAGGCATTTGGACACAGCTCAAAGGTCTTTGGTGGGGGGAGCAGGGATGGTCCCATGGGACAGGGAGGGATGGACCGGGGAATGAGGCCCAGCCTGACCATGAGGATTTCCTCTGGCCAGTCAGTGACCCTGCAGGGTCCCAAGGGACAGCGGGATTTGCAGGAACGGGGCTGTGCCTGGTGGCGAGGAGGGTCCCATCAGCTGCCAGCCCACCTGGAGGAGGAGAAGGTCATCCTTGTTGTTGTGGATGTTGCTGCCAGGGTGGGGGAACTGGGCGCGCACTTGGTACAGGCGTTTGTGGGGCTCCGGTTCCGTCAGCGAGTGGGCACCCAGCAGCACCTGGAAGAGTTTGCCATCCCTGGAAGAGAGCCAGAGTGTGGGACAAACAGCTGGGGGTGTCACTGCACCCAGCCATGGAAATGGGGTGCTGTAGGGGGGGCTTGGAGAGCCCACCAGGGAGCTCCGAGAGGTCCTGCAGCCCCTGCCCAGTCCTCCCTGCAGGTGGGAGCTCAGACCCACGCTCTGACACCGGGGCCGAGGCTATGGAGTGGGATTTGGCCTGAGTCCAGCAGCCCCCCCGGCCATGCACTGACCCCCACACACACTCACTTCTCCTCGGTGCAGTGGGCAGCGCTCAGCACCCACTGCTCAGCGATGAGGAAGCCCCCGCAGACGTGCTGCCCGTCCATCTGCAGCGAGGCCATGTACGGCTTCAGGTGGGGCTTGGCTACCGAGCCCCTCAGGATCCGTCCCCGGGGCTGCCCTGCAGGAGAGAGGCCGGGTCAGCTGAGGGGCACGGGGCAGTGTCCCTTGGTCCCTTCCCAGGATCTCCGGACCCCTCCTTGTGGGCTGCATCAGCACCCGGCCGCAGGTGGAGGCAGGAATTGGGGAGCTGGGCAGGGACCCCCGCGCCGGGGACGTGGCTGCCCCGGGGTGCGGGGCGTGCACTCACCGTTCACCGGGGCCCAGAGCAGCAGCAGCAGAGCGAGGACAAGGACGGGAGCAGGACTCGGCCCCATGGCTGCAGAGCCCGGCGGTGCCTCTGCCCGGCTGGGGGGGTGTGCGGGAGTTTTGGGGTGCGCAGGGGCTGGGGGGGTGC
>VZTA01018859.1:29134-58251 GCA_013398855.1 Mohoua ochrocephala
GGCTCATTGCGGTGCCGATGGCGTCACACGCCGCTTCCCGCCGCCTCTGACCCAGCGGTTTCCATGGCAACTGACAGCCCCGCATCGCTCTCGCAGGCTCGGGCAACCCCCCAGCCCCGCACCCGCTCCTGCAGCCCCCGACCCCCCCTCGGGCAGCCCCCCAGCAGCCGCTGCTGCGTCGCTTGGGGACCCGTGGGGTCGGGAGGGAGCGGGAACATCCTCATCCTCATCCTCATCCTCCCCCCGGCCCCGCACAGGGTTGCAGCAGGAGGGGCTGCCAGCCCCCACCTCCTCAGCTCCGGCCTGGACTCTGCCTCGGCACCACACGTGTCCGGTGTCCCGACCTTTTCCGCTGGGGACACCCTCTGCCAGGAGTCCCCGGCACGTCCCCGTGTCCCCGGGGCGAGCCCCAGGGGCAGGGCCCGGCTTTGTGACCCACAAAGGGCTCAGCCCCGCTCCCGGCCCCGCCCCGGGGCTCGCTTTGCGCCCAGCCAGGGCTCCCCGATTTGGGGTTCCTGCTTTGGGGTTCCCGCTGGCAGCTAATTCCCTTCCGGCACTCAGGGGTGCTGAGGGCGTGCGGAAGGCTGGGGTTTAGGGTGTTCACTCCGCGGGGAACATCTTCCCCCGGCTCCGGGCAGGAGCTGGAAGAGCCCTTCGGTGCGGACACCGCACGCTCCCGCTACCACAGCCCCCACTCTCCCCGCGTCAGCGCTTTCCCGTTAAAGGCAGCTTCAGGGGAGTTCCCTCCGCTGCCGGACACGACGCCCGGGCAGAGCCGGCCCGGGGTGCGGGAGGGCGCAGAGGCAGCCCCCGACACGGGCTCTGCTGTATCTGGGGCACGGCCCGTCCCGGGGCCAGGCTGGGGGTTCTGCCGTGGGAAGGGGTGGGAGGGGAGAGCGGAGCCGGGGCAGGACGCGGCCCCCCCGGAGCCGCCGCCGTTCCCATGGGGACCCCGTCCGTCGCTGCCACCCCGGTCGATCTTTCGCCCGCGCCAGCGGCCGATCGGTGTCCGAGGGGCCAGGGAAGGGCACAGGGATGCCCGCGATGGATGGAAAGCTGGCTGGGCCCCAGAGAACTCAGGGAACCGAGCCCGGAGCGATGATCCTGCTCTCTCCTGCGGGGCAGCAACGCATCGCCCTCGGCCGAGCTCGCACAGGCACAGGCGGAGAGGCAGCTGTTACAAATCCCATTAGCCTTTCACGGAACAACAGTGGTCCCTTTCAGCAGCCCCCGGCTCCGGCAGGACCCCCTCGGTAACCCTGGAGGCGGAGGGCTGTGCAAACGCCTGTGGAATACGCTGGAGCCTAATGGCAGCTCAGCCCAGAGGGATGGGGTCAGCAGAGCCACAACAGCAGCTCCAGGTGGGGATTGTGTCTCCCCCCAGGCCACGGTGACTTTTGGACAGGAGTTTGAGCAGAGCTGAGCGTACAGGGAAGAACCAGATCCCTAAGGAGCAACGTGCTCCTTTAGGGAGCTCATGGAGAGGGGTGGGAATTGCACCTCCTCCCACGGGATGGAGAATGCCACATCCAGCCCCACAGCTACAGCACAGGACTACAGAGAGGAGGGTTTGACTCAAAGTGGGTTATTTTTCATGGGTATTAGCCAGAACATATGGAAAGTTTAGGAACATGAAGTAACAAAGTGCTGGAGTGTGACACAGGCAGAGCATCAGTGAGGGCCTGACAGCCTCAGGCCTTGGGGCTCCAGCCTGGCACCGACCCCATCCCACGGCTCCACGGAGACAGGGACACGCACTGCCAGCCCAGAGTGTGTGAAAAGTCAAAGTTATATAAAATGAGGCAGCTGGAATTACATGAGAAGGAAAAATCAGAAGCAAAACAGGCACAATAAAGAGGAGGAAGATCAGGAGTGAAGGATACAGAAGAATTTATTGAAAGCACAAGTACAGACTGGGCACCAACTGCTTCTACAATCTCAACAGGAAATAATGGAGCTACAGAAAGGTACAAAGGTTGTTATAAAATAGTTTTAATTTCATTTCTTTTTGCATTACAAACATTCTTTGAAAGAGGCAATGGAATTCTGATGGTGTGTACGCTTCCCCTCCCCACCCACCTTCCACAATACTGAACCTGGAATTGCTGTTATCAAAATATACAATACATCTGGTCACCATAAAAAACTGGGTTTTGCTGCCCCTCATGTCTTACAACAGGTATAAAAAAATTATAAATATGTACACCCTTAGTTACTCACATTCTTTACATGCAAACACAGGATCCGAAGGGAGCACCCGCCGTGCCCAGGGGCCTGGTTACCCCAAATCCATCTGCCATTTGCCACAGGACACCCAGAGCGTCCCGGCCGGGGCCCGGCCCCGGGAGCCTCCCCAGCACTGGGGAGGGTGATGGGGGGCACTGACCAGTTACCCCAGTGCCGCTGCGCTGGGCGGGCTGGGTGCCCTGTGGGAGGAGCGGGTGTTTCACTGAGGAGGGGATGAGCCAACAGCCACCGTGAGACCCCCGGCTGTGCCCTCCTGCAGGACGCTGGCAGGGCCCCGGGGAGCTTTGCAGGGGCAGATCCCTGGCTCCAGCACAGCTCACACCCAGATTTAGAGGTACCCAAAAGCAGCTGGGGTGATGCTGTCACCGGGGGGGGAAGGGGCCTTGCCCTCCTCAGGGGTACCCAGCACGCCACAGCCCCAGCCGGACCCTCACTCGGACCTCATACACTTCTCCAGCATAATTCATATCCTTGAGAGTCCAGGGAGGAACTACGGAAAGTTTAAGACTTTTCCAAACACTCAGTGCTAGGCAAGTCAAGAGCTCCCACACCAAGCAAGGAAATCAGAACTTGCAACACTAAGACAATTAAAAAACAAACTTTGGTCCACAATTTGCAGAAAAACCCTGAAAAAAAGTACAAGATTCTTGTTATTTTGCATCCGAACAGGTTGCAGGTTAGAGGGAAATGTAAGGCAACTTCGGATCACACGGAATAGAAGGCAGAATGGCCCGGGAAAGAGTTGTAAGCCAGAAAAAAAACCAATAAAAATTGTTGTATCATTGGGAAAAACCGATCTGCTGCATTCTACTTTTAATAAATTCCCTTCCTAGAACAACATCTGGGCTTATAGGTTCAAAAGGTAAAAAAAATCTTTAGCCTGGGTCCTTTTCCTTCCATTCCCGAGCTGTTTGTGCTCATTCTCTCACACCCTCGGCTCTGCTCATCCTCAGCCACGACCTCAGCCTGGAAACTACTCCTGCCCTACAGCTTCAATTACAAAACAAAGAAAATAAAGTACAGTATACACGGGTAATACCACAAAGGAGTAAATTTAGATTACGTTTATACCATCTTATCATTCTATAAAAGGTACTTAAACTATTTCTTTTGCATATAAAGAGATTAGAATATTTGGTCAACTGGAAATATTGCTAGGCACAGAGGACAGCAACGGCATCAAAGTATAATACAAGGATTCAAACAAAAGCTCAAATGCTGAAGACATGCTCTAAGAACGATGGCGGAGCTACAGCAGCCTCGTTAATCTCCAATTAGGGGCACAAAGGTACCTCTTGCAGGCACCTTTCTAATTGTGGGGTATCCAAGGATTCTCCAAATCCTAGCCAAGCATTTAGGTATATACACACACAATTTCGACAAAACTCTGATTCATCTTCACAAGTGTCCCACAGTGGTGGCTCTTTCGTCCCTCAGCAATGCTCTGTGAGGGCAGAGCCCGCGGGCTCGCTCCTGACACTGGAATGTGATTTGGCCTTGGGAACGCTCCCCCCACCCAGACCTTTGCTCAGCCACAAAGGCTCTCAGGTAACTCCCACCTGAGTTTGCAGGTGGCAATGACCCACGAGCAGACCGGGAAGTGGCACAAGGGCGGGCACACACGTGGAGATCAAGACGCGTGCGGGGCAGCGGGGAACGACCGCCCCGAGTCCCAAAATTTCTTTTATCCGCTTTGCCAGCTCCCCCGGCTGATCGTCAGCCAGAGCCGCTCCCCCCCCTCAGCTCTGCCCATCCCCTCCCTGCAGCTCGGATGTTTTCCCCAAAGAAGTAGAAGGTTTAAGGCACAGGACAGCAGGTGCACAGGTAAGGTGGGATCAATGCAACCGAGTGTTGTGCTGGGTGGGTTAGGAGCTCCTGGTCACCACAATCCTGACTCCAAGGCGCTACAGTGAATTCACACAGTGGTTTTAGGTCTTTCAAGGCATGGATGGGTAAGGAAATTAAAAAAGGCATCATTGTGAAACCTGATAAAACTTGTTGGGATCTGCTTTTTGGGGGAGGAGGAGCAGGAGGGGAGGGGAATTTCCCAGAGCAGGTTCCATAGTGTAAACTTGAACTTGTGATTTTTTATTGGAACAGTCAAGATTGTTACCCATCACCGCAAGGTTAGCAAGAGGAATTAAAATTAATTTTCTTTTTTTTTTTTTAAAAACCGGTAAACTGATTTCTCTTTAAAAAAATAAAATCTCTGGTCTTTTAAGGTCACTTCAGCTGCATTTTTAAAGTGGCTTTTTTTTTTTTCTGGAATGATGGAAGTTGAAACCCTGGTGTCCAGCCTTTTAAGGTCAAGGCTGAACCCCAGAGGTTTTTAAGTCAAGTCCATTTTTTATCAGGCCTTCCCAAGCTCTAAATGGTGGACTTGGAGAAGGACACACGCAGGTGATGGTTCTCCCCCAGGTCATGATTGTGGAGGTCAATGAGGGACTGAATGGCTTCTTCCACAGAGCCCATCTGGATCAGAGCCATTTTACGGTCCTTCCTGACAAAGACACAAGTTTCAGGCATGTTCAGTTCCATTGCAGGAGTTTCCCCAACTCGATCCAAGTTCTCCCATCCAGCAGAGAATTAACCCCCTGGGTACCTGCACCACACTCACTCTTTAGAGGAGTATCTCTGTGGCAAGCACACACAGCCCTACTGCTCACTCAGTGCTCAACCCAAGGGTACTCAGGAATTCTCCATTCCAGAGTCAAACACTGTTAGTAAGGATTCTGCTCACCTTTGAACCTTTGACTGGAACCAAGTACTTCCACCCTTCCCATATGAAAACCCCAGAGAGTAAGGAGAGGATGTAACACAAAACACTTACTGGAAGAATTTGAATCCTTTGACCATCCCACCATTGCTTGAAAATAACAACTTAAGGTCTTCTTCAGTTACTGAAGGTCTGAAACAAACAGTTTTCCCAGTCAAATGGACATTGACAGACCAAGTCAATCTCAAAAAACGAATTCTCATCAGAGACTTTTCTAAATTCCCTACCAGCAGCCTCTTGGTGTGGCAAGGCAATGGAAGAGGGAGCTGGGTGAGCTCTCCTGACAGCAGCACAGAGAGGCCTGTGCCCACCCTCACACCGAGGCTGCAAACACTTCAATATTCAGCCAAACGGGAACTTTTCCCTGCGGATACTTACGGAATATTGGACAGATGAAGAGTGGCAGAAGGGGGAAAGATGTTCTGGAAATTTTTGGAGCCTGGTTTCTTGAAACGATGTAGAGGGGAAGTCCCAAAGTCCTTGGTCAGGCCGTGGTCCTCCTGGTTCTCACGGGGCAGCTGCACTGTCTGGTGCTTGGACAGTGTGATACGGATCGGCTTCCCGTGCAGCTTCTGCCCGTTCAAGTGGCTCATGGCTGCAAGGGGGAGGACACACCTGACTGCAGGGTACTTCAGTTTTGTTCAGACATGAATTCAAGGCCAGAATTTCTCTGCCCTCGCAGACACCACACCCTGCAGGGTCCCCCTCTGCCTCACTGTGTTTCTTTGTCTACTTTCCTCTCGCACCCACGAGCCACCCCCTGCCCCAGAGCTGCCCCACAGCCACACCCCACGAGGATGTGGGATACATTTGGGTCTTCTGCTGGAAGAGAAGAAAGTGCCAATATTAAAGCTTTAACTACTCCTTTTGTCGCTAGCTGCCCAGAGTCTGACCCTGCCAAGCTTACCAAGCTGGGCCTGATTCCCATCGGTCATCTGAACCAGGGCGTTATCTTTCTTCTTAAATAAAATCTTCACCCTCTGCACATCACCATAGACTCCTTCAAAGAGGGAGGAAACGAGAACAGTCTTAGGTAGGGAAACAAAAAGTCTCGTTCAACTTAACATCAGCTAATCAATCCAACAGCAAAAACATCCATTCCCAACCAGAACTGATCTCATTCCAACCATGGCTACGTATTCTGCTCTAATTAAGGGAATTCTTATATAGCAGAATAATAATGGAACAATACATTAAAGAAAAGACATTGGGTTTCAGCAAAAAGCCAAAATCTTACTGCCAGAAGACTGGACAATTTCGCATGCTCTCACAATTTAAAACTCTTATCAAAGACATGCAAAGCAATAACCCATGCAGAACTGAACCAAAACCAAAGGCAAACTAAATTAAACAGCAAGCTAAGTAAAACAATGTAAAACCGAAATTATGCATTCAAAAAAAAAAAAAGCAAACTGCAAACTGTACATTTCTGAAGTATCAAAAAGTAATCTCAAATAAATGAAAAAACAAGGTAATAAAAAGTGTGAATAATAACATACCGAAAAGAATAAAGAGGCATTGGGGTGTAACTCTCTTTAGAGAACAGCAGAGCAAGGCAGCGGAGGGACAGGGAAGAGGTAAGGAATCGAAGGGGAGAGCGAGGTTGCACAAATCGTCCACAACGAGGAAGGGCAGAGTCCCCGCAGGAAATGGCGAAATTGGTTGATGGATGATGAAGTTTTCAAGATGGTTAATATTGAAGGGCAGGTTGGTTTCCGAAGAGCAGGGTTTGTTTTATATTTTTTTTTTTTTTTGGAAGGGGAATGTTTTTATTTTTTTGTTTCAAGCAACAACAGGAAGCAGAAGTACCGTGCAGTCAGTTGGCAAAGAAATTCCGGATCGGGGGAAGAAAAAAAATTCAGGGATGGGGAGAAAAGAAAAAAGTAGCAAAAAACACAGGTCAGTAAATACATAAGGAATATGTAGTGTTCCATCAGTCAGATTTATAGAATTCTACATACAATAACTTGCTTACAGAAACAGTTAATAGGTTTTACCTAGTGGAACACAATGATAAAGAAAAGGCATTTTTACTTCAGATATACAAAGGAGTAAGAGACAGTATCCCCCCAGAGTGACTTCCACACAGGCTGCAATAGCCAATTCAATTGCAATGGCATTCCCTAAAATTTGACTACAAATATTTTCTCCGTTTACAATTAATGACTTCACAGACCAAGTCACAAACAGCTTCATTCGCTGCTTTGGGGTCAGGGACTGCGGGAAGCGATCCATACCGCAATACTTGGCTGGAAAGAAACAAGGAACGTCCACCTTGGAGACCAACCACTGCTTTAAACAAACAGATCATGCAGATGAGCGGCTGTACTGCCACAAATCCCACTCCAAGGTCTGCTGGAAGCGCTCAGATAAAGGAGCTGGTACCTTGTTTGCAGGGGACTGGTCCCTTCCCGCTCCGTGGCCTGAGCTCACCATGCAGAAACCCAAAGTACTGGGTCACCACAAGCTGAGATGTGTGGAGTTGCTCCCACTCTTGTGGAAGAAAAAAAATGGAGCCATTTCAGCTCCCATGATTCTCACTCAGGAAAACCCCATGGCAGAGCAGTCACTCCAGGCAATACTGTCTCTTTACTAACTGGTTGTGGCACAGGTAAGTTTCTACAACACTGATTATACAGGCAGTGGAAAAAGTTTCATGTCTGTTAGTTCACAGCTTCAGTCCAAGTCCCAAAGTCTCTCTAGCCCAAAGACAAGCTGGATGGAGAGTGAAGAGCTCCTCAAAAAAAACCGCAGGGCTTGAAATAACTGCTTGCTCCTGCCTAAAGAGAGCTGTGAGAAATCTGAGAGGTGCAGCACAGCCCCTCGTCCTGCCACTGCCATCCTGGCACCCAAGAGCATCCCCAGAGCAGTGTCACACTGATCAGGAATAATGGTGCCAGCAATTATCAGGACTTATGGTGGAACAAGCCAGAGATGAGAGTCCCTGGAATGGCAGAGCAGTTTCCAGGCAGCACGAGCAGCAAATCCCAAAGCTGTTCCACAGCCCCTGCTGTTATTTCATGCCCTGGAGAGAACAGCAATGACAGGTAAGAGCAGTCTGAAACATGATCCAATTGGTTCATCTCATTAAGAGTTAAACATTTTGATCATTCATCACATCCAGGCTTCCCCTTTGATCCAAAGAGGTTTTGTGGTGACTCTGCCATCACTGGTAAGTTTTACAGCTTTGCAAAGTGCTATTAACGTGTGTGCACAGTCCCACCGGTTACAGCTCCTCAGCAGAGCCTCATCACTCTGCTGAACACCAGAGGTTCTACACTTTCAATCCAACCAGATCCAGGGGCTGACTGAAGGAAAATCCAAGCCCCCCACATCCAATTCCCTTATGGTGCTGTCTTTCATCAAACAAGGTTTTTGTTCAAATATTACTTAAGCTTTATTTTTAGAGAAACCCAAATATTTCAACTCACTTAGTTAAGTAGAATTGAAAATGTAAACTGTGAGCTGTTAAAGGGTTTAGCTAAGGAAAAACTTCCAGGAATCCTGGAAGGGGGAAATGTGCAAGCACATGGCAGAGGAAATACTGCACAGGTAACGAGGTCAAGCTAGCAGGGATCCAGACACTACACAGAAAGAGCAAAGGTCAGCATGAAGCCTCTCTGTAGTTCTGAATTAATGTATTAAAAACTACAACATGCCAAGGAAAAGGAATGGACATGGCTATTCTGTGACCCAAATGACACTATTCCATGGGAATGGTGGGGAGACTCCACACAGAAGAGGGAGGAAGGGACAGGCAATGTAGTCTCTGGGGGACAAGAGCAGGCAGGCAGCATCCTTGGCTTTGAACCAAGGAAGAGCAATTTCAATCTGAGATGGATTTTCCCATTTCCCTTCAGCAACTAGAGTACTGCTCTGCCCTGCACCTGGGGCTACCAGAGCACGGCAGCGGCTGCTCTAGCGGTGCCGCTTCCTTTGGCTACAGCAGGGATTTCACTTTCAATGAATTTCAGCCCAATCCGTGTTCAGAAAGTGAAAGCAGAGATAATAGGAAGGAGGAAAAAAAAAAAAANNNNAAAAAGTAAAGTTAGGACTGCACTAACCTCCGGGATCAGATTGCTAACCAGCAGCACGGAGTGCCCTGTCCCAGACAGGCCGGGAATGGCAATCCGTCCTGCTGCAGCCGCCGCAGCTGCTGCTGGAATAGCCAAAGGAGCTAGTGCTCCAGGAACACTTGGAACTGTCAGGCCTGGAAATTAAAGAATATTAACCAGTAAAGAATTAACAGCACGTACTCTAGTGTATTTGCTGCACCAGAAGGGAGAACAGCACATCCTCTGAACCATGCAAGTCGTCATTCCCAACAGTGCCCATGTAATCCTAAGGGCAACAGGAGCCTCCGCTTCTGGTGCTGCAGGAAATGTTCTGGTTTCTAACAGGATTTGCTCTTGCAGTGCCTGGTGCTGAGCAGGTGCCTCAGCACTCTCGTGCGTGTTTCACAAGCAGCGGACGAGCACAAAGCCTCAGCTCTGCTGTGCAGGGCAGGTGTCACACATGGGGCGTGGGGAGGGTCTGTCCAACCAGGGCATGCATCATAATGTGCTCTCACCACGCATGCAACCACCAGGTAGCCCTGTGCCACCATCACCCAGCTCTCCTGAGTGGGAACCACTGCAGCTGGATTTGCAGGCATTCCCAGATGGCTCCCAGTACCAGCTGGTACCTCCTGTACCGGCCCTCCAAGGGCAAGAGCTTTAGAGCTCAAGGAACGACCGCTAGTGGTCGATTCCATGGATTACTCCCCAAAGCAGCCCTGCCTGTTTCCTCGGCAGGGCTGGATGTTACCAAAACAGCAACGCCTTAACAGCCCACTCTGTGCTTGTTTGTCATAAGCAAGGAAATTCCATCATGTTCCCAGAAAGTCAACATGACTTGGAACACTGAGAACCCCAGCAAGGCTTGTTTAGGCTGGCACCCCAGTGAGCGTGTTCAGCACCTCCAGTTTTCAGGCTCTTGGCTACTTCTGGAAGCAGCCATGATCTGTTACCTACAGCATGAGCTGTGAACTTCCAAGTGCAACTGTCCCAGCAACATGTAATCAGTGTCATGATTAAATACCAGCATTCTCAAAATATTTAAGAAAAAAAATGGACAGATTCCATGTTTCTGACCACATTTACAGCTGTCAAATAAAGTTCCCAACCTCTGTAATCACATGAGGAAATTCAAAGCACAAGAACTTATATCAATCTGCCCACCATCTCCCCCCAATTATTTCAAAGCCTGCCTTTACTGTTTCTCCCATCCTGCTTCATGTATTTTCCTCCCATCACCAGGACATTGCCCAGAGGTGCTGCAGCTGCATTCCTAGCTGAGGTGATGTACCGGATCCTCAGTCCCTTCCATGTCCAAGTGTCAGCATTCAGAATTTACATGGCTAACCCCAACAAAAACATCACTACTTTGCTTTAAAACATGAAGATGCTTCAGCAACAGAAAACCTACGCAACATTTCAACTTACGAAATACAGTACCTGTAGCCTGAGGAATGGCAAAAGTAGGAGGAAAGCCAGCTCCTGCATATGGAGGAGAGATTATTCCTGGGGCACCTGGGAAAGACAGACACATTATAAAGATGCCTTAACAGCAGGAAAGCTCTTAACTTCACAGAACGACATAATATTCTGAGTTGGAAGAGACCAACGAGGATCATCTAGTCCAGCTCCTGGCCCTACACAGGACAGACCCAACAATCCCACCACATGCTTTGGAGTGTTGTCCAAACATTTCTTCAACTCTGTCAGCCTTGGTGTTGTGACCGCTGCCCTGGGGAGCCTGTTCAGTGCCCAGCCACCCTCTGGGTGAAGAACCTTTTCCTAATATCTAACCTAAACCTCCCTAAACTTAGCCGGAATGTCTTGATCTGTCCTTCAACAGAAGCATTCAGTTGAAAGCTAAACCCTAAAACCCAACCAGCAATTCAAAAATGCCTCTCACATAACAATGAACTTCCAGAGGTTACCAAAACAATTCCTGGGCAAACACCAGGTGGCACCAGAGGCACTGACCGCTGGCACTGCCACGGGATTTGGCACTAATCTGATCCTCAGTGATCCCCAAGTCACACTCTACTCCAAAATTTTGACCAAATACACCAGGATGACATCCCCTCCCTTTCTCTTGACACACTGTCCTGAACGAGTGTGCTTGAGACTGCCCAAAAATCACCAACGAGGGTATGAATAAAAGTCAGATTTAATATTAAACTACAAAGCACAACAGATTCGTTGGCAAGATTCACTCTACTTGCAAAGGATAACTAAGGCACAACGAGGGAAAGCAAGCAACAACAAAACCAAACAAAATCCAGGCAATCAAAATAGAAATTAATTGAAAACTACCTAGGTATGTTTGTGTGTGTGTAAAGAAGGATGAAAAGGAATGCGGCCTAAAGCTTAACAACACTTAAACTTAACAGTACTTTAACTTATACCTGAATTTATAGCTTAACCTTAACAATCTAACAGAGAAATAACACTTAACAGCATTTAGCCTAAATTATAACTTAACCTAACTTCCAGATTTGCTACAGCACAGGTGCAAAGGGTATATGCACATGGGGTATGAAACAGTCGGTGCAAGCTAAGGCACCTGTGGAAAAAATTTCCCTCAGAAAGAGCTGAGCCCAGATGGTGTTTTCCAGGACAAGGCCTAACAAGCATTTCTCAGAGCACACTGCAGCCTGGAAAGCAGTGGTGAGGTGGGGGGATGCACCAGCAACACACACATCAGTTGGATTTGTCCTGTTCCCACTTCCTGAACTCTCACCGAAAGCAGCTGCCATGGTCTGGTCCAGAGTGGGCTGGCTGTCCCCAGAGGGCAGGTCTGGGCGGGTGTAGTCTCTGCTCTTGTCGTTATTGTACTTCACATTGAGACTCGTGAGCTTGGAGAAGTCGATGCGCAGCGTGCAGCAGGCGTTGTAGATGTTCTGTCCATCCAGAGACTGCGAGGAAACAAAGCAGTCCTCACCCAAATGCATTCAGACCAAGCTCACAGCAATTGCTCTCTGGAGAGAGAAGGTGTTAGGCCATCCCACGGCTCCACCTGACAACAGGTAACTCACGTGGAGACAGCTCTGCTTCATTCGGCCCCTCTGGCAGCCTCCAAGTCGCATATGGGAACAATTCCCTCCCGCTCACGCGCTGTTCTTGGGGTAATGCTGCTGTCAGCCCACCCCAGTGACCATCTTGAGTTTGGATTAAACAAGGCAAACCCAAGTGAGAGTAACCCAGGTATGCAGCACTCACCAGTTTGGCATGCTGAGCACTCATGGGGTCAGTATATTGCAACAGGGCCTGAAACTGGTGGTTCTTTGTGAATGTGATGATTTTCAAGACTGTACCAAATTTGGAAAAGATCTGTAAGATAATATTTGCATATTCTTGTTATCACATTTCCAGTAAGATGATTTCATATTGATCTCTTAATTACAAGCAGAAACAAAAGTCATCCCTTCAGCCTGTCAGCTTTCAACTGCAGCACTGAAGGTTTTAAACCACACTGCAGGCACTGCTTGACTGGCATCGTGGTATCAGCTTAGAATACACCAAAATGACTGAACTGCTCCCTAAGCACAGTTTGTTTATTCTGGGTTATTAAACAGGAATATTCACAAACACCTTCACGAACTCGACCTCTTCCAGGAATTTCAGGAATTCTTAAATGCAGTCAAGCTTGCATTTTAAACGTGAAGATAATGTTAAGCTATCACAGCAGACAGAGGGAACTTTCCAAACTGGCCACTGCCTAAATAGCTCCTGGACACTGTATTTGTTTGCCAGGCTCAGGCACAAGGATGAGGAGCAGCTACTTTTGCTAAAACCTAAAGATAACCTGAAGAACTGTGGATCAGGACTCAAATCTCTGGAAATTAAAACCAGGCAAGAATGGGGGACCAAAACTAGCAGCATCTCCTGTAGGTGTCTGGTCTCCAGAGAAGCCTGTTCAGAACTTGCATTGTACAAACACAAACACAGCAGCACCAGTTGCTGCTGCCCCTTCCTCCAGGACAATCTTCAAGCAGTCGTGGTGACATGTTTTACCTGGTGCAGAACATCTAGAGTGACAGGGTAGAAGAGATTCTCCACAATGATCCTCAGGACAGGGCTCTGGCCAGCCATCGCCATCCCTGCATCGACGGCCGCAGCCGTGGCGGCCAGCGCCAGGGTCCCGGCCTGCACCTGGGTCACGGCTTGCAGAGCTGCTTGGGCACGCTGCAGGACCAAAAAAGCTGTTAGAGACACACTTCTGCTTCCAAAAAACACACAGTCAGCTCTCCTTGAGCTCCCTCCCTGCAAACAGTCTGCTGGACTCAGCAGTGAGCAGAACAGCCACGTGCTGCTCCCAGGGCTGGGGCACGTTTGAGACAGGGCCAATGAAGACCACCCCAACCAGTAAGGGCAAGGCAAAAATACAAACTAAATCAACCATGCAGCACCTATGCTATGGCAAAACCTTGCTCAGCATAAACTGATGCAGCAAAATTATCCCATTGTTTAGAAAAAGGGAAAAATGGGGCTCTTTTGGAGTGAAACGCTATCTCCAGAATCCTAGACAAGCCGACAAGACTGAAAGATTGATGCACATTTGCCACGGGGATCCAGGAGTAAGAAGCGCCTGGGGGTTCTGCAGAGCCCCCTCACACACAGAACACTTGAGCTCCAGCTGTGAGAGGCACCCAACAGCAGCATTCCATCTGCACAGCACCGGATACTCTGATCCTGATCGGAGTCAGCTCAAGAAGTGAGAGGAGACAAAGGGGATGTACTGGCAGCCACCCCTGACAAAGAGCCACAACACTTGAACTTCTTTCCAGTGTTTCTGTCCTAAAAGGTTGCCAAGAGGGGCTGAGCTGAAACCAGGAACTTTTCCCCTCTGCAGAGCGTGTGGTGCAGAGACCCTTGAGGGCTCAGAGCCTCGAGACCTGCTGGGTTCAGGCACTGCCGCCCCAAAGCTGCACCTACCAGCACCAGGCCGTGCTCTACCACAGGTGAGTTCTGCCCCATCAGGACTGCACTTCATGGAAATCTTTCAAACATTAGAAACAAACACCCTAAAAGCACCAGATGTTACTCAAGCCCCTGGATCTCAAGCCAGCAGCAGAGATCTGGCTGTGTGTCCCCCCCACTCCCTGGGATGACAATGCAGAGAACAAACTGACTGCTTGGTTTGGAGAGCTGTCTGTCTTCAGCTCCTTGTGGTTGGAGAACTGGATGTAGATGGGCTGGCTCCGGAGCACCGGAGTGACTGTGGTGTAGTAGTTCACCATGGTGTTGGCTGTCTCCTCCGTGTTCATCTCTATGAAAGCCTGGGAAGTGAAACCCAACACAGACACGTCACGCCAGGACAGCACCAGGTCACCCCCGAACCTCCGACAGAGCCGTGACAGCTTTTCACAACTGCATTTACACGTGTGGTTTTGTACACAGAACTGTTTAAAATCCAACTGTAAGTAGAACAAATGAGCATCTTCCCTCTCCAGACTGATTTAATGCAATGCTTCCGTCTCACCCTAAGATCTCCCTGCTACGTGTACTTAGACATCAGTGTCTGCAAGAACACAAAAATAGAGCAACAATCCAGACTCTTCCCTTCTCTCCAGAGCAGGAAGCCCCCTCACTGCTTCACACCCTTAGGGGCTTCTCTCCCTCACAAGGGAAACGTAAGAGATCGTAGCAAGTCACTGCAGTAAGCACTTGCATATAATCACACCACGCAATATATCAGAGGCACCTTTTCATAATTAAGATTAAAGACATTATTTTAAGCAATGATTAAAGTTGGCTTGCTTTTTTACTCCTTAATTTGCAAGACAATTTTAGTTACCAAATTAGTGCACACCTCCCGCATTACCCAAGAGTACTTCAGCCTTACCCAGCTCATTTACTAGATCTGGAAAGGTGTCCTCAATATGCCACGTTACACGGTGGTAAGTCAGCTGTCAAGCAAGCCTGAGTGAAAAAGGCCAACTCATGGCACTGCTGTTCAAATAATCCCTGGCCTGCAATTTCCAAACCAGGCCTAACGCTAATTATAAGTGACAACCTGTAATTATGGACTGAGCTCCTTCTGCAGCCTGAAAATGGTATTTTCTACAGCCCATGGGATAATCACAGAAAAGTAAAATAAGAGTATGCAGAAGTTATTGACTCGTAACACACGGCAGTTGTTTAAACAATTTGGAGCTGGTTTCCTGATGACAAACTCATCGAGCCTTTGACACAGTCCATGCTTTCAATTATGGAGACAATACCTGGTTTTTTCCTTTCAACATTAGAAGATTGGTGACCTTGCCAAAGGGTAAGCCCAAAGAAATGACCTCTGCCTCTGTGACGTCACTGGGGAGCTTGCGGACGTGGATTACTCGGGATGGGATCCCGGCACTTCTGTTATCGCCTTTGAACTTCTTGCTGTCGTTTCCATTAGCTGTAAGAAGCAAGAGTTACTCCTGATGAGAAGGGTCTGGAAGAAGCAGCACACATTTCCCACTGCTGATACAGAGATTCTGCTCCCCAGCCAGTCACTGCACTATGACAGAGAAATTCCATAGTCTAAGTTAACTCGAGTCTGAAGACACGTGGTTTTACTCCGTTTTTCCCCCCAAATTACACGATGGGAGGGACATAGCCAAATGCCACTGCAATGGAATCAATTCTCCAATGGCCATTTCCTAGCTTATGTAAAGCACACACCTACCCACCCACAGTTTTAGTGCAGGTCTGAGCCACTAACCCCAGGATTGATGCTTTATTCCTTTCCACCTGGCCTAGTGTTGTTGAAGTTTATTATTATTATTATTCAGCACCATCCCACAAAAGGCCTAGTAAGTACTAAAAATGAAGAGATCTTAAAATTATGACTAAGAAGGAAAATCCAGAGCTCCTCACAGTATTTATAAATTGCTGTGCTTGTTTCCACGCAGTATTACCTGCAGAAGGAGAGTTGCTGCTCATGATAAAGGGTCCGTTAGTAGTAACACAAGGAGAGAAAAGCTCCTCAGCTGCCCGCTGGAAGAGAACAGACGACAGGTAAACAGACAGCATTTTACTCAATTCCATCCAGGCACTCCTAAAGCAGAACAACTGAGAGAAAGCTGGAGAGGAGCTGAACACGAGTGTAAGTGAAAACATACGGACAGTGGGCAGTGAAGCTCACCTCCATGAATTAAATATCAGTCAGATCCAGTTTGGTAATGGAGCAGCACTATCCAGTATCTCTTTTCAGCTCAGCATTAGAGATCTCAGGGCTGGAGTGTTGCTGAGTTGGGCGAAGCCACCACACGCAGCACTGTGCACCAACAGGCACCTTCTCCTGTCATACCTGGCAAAACAGGTTTCTGACTACTCCCATCCCACAGGATTTTCACTCTGAAGCTGCCAAAACTGTTCGGGAATGACTTGGCAGTTATGAACCAAAGCTGTGCCTTTTGTGCCCCATTCCTGGAAGCGTTCATGCCCAGGCTTGGGCACGGACAGGGCTTGGAACACCCTGACCTGGTAGAAGGCATTTTCTGACACAGCATTCCCTGCAAAGTCACCTAAATCACCTCAACTGACCAGGACTGGTCTAACTCAGGTAGCAGGTACAAAAAACACCACTAAGACAAAAGTAAACGTGCCTATGAATGACTTCTTAGCACAATCTATACTTGCATACACAATACACCTTACAAATCAGCACAGCTTAATTTCAAGTAAATTACACGGAAGACTTCAAATCCCATTGTAAACGGTGAGCAAACATGATACTACAGATCTAACACACAACAGCACTTTCTCATCATTTTTTTTTACACTACACTTCCACAGAAGCACCACACTAAAAGGCTTTCATCAATAGAAAAAAGCTCAGAGCTCATCCCTGCCTCGGCAGCTCCCACCCACCTTGATGGAAACATACCCCGCTCCACACCATGGCACCAGAAACCCTTATCTTCCACACGCCCTGTATCTGGTGGCACCTGCAGAAACAGGAGCTGTGCAACAACAAAAGCTCTGTGCACTCCCCCAGCAGTCAGGCTGGGAAAGTAGGTCACCGAGAGCCCCAGAACACCCAGCTACAGACACACGGTTTGGGTTTTTTCTTTCCCCCTCAAATCTTGAATTTCTCGTTCGACTACTCACTGCCAGCTCTTCAAAGAGGCTTCAAGGACTTTGATGTCCCGAAGATGAGAATTAGGCCAGGTTCCAAACCGCGGTTCATGAGCTGCTGCTGGTCACCTGCAAGCGCTGACCAGCTCCCACCAAGGCTCTGGCCTCGGCCTCCTCCTCCTCCTCCTCCTCACATGGCGCAGTCATTAAGAATGGGCCTTTTAACAGCTGTTCTAATTAGCACTTCGATTCCTGAGTGCAGCAAGAGGCAAGCTGGGCTGGGAGGCTATTAGACTGTGATCCCATCCTTTGATGACTCAAATTAAGGCGTAATTCCAAGGGTAGGAAAAAAAAATCCTCTGGTTTGCTGTTAGAACACTCTTGTGCCTGCACTGCTGCTGCCACTCCAGGTACGGCTTTCTGTGCCACGGCCTGGGATACACCTGGCAGCTCCTGACAAGAACCACCCACCGAAGCACAGCCCTACCCACACAGTCAGGTGTTTCTGGCTTCGTGAAAGCCTTTGCATGAAGGCCTTAACGGAACTTGAACGTTTTAAAACGTCTTCTTTAATATTAACTTGTAAAATTCTGCACATCCAGCGCTCCAGCTCTTCCGGTACAAATTGATGTGTCTGTGCAAACACAGCGGGCAGCTCCTGCAATCCATCATGGAAATGGCTGGGAGAACGAGCCACGTATTTGGCTCTCACGGAGGCAACACTAGGAAACTATAAACTGGAAAAACAAGCATTTATACCATTATGGAAAGAATTTAGCTTTCCTAATGGCTTGTTTAAAAGAAACATTTTCTTGCATATTTGAGAACTTCCTCGCAGGCAGGGATGACAAGGATGTCACTGCAGCCGGGCTCCGTGCGTCCATGTCTCTTTAAAGAGAGCAATTTCCAATCCACTCCCCTCTTATCTTGGAGACAGCCTGTGCTGCCCACTGCGACCAGAGCCGGGAGGCAGAGGGGGGATGATTGTTCAACATCAAAAGCAGCAGCAGTCAATTTGTAAGCTTCCCAGCTGGAAGTACATGCAAACGAGGAGGCAAGACTGCCGTGGTTGGAAAATGGCAGTTATTCCAAGGTCTTTTCTCTACACAAGGAAGTTTACAGACAGCACATGTCGTACTGTGCAGTCACACCGAAGTTATTCCCCACATCTCCCTGTGCAGGAGTGGCTGCTGAAGTGCAAGGGGAGCAGATCCAGCACCCCAAGGAGCCTCGGTGGTCACCCCGTGCTGCCATCCCCATGCTGCACAGGCCAGTCCCCAGCACAAGGAGGCTGCAATCAACCATGACTTTTCATCGGCGGGTGTTCTTCCTCCGTTCCTGTTGGAGCTGATATTGGATAACCACAGGAAATAGTTGCTTTTTTGGAACGACCAAACTCGAGGCAAACTGAAACCCAGTTCTCTACGACCGTGCCCACAGTAATGAGCACTCAGCAGCCTCCATCAGCTCTGCCCTCACACTGCAGGGATCACCAGTCTCTTTCCAGACTCTTTTCTGTCTTTTCTTTCTCTACATGTTAGAAACACTAAAGAGTTTCTTTAAAACCACGGTATAAATTCAAATGTTTCATACCAAGTATCCAGTTCAGGAGAGGCAGAGGAACCAAAGCGAGCCTGGTTGGTTGAACAGGTTCAGAAGAGTTTCTCACTAACAACGCACCCACTGGGTATTTTGAATTATACTGGGAAAGACAGTAGAAAAGGTACTGATTCTGAAGTTTTATATAAGTTAATTTAGGTTTAAAACAGAACAAACCCAGCCAAGGGCTGTGGAGGTGCTCGGTGCTCACCCGCATCCACCCACAGCACTGTTTCTCTCCCTGTTGCACTCTCTGAGTCGTTTGGGGAGGCCCAGCTGCACTTCAAGACAGTTCTCCAACCCCCAGTTCCCATCCCTGCTCACAGAGGCATTAATTACACTGACATTTCTGCTCAGCCATTCTTTCACAGCTGGTATTTTTATGACGAGATTAACAGAAGCCACAGTGCGCTCGCAGCACATCAAATTCCTCGTTTGAACTAACAAATCTCCTCTTCCTGTTGACTGAAAACAACCACCACTTCTGGAGTTACACAGCCAGATCCTACCTAGAGCAGGGTAGGGCTGTTTCCACCATCCAAATCCCCAGTCAGCAGCACACTGGCACCAGGGAAACCCCGCTGGGATGGGTTTCCATGCCAGCAGCCTCCTCTGGCCTGATGCTCCTGACTACAGAAGGCCCCTTGCCCAAGCTACACTAATTTAATCACACCCCGGGCTCCAGGCAGCCCTGCTGCCAACGATTCCCTCGTTCCCTTTTCAGACTCAGGGAGAGGCAGGCTGCTGCAAGGTACAGCTTAACATTTCGTATCTCCCCCAGTTGTATTTTTGACCGTGCCCCAAACTCTGAGCCTTGCCTTGCTTTAAAGTTTTGACAAGTAAATCTTAAGAATTTTTAGTCTGTCCAGGCTTTCACAGCTTAAAAAGCAACAGCTCATTCACACACACTACACACTGCCTCACTGCCAGTAGGATTTTACCTGGCTTACAATACTTTGGAATGAGGCCAGAGATTGTCTCAGCTTCTATCAGCACACCTAGAAGTGCTACAGAAATTCCCAGCTGCCCTATATAATCCTTTATCTACTTAAGATCCAGCACTTATTTTAAATGGATTACAGTAAGTCAACTGCATCCTGCCTGTGCAAAAGGCTGGAAACAAACACAAACTAAACCACCATAAAAATATTCATTTCAAGTCAAACACATTATATTAATCAACTTTCACGCAGAAAGTAAAATTAAAGCAGTGACAAAAAGACAGAGCACATGGGAAGGAAGGGGACAATGACCAAAAGGGCCAGAAGCCACAGGCTGGTCAAGCTCAAGATCTACAAAAAGCTGTTTCTCTCCATGGCTCACTGGGGAAACCCTACGTAGCAGCAGGACTGCCTCTGGATGTGGAGCACCTTGCACTGCTCTGACAGACTCGGGACAGCAGCACTTTTAGAGGGAAAAGGTGGATTTTGGAGGCAAGCAGGCCATCAGCTAACAGGCACTTACAGAAAGCAAAGCAGGGAACAGCAGCACTTGGAAATCCCCCCTCTGAAAAGAAATCAAAAGAAATCTGTCCTGCGAGAAGTCAGAGCACGTGGGCATCGTTGTTCTTCCCTTTCCCCGTGTTTGGAAAAATATTGTAGAGCCAATAAAAGACCACTGTAATAGTTTCAAAAAAAATGACACAGACCACTGAGCTCACAAAAACCCCTCTGCTCTGATCAAAGAGGCAAGAAAATGCCTCTGAGCACAGGAGGAACAAGCGGCTCATCAGGGGCTGTCCGAGGTCAGTCCCAGAGGGCCGCAGGAATGCTCTGATCCTTCAGTTCACGGCTCAAATCTCTGTGAAGAAACTATTAAGAGAAATCCAGTCTGATGACATCATCACCACACTCATGTTACATTCCAACATTTTTTGCTGAGAGATTCGAGATTCAAGAATGGAACTAAATTTAAACTACTAGGAGGGATGCCAGTTTTCCTTGCCTTCCACCAAAGACTCACGTCCAGCACAGTTCACTTATGCTTCCCCTCTATTCCCCTCTCCTGCCTCCAGCACTCTTTAGTCAGTTAAAGCAGTGTGAAAAACATTCCAACTCGGGTCACAAACAAACCATGAGTCAACTTTTTTTGTGAAACGCTTCTGAAGAACACGCACACCTGCATCTCCAACAAGTCTCCAGGAAGCTGGGAAGTTAAGGCCAACACAAAGCAACTTTAAGATTCCACAGCCCGGCACAGCGTGACGCTGCTCCCACCTCGGTGTCACTCACGCACTGGACACGCAATTTATCATTTGATCAGAACCAAAGGAGTCGGGATCAATTTAATTCACCAAATTGCTCACGGCTGATGTACCAATTCGAACACAAGGACACATATACCATTAATCAAATTAAGTCCAACCCAGCAGTCAGCATACTCCATGGACACAGTGGATCTGTGGCAGAGGCATCAGCCTATCTGGCAGGCACAGGGGACACTTTATTTTCAACCCACGCTCTGCTCAGCCAACATCAGTCACCTGCCACTTCAGGCTTCTAAAACTGTTACAACCTCCCTCTTGCCTGGACAAGACCTGAGGCTGATATCCCTACAAAGCAGCCAATGGCGAGCTCCCCACTGGGATCCCCAATGGCACACTGGGCACACACACACTGCCAGCCCCTTTGAAGCTGGGTGAGATGGCCAGAGCACGGCAGTTTCCTACCACGGTACTGCTGCAAGTGCCAGCACCATTTCTAGAGGCTGCAGACAGGCCCTGGAGTTCCTAAAAGCCACCAGACCCTCTAGTGCTGCACCTGCTCACCCCGTGTGCTTTGGCAAGGAGCTGTGTTAGAGCTCGAGCACACACCGGCCTCACAGCAAAGCCGGATCCTCAACCCACTCATCCATCAGCCCCTCCTAACTTTCTTTCTCAGCCTTTGCTACTATGGAGACACCCTGTGAAACAAACCTGCCCTTTGAGCAAATAAAAGGTGTGGCCAGTTTAAATAGCCCAAAATTCCTAAACTCCAAGTGCTGCAGCAATGCAGTCATGCTGGCTCTGTAGGGCAGCACACGCCCAGGCTTTATGATCCACCGCTCCCAAGCTGAAACTTAACTACTTGTCAACCTTGAGTTTTCAAGTCATTGCCATGGAGCAGAGGGGCCTTGGCAAAGCTCAACAGAAACCCTATCAGGGAGAAATAGCCCCGGATGAGTCACTCTGGGAACACAGAACCCATGGAAGGACATTTCTCCCCCATCTGTCAGGGGGCCAGTGGAACACACGGGTTTAGCAGGAACTCTCCAGGCAGCACAATTGCACCTGAACTGCAGCCGTGCAGAGGCAGCACCACGAATGGGATGGCTCAAACGCCGGCCCAGCTGAGCACAGCGTTCAGGGCGCTCTCATAGGAAGCCTGAAAGAGTTGTACCACAGCCATGGGGAACGTGAAATTAAATAATGCTTCCTCTTCTTGCTGGTGTGAGAGGAAAACAAATGCGGCACCAGGACACCTTCGTTTTCCAGTCTGAAATACCTGAAGCAGATGTCAGAGACCACACTCCAACCCTACAACTTATGGGATTAAAAAGGTGCAGTTGAGTATGTTCATGTGTATTAAATATTTTCCTATATTTTTTTTTAAAATCATCACAGACTGAGGTCAAAGTAGGCCTGAGGTTTAAATCCAGTATTTTCTAAAACCATTTTATTAACAGATATATGACTTGAAGCCCCAGGTGCACAAAGCAGCATGCAGCACTCTCAGGTGAGATGGAGCTGTCTGGCACACCCAGGTGACCCGATGCCACCCAACAGCCACTGCCATCCGTGTCCCCTGCCACCGACATGTGGTTCCCATGTGTGTTCACGCCTGACGGGGAGGCCACAAGAGCCAGCTTGTTGCAGCCTCTAACTAAAGCCATAGGAGGGGACTGGAATTTCCTCACAACATTCTTGGCCCACTGCCTGAAGCCATAATTACTGTTCCCATGGCAAAGATCCTGGCTTCACCACAAATCACTTCTATGCAGTCAGCCTGTATCACACTCCAGCAAAGCCTGTTTTAAAAATTAACTTCTCAAACGCCACGGAACTGCACTTTTGGTTTCTGGAAGGGAAATCTTTCAAGCAGAGCTTGACTTAGCCAAGAAACTATGGGATTATTCAGCACCTAAACTATTCTGAGACTTTTCCAATCACCGAAATGCAATTTCACTTAAAGAACAGCGACGTGTCACAGTTCATCCTCTCTCTAGTCCTGCTCAGAGCGTGAAGGAACAGCGATATCCAGGGAAATTAAACAAAGGGCAAAGAGACACAACAGAGAGAGACCTTGATCAGACTTCTTGCAAGAGGCAACTGCAGGGTCAAAGAGCACCTCAGAGCTCAAATACAGTGCCTCCATCTTAGCGCCGTACTTCCTTGCTTTTCAGACAGCAGTGAAATGATGGGAAGAAGTAAGTCTTAGATCATGTGTTTCTAATCTGCAGGACATTCCAGAAGGCTGTGCATCAGGAACCCCCACACCAGAATGGCAATGAGCTTCCTAAACAAATTCACACACTTTAAACTGAGGAGCCTGGAATGGCTACTACAATTATACCTGATTAAGAACAAGACCATTGGCCAGTACAGTGCTCAGAGGAGTAAGCCACTAGGACACCTGGGGGCTTCTTAAGTTAAAGAAACTAAATTTAATTAAGACCTCGGAAAAATTAATAGGTGGGTGTAAATACTCTTAATATGTAAATTAAGGCTGTGAGAGAATAAAAAAAAAATATGCCAGCAGCCTGCCTTTTAAAGCAATAATGCTGAGCAAACCGAAAAAAACTGACTTTCTTAAAGTCCTCAATTTCCAAGCTAAACTCGGCACTCACAGCACGAAGACACCAAGAGGCCATGGGGAGTTTGCTGTGACACGTTGCTCAGCAGTGGTTTGAGTCACAGGCACTTTTCCTACTTGTCTGAGTCAGCTTTGGGACATTCCAGTCACAATATCAGATCACCGACAAGGTTACTGGGGGCTCAGCAGCATGTCACCGAGCACGGCAAGAGCTGACAGATTTTGGGGACTGTCATCTTCCAACAACCTAACAAATTCCTACCTTCTGTGCACCACTGCTACTTTCTGTGCACACACACATCAGGAATGAGTAAATTTACACCTCGGATTAAAACGTTTTCCAGCTCAGATCTCTGTGTGTGATTAGGTAGCTCAGCCAGGAAGCTGCCGTGAGCACGGGTGACAGAATGGACACTCCAGTCCGTGCTGGATCCCAGAAGCTGTCTGACGTGGCTGAGCCAGGCAGAGGATGGGAGCACAGGAGAAGCTTCACTTTGCTCTCAGAGATGCACAGACTCCAATTTACCTACAGAAACCCATGACACGTTACACCCGAGCACTAACGAAGGGACTTCTATTACAACAGCTACACCTGCATATTCAATGACTTACTTAAACACAATCAGATAATGTGGCTACAGCAAAAATCAGTTGAAAACTTACCTTTACCAAGACAATTCAGCTTTCGTGCTTGCTTCTGCCACTCTTCAAATTTTGATTCAACTTTCTTTAAACTTGCCTCGTCTGACTTGACAAGAAACCTCACGTCCCATGCACAATTTAGTCTCGCCACTCCCTCCCCGCTGTCTGACCGGCACAGCCGTGGGTACGATGCTGTCCCACGTCAGGAGTGAAGGCACTCAGATGGGATTGCTCCCAGCCCTCATCTGAGCCATCTGACTGGAAGTAGGGACGGGAATCCCTCCAGATGGGAGCAATGAGGCAGGCAATCCCACATCCCAAAACTCCCAAGATTCACTGAGGACTACAACTACAGTTTCAGGAGCTTCCTGGTCAAGTTTAGTTATGTAAAACCACTTTTAAAAGTTACAAATTACACATTGTTAAAAACCAGGGGACCTTAACCGACATTAATCAGTTTACCAGCAGGTGTTGCATCAAACTGCTCTGGGGATGCCTTGGTCCACCTTTCATAATGGCTATGAACTATTGACCAACTTTATTGTCCAGGCTCAAGCCTCTCCTCCTCACATCCGATGGCAAACTGAGCTCCTTGCAGCAGGCAGCATATCCACCTGAACCAGATACTATCATTAATTCAAATTTGAGATTCTCGTAGGAGGAAAAGTAGGATTGACCTTTCCTCCACAGCTGTTAAAGTCCCTTCAGACCCCTAACGCACTACCAGGCTGCCTGTGCTTAACACAGCTCATTCTGTACTTCCAACACAAAAACTTTGCTGGCCAGCAGCACTTTCTGTGTGATGCTCCCACCCCATTCCGTAGGGCTGCCGGTGCTCCCGGCGCACCAGCTCCACTCCACATCAGTCCCATCCCACAGCATCGCATCCCCGGCCCTTCCGAGTGGCCACTCGTGGCTCTCAGTCACCGGCAGCCCTCGGTCACCGGCTCCCCACCATGCGCCGCTCGGCCGCATCGCCAACACACACACAGGGCTGAGTTCACTGCAGCCCTGACCCCAGAGCTACAACATTCACCAAACCAAACCCTAAGCCTTCGGCCCACACCGTCCCGCACATTCCGGTCTGGCGTTTCAGGGGGCCGGCGCTGATCCCGTGAACGTGACGCCTGTTGCCACCTGCGGCCGATAAGGAGCCTCCTGTCAGCACTTTAAGTTTACGGCTAAGGCTGCGCTTTCCAAACCTGAGACTACAAAGGGCAAAGGTCATATTTACTGTACTCGCAGGAGATAAAAATCAACTGCTAAACCCTCCCTTTTGTGGCAGAAGGATTTTTGACATATAACTGAGCAGGAATTCACACAAACAAAGGAAATGGAGTTCTCCAAAGGAAAAGGACCGGTTTCTTTATGAAGAAGCATTGTCTAGCACACAAGTAACAAGCATCTCTTGACATTTTAGCAGGGGAGAGGGCTGTTTCTAAATGCAATAAAGTTGATAATCAATGCCCAAATGCCAAGAGCTAAATGCTGAGCCATATTATAAGTTTTAAATGCACATGAAACTGAATTACCTTCTGGTTAAAACCAATTTACATGGTACCAGAAATAACCCTTTACAGCTGAAGATCTACATTTGGTGAGGCTAAAACTAGGTCAGATGCTGAGCAGTGTAAAAAGAGAGAAAAAGTGAGAAGTGCCTACCTTTGTACCAACTGTTATATCTTGGACAATGCTGTAGAAAAAAGAAAGAAAAGGATTAAAAAAGTTAGATAGGTTTGCCACAAAAATCCAGCATAGTTTACAGTAGTAAGAAAAAAGCAAGTCAAAGTGCACAGTTGTCTTTGCAGGTGAGCCAAGGACAGTTTATACAAAGAAAAAATATTAGATGGTGATGGTGGAGACCCAAGACCCAGCAGTGCCAGAAAACTGCAGCTCTCCCACTCCCTACGCCAGCATCTGCTCCTCCTGCAAGGGCACGGGGTGGGAGTGAACCCCCCCCGGGCCCAGCGATGTGACCTCGACTCTGACCACATCGAGAGGAAAAGCATCACGAGTCAGCTCCGTCACCAACATCCCCTTCTGAGGTTCCTGTCCCCGATGTGCACAGAGCCCCTGCCAGGCTCCAGCACGGCTGAAGAGACCAACACCAGAGCTCCGGTGGTCTGAGGGGCAGAGCCCAGCTGTGTCCCAGCAGAGCAGGAGCCCTCAGGCCACACCAGCACTGCCAGAGCAGGGCCAGACACCAGCAGTGTGCCCAGAGGCCCAGGCAATCCCAGCCTGGGGTACACCCTACATAGGATTCTTCTATCAACTCTCAAAAAAAGTTATTAAACTCTACCTTAGACACTGAAACCTCCTAAAATGAAGACTTTCTGATTAACTAAGATGAAAAATAACACCAGCTGTACCTCAAGCGACCCACACCGGCTCCTGTCAGCACTGAACTCTCTACAGCACAACGCACACCTCCTTACAGTAAGGTTTTCCACCAATGCAGTCAGAATGGCTTGCCTATGGCCTGGCAAGTTGGACCCGGGTGATCTTCCAGAGCGTTAGAGCACCTCCACGTCACTGTTTTGTGGGAGCGCTCCAGACAGCCTAAGATTTCAGTTATACCCTTGCACTGGTGATTGCATTTTTTTTGTAATAAATTCCAACCCCCTGTAAAGCAGCAACACAAAAAGGAGAGCAGAAACGACCCCTTTGGACTGCCATGGACACAGCCCTGCCTGGTTCAACTCCTCTCAAAGAGCTGCCCGTAATTCCAGAGCACAGGATGCAGCAGTGGCCGCCTGACTGACCCGCAGCAGCTCCACAGAGCAGGGGGACACACAGCAGGCAGGGCAGTCCTTCTTGAACCAGCAATATGAAACCTGAAGTACTCGACTCTACACAGTGATTTAATGCGAAAAAACTTGCATTTACTAGTTCTTGCTTGCCTCCCCTCCTGCAACAATTCACAACTCGCATCAAAGTCCTGCCCGATCTCATCAGGCCGCTCGAATGTCCCCAGCTCCACAAAGGAACCACAGCCCCAGGACGAGCCAGCTCAGCTCCTCACACTTCCTCTTCCCCCCAACTTGCCGTGTCATCATAACCCAGCGCTCTGCAGCTGGAGCCACAGCCCGGTCCAACGGCTGCTGCGGGAAGCCACGCGATAGCTCCGTATTTTCCAGGGAAGTCCTTGGAGAAGGCCGTGTCTGACACCGCTCCGTGAGCCCGGCGCTGGTCACCCACCCAGGCAGATGGGGTTGGCTGCACTCGAGGGTCAGCTCTAATGAACTAATGAAACCCATCTGCGTGGAGCAGTTCAAGGAACCAGCATCTCTAAACACAGCACGCATTCCTCAGCTAACGCACAAACACTAATCCAGGCATTTCCAGAACCTTAAAAAAAAACCTACTGCCAACAAAGCACAATAAGAACAGGGAATGCCCCACATTTCCCAAACTCTCGAACTTACCCCAGAGCAGTTTCTCCCACTTCCTGTTCCTCCTGTGGGCCTCTCACACAGGAAATGTTTTACATAAAGTGCCTTAGCAGGGGATGGCATTTTAGAAGGATCCAACAGGAAGAGACATTTTATTTGCCAAGAACTATCGATTCCTGGGATATTGTTGTAACCCACTTGATAACACATACCACAGGAAACAAGCTCCAACAGTATTTCAGAATTTTTATTCAAGGAACGTGCGACGTATTTCCAGTTCACACACCCCCTCAGTAAATTATCCCAAGCTCCCTTCTCCTGTTCTGCACATCAGCCCTCAGGAGGGGATTAAAACTTTTCCCAGTTCCAAAAGAATAGGCAATAATGCCCTTCGCAAAAATTATTTTTTCCCGTGGAATAATGGGATAATTCCTACGCAATAAGAGGAAAAATTAAGCAGCACCAGTAAAACCTCCAGGTCATTTTCCAAAGCAGCACTGCCCATACGGACTCCTCACATGTTTTAACAAAGCAACTTATTCAAAGGGGATCATTCGGGCACAGCTCAGGATCATTTTCGGGAGAAGGAGATGGGAGCGGCCTTGAGCCAGGGGCCGCTCGCTGCCAACTCGGCAAAAACCTAAAACCATTTTCCGAAGCAGCTTTTGAAGTTTCGGCAGGACACAGGAGACACTTTCACGGGGCGAGCGGATCCTGCACCGGGACCTCCAAGAGATGAGGGGTAACTGAGACTCGTGTGTTACACTACAACTTCTACATTCAAATAGCAACTACTTTAACATGCACAGAACATCCGCCTTCCCTGGAACTACAGCTGATAACAAACCGATTTTTGCCACTAGAATGTGTGATCTCATATGCTGAGAATCTGTTGGGGTTTTTTCGATAATATCATTCAACACGATGAGCAACTGGTTAAAAGCGGCAGAGCAATCCTGGACTGCAAAAATTGTAAGATACAGGATTTTTAGGGATTTTAAGATGAAAACAACACTGAGACGCCACCTTTTCAGCGTGTAAAAAAGCCCAGACATGTGACTACGCCCAGACCAGTGTTCTGAGGCAGAAAGCGAGAAGGGACTAATTTGGGCTTCCCGTACTTACGGCTCTGGGAAAACAAACTGCTTACTCGGAGGGCTTTAGAAATAGTTTAAATACTGCGCGCTAGAAGAAACAAAAAACCACATCACTGAAAAAAACCACGCCATACAGGAGAAGAGAGGCGCGGAGAGCTCGTTTTCGAGAGAGATCCCCTGATAAAACACCCGCTTTAGAGCGAACTCTGCCGCAAAGAGGCCCCGCCGGGCGTTGGTTAAAGAGAAATCGACGCTGCCCACGATAAAAGTTGCGCTCCGTAAACTCCCCGAGTCCCGGCGTGCCGAGGGAAGTTTTCTCTCCCGGAGTTGCGCAGGACAACGGGAGCGGGGCCGGGGCCGCGGCCGTACCTGCGGCGCTCAGGTGAGGCGGCGATGGAGCCCTGCCCGCCCTCCTCCCGCCTACGAAACTTGGGCGAGCGAAAACCGGTCACAAAAGAAACTCA
>VZTA01018859.1:59132-69210 GCA_013398855.1 Mohoua ochrocephala
TCGGTAGGCGGAGGGAGGCGGCTGGGAGGAGCCATCTTCAGAGCGGGAAGGAGGCCGGGATGACACCCGGGGCCGCCATCTTGATTGGGGGCAGGGCACCGGACTCACGGCTTTGGGCGCCATCTTGGCTACGGGCAAGGGGGGTTCCCCGCGCGCACATGGCGGAGCCGGGGGCCGCGGGGGCGGCTCGCTCCCGCCGCCATGTTGGGGGCGGGCAGGGAAGCCGCGCGCCGCCGCCATCCCGGGTGAGGGGCGTCCGCCCGTGCTGTACCCCTCGTGGGGGTCGCGCAGGGCCCAGGGGCTTGTTTAAGGTACAGGACGGAGTGTGTGTAATCGCAGCTAAATGTCTTAAGGATAAAGATTACCCGAGGGTGTGAGAGAGAGAGAGAGATCCTGTGAGGTAAGACGTTAAACGTACCTGCCCATCCTCAGGTACCGTTGTGACACTTTGCTGCCCAGCCCAGCTCTACGGCCCATCAGGGGCACTTCAGTGCGGAGTTAGATCGGCTTGTCTCACTCTTAAAGTCGGTCATTGCCTGTAGGCCCCACTTCTGCAGGGATTCACGTGTATTCCAGGGATTTGGGGCTTGTTAAACCAATGGAAGATTTGCTTTGCAAGCGCTGGGCCACCCCTGGTGAATTTCAACCGACTGCGGTGGCTTTGTGTGAGATCCTCCTGTGGCTCCCGCAGGGTGACCGGGGCAAGTGTGGGGGTCTGTCCCCATCCCCGACCCTCGGGCACAGCTGGATCCTCCCCACCACTGCTCCACGGAGCCACTGCTGCCATGGATGAAACACTCTGTTTAAATACAGGCAGTATATTTGCTCGCTGGGAATTCCGCTGTCAGGTGCCCGTTTGCTGAGCCTCGCTTGCCATGCCCCACGGGGATTAATTGGACAGTTTCTAGCTAATTTCTAGCTCTGCCCTCAGCCAGGCTCCTCTGCCCTGCCAGCCCTCCCACCCGGGGCTTTTCTGTGAGAATATTTGGCAGTTCTGCCAAAGCACCTCTGCTGCCAGCGATAACCTGTAAAGCACCTGGGCCGTGACACGGCTGTGGATGTGAGGGCTCAGAAAATTGTTTTAAAAATAAGAGGTGTAAAGGAAATTCGGAGTATTATCCCTGGGCAGTGTTTCTGCTTTGTGTCAGGCAACTCTGGCAGGTACAGACATGCCTTTTGCGTTCCCGTGTCTCTCTCAAGCGCACACTTGACACGTGAGTAGGAAAGAGAAAAAGCTGGAAGTGGAACGGTCTGTTTTCTCCAAAAGCCATGTCCCTGTGCCAGGTCTTCTGGCCAGAGCCCACATTTCTCACTGGAGCAGTGCTCAGGGGTTCCAGTGGCCAGGATCAGACATCACCTGCCTGCCTCACTCTTGTCACCTTCTGTGAAATGCAGGAGCTTCCCTTTGCCTTGGATCTTTCCAGGAGCTGGGAGCTCTGATTCTGGAATCTTTGGGTTACTGGGCTTCCAGTTTGGCCCCTCTGGAGTTTAAAATCAAGGAAGAAATGTGTTCTGACCTATTGCTGAAGGCAACTAAACCCATCTGAAACCAGGTTGTTTACTGCGTCCTGCATATGAAAGGCTCAGCTGCTGCCTCAGATAAGAGATTTACAACTTCGATGAGGCAAAGAATGGGAAAATGATGGGATTATGGATCCACTGTAGCTGAGAGGCAGAGAGATAAAGTGATGTGATCAAAGAGAGCAGGAATTTAACTGCCAGCACAAGCTCCCTGCGCTCCCTTGAGCCGTGGCCGGTTTAAGGTGTCTTTCCCATGGAGGTGTTTCTTCCCAAAGTAAGGAATCCCTTGATGGTAGAGGATGGTGTGGAGACAGAATCCCTCCTTTTTTTTTCTTTTTAATATGGGGCATTTCTGTACCCTAAAGAAGAGTGTCCTGAACACCCCACAAAGACTGAAAACATTCATGAGCGCTCGGCACTGATCACAGGCCGGGACAGGGTCTGATTTTCGTGAGTTTACGGCATGTGCAGGTAATCCCAGGTGCTTTTCAGGTATCTTTGGCAGAGCAAACAGAGGTGAATGCCACCACAGGATTCCTGATTTCCAAAGGCCTTTCCTTTGCAGGTGTGGCCTGACTTAGAAGGCTCTTTAAGGTTTGTGCAAGCTCACCCTGATTTTCCACAGTTCTTGCAGTAATGATGATTGTGCAACATTTTATCAGCCGTTTTCCTGCAATAGGAACAGAATATTTTAGATGGCATCTGCTCAGGTACTGTGGGACTACAAGTGACCAGCGACACTGTCGTGGTTTTCTCTGGGCCAAAGGGGGAAATGCTTTTAAGAACAAGATTACACTTGATATGAAAACCCAGCGGGGAGCAGGACCCGGCCCTTATGTGTCCTTGTGTTTGTTTTGAAAAAAAAACCCAAATGAAAATGACGAAATAAAAAAAAAAAAAAATAGAGGAGGGCAAAGGGAAAAAAATGAATCAGCTTCTTTTGTATGATCCTCCAGCAATGTCCCACGTCCCACCCTGGTTCTGGCACTGGTTCCTCTGGCCGGGAAGGGCTCTGTGGCACACCCAGCTTATTCCCTTTTTGAGCCCTTCCTGCATGTGTTATCTCTTGGCATTTAATTCACCAGCAGGGAAGAAAAACTCTCCGAAACAAAACCGACCTTTTCCTGCCTTTTCCCTTTGTATTGTTGCACAGCTCCACAGCCCGTGTGGGGTCACGGACGCTTCTCTTCGCAACCGTGTCCTTCGCAAACTGGCGAAACTCTTCCCCTTCTCCTTCCTCTTCCACCCAACGTTTCTGTCAGCGGTTTGAAAACCAGAACCTTCCTAAACAGGGCCTAATTCAGGAGCCCAAACCCCTGGGCAGAGTGGTGCATCCTGGACACTGCTGTCAGTGACAATTGTTTTCCTGGAAGTTCCTCTCCTGCCCCATTATTCCCGGCAAGGTTCCTAAACCAGGGAGCTCTCACAGATAACTGTGCTACCACTGAATCCCAAAGAAACCAGGGAGCAGGGGGTGTCTCCGATCCTTCTGCTTCTCTCTGTGGCTTTTATTTATTTTCAACCCCTCTCAGCGAACGCGGCGGTTTTATTTCAAAGCGTATTGGCAGCTTCAGCAACATCTCACGGTGCCAGAACATTCTTCTGTGCATCGTTCACGATGCCACATCACCGCTCTGGGAATGGTTAGCGAGGGGCAGGCGGAGCGGGAGCGGAATCCGAGCGGGAGCGGAATCCCCGCAGGGTTTGTCAGTCCAGCAGACACGTCCAGCTCTGACCCACGGCCTCCCCTCCTCATGCCTGGGGGAAGGGACCAGGAAAGGGACCCAAAGTGCCTCTGCAGCTGGGGTGGTTGGAGGAGGAGTGGGAGAGCTGGCTGTGTTAGTTCCAGCGTCTGGGAGGGGTGCAGCTCGTACCTGCACACACGTGGCTTTCCGAGCAGGACACGACATGAACGAGGGGAGTGTTTCTTCCATTGATCCACGAGAGTCTGGCAGCATGGAGTACTATCAAAGAGCGTTCTGACCGGTAGTTGATAAATACATGGGTTTGGAACTGAGCTTAATGTGCTGTCAGTAATAAAAAGAAATGTTCCTGGAGGCTGATTTTTTACAAGGGCCTGGTGGACAAGGGGCAATGACTCCATGATTCTGTGACTCCTAACCTGTGTATGGGCTCCCCGAGCCGGGTGTCTGTGACAGCTCTGCCACCGCAGCGACGTGAGGCCTCCTGTGCAGGGCCAGAGCTGAGTGAGAGACACTCTGCAAGGCAGGAGAGCTGCTCCTGGGCATGGTTTGTGTTGCCATCTCACACTCCGAGTTCCCCTTCTACAGCTGCGGGTATTTCATGCTGCAAGCACCTACATGAACTTCAAATTTGAAGTAGAATCACAAGAGCTCACGTTTTACGTCTTTCCTTCTTTTTAATCCACGACACAAGAGACTTCTCTGTGTTTCTGCTGTTCCCCGTCCATGTTATTTCAGCACTTCCCTGTCCCCACGGCTCCTCCCGATGCTCTGGGGTGACTCATTTCCTGTGCGGGACGAACCAGCCATTTCCTGGCTGTTCAACACAGGACTTTTTTCCCCTCCTAGTCGAGGCTGGAATGGTGAAGATTAGGCTATGGTTTGAGTAATCTGTGGTTTGATTAATCTGTGGTCTGATTATACCCCCCGCAACTCATCGCAGAGCTGCTGCTCTTCCCCAGAAATCACCTGGCAGCACCTGGGGCTCATGGCTGCCCCTGCTCTCCTGGGCCCCAGGCTCAGGGATTTGGGCTCTGACATTAAAATCATCACTCTAACAGTGATCACTCTGACCAGCTCTAACAGTGCCATCCTTCCAGTCACTGCAAACCAGGTCTTCTCTTCATTCAACCCATTTCAGCTCATAATAAACAGGATTTTTAAAAAGCACCACAAGACAAAGCCACTGATCTCACAGCACAGATCAAAGCCAGAAATTTTGATTGATCCCTTAAGTGCTACCAGAATTGCTTATTGGCATTGGAGAAATCCAGATAATACCTGTGTTTGTGTTAGACATGGGTTATCAGAAGGCTGTGTTTGTTCCTGTATCGATTCTGTGCCCATCATTCCAGTTCTCCCCAACCTGTGCTCCCAGTTTCCTGAGCCACTTCTTATTCCCATCCCATGCTGTGACTAACTTGCTTATGGAGCTCAGGCATTGCCTGGCCATTGGAATGCCAGCCTGAGGTGTCACAGCACTTTCGAGCAGCTTTTTACTGCTGGATTTTAAATTATTCTTTTAATCTTATTTGAACACTTGGACTCATCAGCCTGCCATAGACCTGGAATGTTGGGGAAGAAACCTCACACAGTGGGGATGCTGCCGCTGGAGTCTGAATGGAGCACATGTGGAGGGCTGATCCATGAATAATTCATACCTGTAATGATTTATTCATGCCCAAAGCTGGATACCTCCCTGCGACTTTCCATTATCTCAAAGAGAAGGTGGGTTCCGATTCCATTCCGCTGTCCCCCGCCCGCTGCCAGCTCCTGCACTGGACTTGGAGCAGGGAGGCTGGCATCTCTGCTCAGCACCAACAGGCAACTCCTGCCCTTCCAGTGCCACAGCTGCGGCCCCTGACACCCAAACTGAAATGTAGGGACGGGTCCTCGCACATTTTTCGGAAAGGACGGTGGGTGAGCAAGCAGGTAAAGCTCTTTTCCACGGATACGCGGGGAAAGTGAGACCCTGAGGTCACGATGCAACACTTTGTGAGCATAGAAAACAGACAGGCCCTGACTCTGTGATGTGACACCATCGAGCTGAGCTCACTCTCCACGAGAAATCGCAGTGTTTCCCACTGTAAAGTTACAGATTCTGACACGCTCGATGCCACACTGCAGGATGGTTTTCTGCCCTTCCAGAAACCTTGCAGGAAAGCCTGGACAAAGAGCGGTGGCTCGGGCTCATCTTTCCTGCCTGCTGTGTGCTCTCAGAAAATACCATCAGGAGAGGTTTACAGGGCCGCGCTCCGAGTTCCTGACCTGGGCGAGGATTCTGCAAGACATTCAAATTCCGTCTGTCTAGAAAGGCTGAAAGATGATCCCGTGTTTCAGAGAGTCTCCAGACCCCCAGGCAGCGCTGCTCCTCACTGGCTGGTGTGAAATTTCCTAATTGTTTAACCTGCAGTCCTGACTTTTTTTGTCCTTGAAATGGGCTCTGCATCAGCATAATTAAAAATGTCAAACAGGCTTGAGAACCTCTCCAAGTTGCTAAAAATGAATGTGAATTTCCTCTCTGCAGCCTCACTCCGTCTCTCCCTTGCTCTGGCCTCAGCTTTCCCGAGTGCCTGGTTCCAGCCCCTCAGCATAGTTTGCATTCCACTGCCAAGAATGAACATTTATTTATACAAACAACCCTCCTTCCAAGCACATCTCCCTCCATCCCAGGGCAGGGAAGTAAACACCATTTCTGGTCTGTCTGTAGCTCCAGCTCTGCATTTCCTTCTTGCTTTAGTCAGGGGTTGGTTTGCAGCGAGAGCTGGCTGCCATTCTGTTGCTTTCCTGTGCCCAGCAATGGCCTGGGAAGCTCCTTCACTTCCTTACAATGATTTGATTTTGTGACCCCGAGTATGATGCCTTATCAGCCCCTCGAGGGGGCTTGCTGGCTCAGCAGCAATTTCCAGAGCTGGAACCTGGGGGGCTCTGCAGGACTTTGAGAGTACTCAGCCCCTCGGATCCGCTTCTCTCCCAGCACACCTGGCGTTCCCAGTCCGTTACTGGGCCCGCTGTGCCGTACTGGTTCTCCCAGCAGTGCGGGTGGCACTGTGGTGGAGCTCAGAGGGAACTGGAACAGCAGCTCCCAGACGAGCAGTGCCGCAGGGCCGAGGGCAGGCAGGTGCAGCTCATGCATTATTGCTGCACCGTCTCCATCGCTCACCTGCCGGGCTCCGGGATTGTTCCTGAAACCTTAGCTCTGCCCCTCTGTCCACAGGTGTCTCCTGTTGCATCTGCCATTCGAATGGATATGGCACAGATGCCAGCTGACTCCAGACAGGGGAATGTCACAGTCTGAGCACAGGTCATTTAAATGAAAAAGGGCCCTGACTGAGAGACGGGCACCTGCAGAGCACCCAGGGATGCTCCCTCAGGTGTGGAGCCTGCCTGCTGCTCACTCCCTGCTCGGAGCACAGGATTTTACTGCTAGAAATTTCAGCAACATTTGAAAAGGTGTCCACAGTATAGAGGGGGGGGTGTCCCCAAGGCACACGGATCACACGGGTGTGTGTGTGCCCCCCAAAGCACATGGAAGCACACAGGTGTGTACCCCCCTGGGACACAGATCACACAGGTGTGTGTGCCCCCCAAAGCACATGGAAGCACACAGGTGTGTACCCCCCTGGGCACATGGATCACACGGGTGTGTGTGTGCCCCTCCACATGGAAGCACACAGGTGTGTACCCCCCTGGGACACAGATCACACAGGTGTGTGTGCCCCCACCTCAGGCAGATGGATCACCCAGGTGTGCACAGCCCAGTACTGCCCATGTGTTCCTCTGTGTTTGTGTCTGCAGCCCCCTAATCCGTACTGTGGTTCCCCTGGAGCTGAGGGGGACACGAGAGACTCCAAAGGCAGAAGGAGCAAGAGGACAGGAGGGATTGCCCAAATCCTGTTTCCCTCCTCCCCAAATCCTGTGTTTTGGTGCCACACATGGCAGCTCAGGAGCCTTGGCCGTGCAGCTTGTTTCCACACGGAGTCAAGAACAAAGATGTCCAAAGACAGCCGGCTCGGAGAGGACGGGGACAGCCATGCTCTGTGCCCGCCGTGAGCCCCATTGTCATCCCGGCCAAGAACGGCATCATTTCCCCAGGGCTGCAGCTCTATTAAACACAAAGCTCCAAATTATTTCCTACTTGGATCAAAGATGTGTTTGTTCCAGTGGCACTTAACTTTAAAAGGCAGTGCTGGGGATGAATGAAACCTCCCCAGTGGCAGCTGCTGAGGCTCAATTGGTTTGTCAGTGTTGTAGTTATGCTGTGGGCATCTCGTGGTTGCCGGCCCGTATGTTCCTGAAGGATGTTGTGCAGTGGAACAGTTCAGGGAATCCTTGCTCTGTGCCTGAGGGGCTTTTGCTTTCGTGGTGTGAAGGTTTGCTTGTGCTTCAGGTGGTGAAAGCGTTCAGGAATCTCACATTCTGATTCCGGACTCAAAGCCAAAGCACTCTGCATCAAACCAGGTGGAAGCGTATGAGGACACACAACGGCCTGTGCGCAGAACCCTGGAATTGGTGGTTGGACTGTAGACTGGGATCTGGGTGAGGAACTGCTCCCTAAATGCCGCCTCCTGGTCCGGATTGTACAGCAAATGCTCCCTGTGACAGACAGGAGGAGAAGGAAGCCCTCTGGAGTATGAAATTAAGCATTAAAAGAACATGAAGGCAGGAACATGCAGCATGTGAAGTCAGGGAGAACTGAGAACGCTGGCGATGCCAAAGGAACAAAAGAAACCCAATATCCTTTAGAAGTTTTAATATTTAATTGGTGAGCTCTCTGATACCAGGGCAGTGAGTGTGGCGGGCGATGACAGGAGCCCGTGCAAGGGGTGCCTCATGGGGCCCCAGCATCCCCAAAACACAGGCACAGGGGCTCCTTGTGTGCAGAGCTACAGAGCTCCCTGCTCTGCACCACAGCGCTGAATTCCTGGGTTTGGGTAAAACCAGCATCCCCACAGCCCAAAAGAGACTCCCACTGCCTGGCAGCAGGTCTGGAAGTTTGGGATGCATCACTCCTGGCTCCCTCCTGTGCAGGTACTGCCTGCACCTGCAGCCAGAGGAGCATTTCCATGAGCTCACACACTCTCCCTGTGGAGCTAAGTTCCCTCCAAGGGGCAGTTCAGATGCATTTTCAGGGCTCAAAAAATACATGACAATACTTTATTTATTGAGAAAATACTTCATTCCATATTGCAAGATGACAAGTTCCTTCTGCAGCAGGTAGAAGTCCTCAGAATCCTTCCCTCAGGGGCAGTTTCAGCTGAGGACTCCAGATCCAAACCCCCCACTGGCTCTGGTTTCTCTGGAATCTGTCGAGTGGAGTTGCCTGGTTTGTTCCTCCTCACACTCTGTGCAGGGTGTTACAGCTGCAGCTCTCCCGGATCCAAGGCCAGAGTGTGGGTTTCTTGTCCAAAGGATCATCCAGCTGTGGGGTTTTCATCCCTAGGGCTCTCAGCTCTGCTCTCAAGGAGTGGGGGACAGCAATGAGGAGCCACTCTGCAGATCCTGCTGGTCCTGGCTGCTGCCCCAGGCAGCCACTCAGAGCCCAACAAAGCCGAGGGCTCTCAGCTCTCAGGTCAGAGAGCTTTGCTCATTGCTCCCATCCCACACAAGGGATTGGCAGGTTGCTTTGAGTTCCCTTTCCTAACTAATACCTCTCTCCCCTCTCTCCTAGGCTGCCCTGTGCCTTGGATGAGATCCTGTCCTTGGGCAGTGCTGTGCTCTGTGGGAGGCTGCCTGCCTGACCTTGGAGCAGGTAAGGGAGACGGTGGCGCGTCAAAACAAGGACGGAGTAGAAAATTGAGCAGGAGCCAAGGCTCCAAAGGTGGGAGCCTGCAAATCTCACAGATGTCCCATGGCATCACCAGGGAGCATAAAGCAATGCATTTGCCTGTGGCCAAAATCCTGGGGTGCTGCTCAGGGGGATGTTTAGTGAGGGACAAGAACTTGGGGTTCCTTCTGTGCTCCCCATGCCAGAGACCCAGCAGGGACTGGAAACAAGCCATCCCACAGCCAGGGAGCTTCCCCTCCCCTGCAAGGTACTTTGTTACCAACAAAGTGTTTTTTCCTGCCTCCAGGAGCCATTTCCCATCACATCCCAGCAAACCTCCGTAAACACCTGGGGTGCAGAAGCGAGCGTGAGCGTTTGGCTGGTGCTCCTGAGACTGAGTCCCACACCCCAGGCTGTCATCTCGATTTCAGGGGCTTTAGACAGGGGTAGGAAGGAGCTGAGGTGTCAGTCGCTAAAGATGTAAAAGAAGTAGGTTACAATGTCCCATTTCGAACAATTACACCTAATTACAAGTCACAGATTCACCACAAATACTATTTAATAGCAAATTGCTGCCACACTTCAGCCAGAGCGTGCTGGGGGAACACGTGAGCTCTGGTCTGTGGGCAGGTGAGACAACAGGAGAGAGGGTCTGGCTCAGCTCAGGGAGGGGCGGGTGCCAGGCCCCAAAACAGGGGTGAAACGCTGGGTGCTGTGTCTTGTTCCCAGCACTGGTGGGTGGGTTTGGATTGGGTTGGGTTGGATTGCTTCGGTTCAGTTTAGCAGATGGTTGAAGAAACAGCTCGTGGCACACGATGATTTTAGTTAAACTCTAAAAGGCTGCTCAGAAATGTAAAAAACGGCAATAAACGCCCTGACGATTAAATCGAACGGGATTTGCGCCCTCCCCTCGCCAAGCCCCAGCTGTTCGCTTTGGCTGTTTGGTACCGGCGGAGCAGCACGGACCGAGCCCGGCCCGGTAACCCCGTTCTCCCCGCCCTGCCGCCCCGGTGCCGGCTCTGGCTGCGGCGCTGCGGCTCCCGGCAGGACCCGGGACCGGCGCGGCCGGGGCGAGCACCGGGGGCCG
>VZTA01018859.1:69258-87527 GCA_013398855.1 Mohoua ochrocephala
CCTCCGCCGGTACCGGAGCCGAGCTCCCCCTGCCGGTACCGGGCGGCTCCGGGCGCGGGGAGCAGGAACAAAAGGCTTCCCGTTCCACGTCGTTCCCGGGTGATTCGGGAGCCCGGCGCGCTCAAACGCGGCAGGACCGGGCGGACCAAAGGCGCTCGTGCAGCCGGAGGTACCGGAGCCAGCCCGTGCCTGGCACTTGGTGACAAACCCCGAGAGCAGCGAGTGAAGCAGCGAGGCTCCTGCACCGGCCTTCTGCCCCTGGCAGCTCGTGCCCAGGGTGAGGGGACAGACCACTGTCACACGAGCAGCGGTGGGGGACACGGTCAGTCCCCACGGCTGGGCTGTGCTGGTAATGTCTCCGTGCTTATCTGTCACAGCTTGCACATGGAATCGTGGGGACAGTCCAGCCAGATGTCCCCAGGGCACAGGTGTGAGGTGCCCCCGACTCCACCTTGACACTGTGTCAGTGACGCTTCAGCATTTCCTGCCCAGGTCACAGATTTGCCCATCGTTGATTTCAGCTTTCCAACTTCCTCCTGGGAAATACAACGTGAGCTCCTATTTATAGAAGTTCATGGTTTCCAATGAATTTTTTCCTTCACTCAGGCTGGTTTGGTGGCTGATCCCTATTTGGTGGCCCCGGCAGTGCTGTGCCAGCTGCCCGTGGCTTTTATTAGCACTTTTCAGAGGCCTTGATTTAGTGCTCGCAGTCACATCCCAGGCCAGCGGCTCCGGAACGCAGCCCCTCGGGAGCAGAGATAATTAGAACTCGGGGAAAAAGTGGTGTCCGAGTCTTTGAACAAAAAAGCTCTTGTTTAAGGAATGTGGTGCTGGAGGCCAGTGTTTGCCAGCAGGGTCTGTCTCCTGCTCCGAGCCCGTGCCTGCAGTCAGATCCTGCCCTCCGCAGACATGCCGGGTGGGATTTTCTGGGAGCATCTCTCAAAATGGAGGCATGGTGCCCTGTAGCAAGTACGGGATGTATCCTGGGAATTGTATTTCTGCAAGCAGGGTCAGGAGGGGCCGGTGGAAGGATGTGGGGAAGCAGGAAGAGAGCTGAAGAGGTGCTCAGAGGATTCTTGTACAGGGCAGATGGGGGAGGGAAACAAACACCGCAGAGAACAGGAAAACCGATGTGCTAGGAAATGATGGATCCACCCCCCAGGCTTCTGCTAAGGAGGGTGGGACGAGCTCCATGATTTCTGGCAGCCGTGAGCTGCAGCTGCTCCACTCAGCTTCCGTCCTGCAGCCAGATGTGTTTGAGTGCAGCTTCAGCCCTTCCTGCCCTGACACGGCCCCGGCAGTGCCCCCATGCTCTGGCAACGTCCCACGCGTGTGTGTGGGGGCTGTCCCAGGTCCCCTCACCTCCAGGGAGAGTTTCCCAAGGGAGAGGGGAAGGGGGCAGGAGTCAAGTTTAAGCGCTGCTATTCTGTATCCTGTTGTTTTCCTACCAGGATTGTTGCAGTTTCCTGCACTGTCTTATCTGGAGCAGGGAAGCCAGAGCTCTCCAATTCTCTGGCTCCGTGCGTGTCCCGGGTTCTAATCTGCAAAACAGGCGTTGGAGCTCATCAGAGGAACCAGCCAGGGCTGTCACGGGGCAATGGGACAAGGACAGAGGGGGCAAAGGGCTTTTAGTGCCTCGAAATTAGTGTCTTTACGTAGTGCTCCTGTTTGCACAAGGCTGTGTCTGTTTTACGGGTTCAGGCCTTCAGCACACCTGGGAGGGGGAGAGAGGAAGATCCCAGTGGTGACACTCTCAGGTGACTCTGTGTCTGACAGGCCTTACAGGAGGATAAATCTCAGAAAGTGCTGAGTTGGCTTCCCCTCCTCCCCCCCGCCCCTGTCAAGGACACACAGAAAGTCTTAAAACAGAAAAAGCATTTCCGTGTTTCAGTCAGCCCAAAGTTCAGTCTCCCCTGAAGTGCTGGAGACTCCTGTGAAATTACTTGGCCACATTTTCTGGAATACAGAGCTAAAATCAGCACCCACAACACTGAGGCCTGGAAAGCTGTGTGGAGTAGGGTCTGAGAAAGCCAAACCTAAAAAAAAAACCCTTAAAAAAAAACCCCACTTTTTTTTTCCCTGAGTGAGCCTGAATTCACCTAACTATAGGTTTTAGCAGTAGACTGAATTCCCTACAGGCTAAAAAAAAAATTAAAATCCTTTACTGTACAGCTCTGGAATGTCCTGTTTTCCTGCAGAAAGGTGTGGGTCCTGTACACAGTGTCCATTATCAGATGGGAGCCTCTCCTGGAAAGAGGATTAACCCACAACATCACTCCCAGCCACACAGACACTGAATCAGGCACGAGGCTCCAAAATAAACCTCAGCCCCAAATTCCAAGCCCAGACCCCTTCCCACAGGGATCCCAGGGTTGTTGGAAGCAGGTAAAAACTGTGACAACGATCAAGATGGATTTTTATTATTCAAAGGGAAGACACATGTGCCAGTTCAGCTTTTGGGGGAAGGACAGTGGTAATTTTTCTCACTCAGCCGTGACTGTGAATCCAGACTGATTCCACTTGCCATTTCTTTGGGGAAGTCTCAGCTGCTGGCAGTCTGAGGGCCATGGCAGGCTGAAGGGTCTGTAGCTGAACACCAGAGCCCGTGCTGGGAACTAAATAGCAAGAGAAAAAAAAAGGCTTTTTTTTCCGAGAGATCAGGAAGAGGAAGACATGTGCCTGGAGATAAGGAAAGATAAAAGCATTCCATTTGCAGAGGCCTGTGATAGGGATCAAGATGTTCATCTGCCAAGTCAGTAATTTTGTGGCCTTATGACCACGCGGAGCTTCCGTTCCTGTTACCTTTTCCCACACTGGCTGAAGGCACCAGATTGTTGGCATGGGAGTTCCTTTGAGTCTGTCCCAGTGGCTCAGCCCTTTCGGGGAATTGCACGGGCTGAACTCGAAGATAAAACTCTTTTACTTCAGGAGGGAAAATGGTTCTCCCCCTAAGTTTATGTTCGGCTTGGAGGGGCTTAGCAGGAGCAGGCTCTGAGCTCCCTGGCCTGGGGAGGGAGGTGGGAACAGGTCAAACATCCCTGGGGAGAAGCTTGGGCAGAGCCTGTTTTCTGTGAGGGGTCAGGGCAGCTGAAATGGCCACTGGAGGTGACTCCCCACCCTGTTTGCTGGGATTCATCAGGAGTGAGCTCACGGGAACAGTAGATCCCATACAAGGCCTTGATTAACATCAAGAGCTCAGATTGCATTTGCTGCTTCCAAAAAGGCTTTTATTGTCTGATTTTTTTTTGTTAAAGCAGCAGCGGATTTCAGTAAAAAATTCTCAGTAAATCCTGCCTTTGCACATTCCACACGCTGGCACATGCAACAGCCAAGCAATTGGGCTAAAATTATCTGTGCTATCATTAGGAAGGAACATATGGATTGATAGAGCCTAAGTGCAGAAGGGAGCTGTGCTGCTGTGCTGCAGGCTCACCCTGAAGGGAGCAGTTCTTGTGCTTCCCTGTCATTCCCTGTCAGGCTGGCACCTGCCAGAGAGAGGTGTGACCTGTTCCCTTTGGACAGGAGAGTCGGTGTGTTGGGCTGGTGCTGGGTGGGCACTGAGCTCACTGGACACCAAGGGCACCAGGCACAGCTTCTGCCCGGGGCCAGCACTCCTGGGGCACGGCCGTTCCTGCCTCTGTGCTGCTGGCTTTACCCTCAGTCTAACCACCACGCTCCTGAGATAAATCCCTGCGGACAAGCACCGTGTTCATGGATCACAGAGCAGCCCTACAGCTGTCAGCTGGGATGGGCTTCTCCTGTGTTCCCCAGCTCGCTGGGAGAGGAGGAGCCCCAGGGCTGGAGCTCCTGTACCTGCGCAGCATGTGCTCACTGACCGCCAGCCAGGGCCTGTTCTCCCTGAGAGCTGTGTCCCGTTTAGGCCAGAACTGCTCAAAAGATCTGCTCAAAGAACCGCTTTAGACAAGGTCCCCGTGTCCAGCATTTTCAGCCTTGCTTCTTTTACCACCACTAATTGCAAAGCTTTTAATTAATCACGGACCGAGATGCGGCGTTGGTGACGGCCGCACAGGCTCCCGGGCTGCCCTGGTGCTGAGGGCACATTACACGTTCCCTGTGACACAGAAACAGGGCTGACTTCCAGGCTGCTGCATGGAGCCTTCCAAACAGATGGGAGAGTTTCAGATTTAGTCTCTAATATAAATACGAGTTGCATGTGCAAGTTCTTCAGTTGGGAAACTGCCTCTTGCTACTGTTTGCAAAGTCAGAGAATATCAGGCTGAAGCAGCCTCACTATTTCTGGTTCTCTCTCTGCAGATCAGCACTTGGAGACACAGAGCTTGCCAACCACCGAGTGCTGAAGGAATGGCTTGCAGAGTTCAGTTTGTAAAATTCTATTTTCAGTGTTTATATTTAGCTTCCGTTTCGTTGGTATTGCAGAGGCCGATCCCGCAAATATTTACCCCAGTCAGGTTTTGTCTGTAGAGTTCCCGAGAGCGCAGTGGGAGCTCAGCCCAGGGAGGGCACAGGCCTGCAGTGGGCTGAGCGTGGAGAAATCCAGTTGCATCTCCTGGGCAGGGTTTTATATACGTACATATACATATGCACACATCCGTGTACATAGCACACACATGTGATGGTCATTTCAGGTCCTGAGAGAGAAAGGCCGTTCAAAGAGTCACTTACTGATCTCCACCTGAGAGAAGGCTCAGTGAGACAGAAAGCAGCAGCATGGTGAGTGTCTGTTATGGCATAAATGATAGCACAGACAGAAAGAATGACCAAATTGATTTTTAAAAAGAGTCCTGAGATGAAATTGCTGGTCTACAATTATTGCACTGTTGGGGAGGGACAGAAACATCCCCAGGACTGCTCTTGTCTGCCCATCCTCTCTCACTCACGTTCTCTCCAACACACCTTTCCAGAGCGAGAGCGCCAGCGACAGAGGGTGCAGCAGTGCCAGTTCCCTCCAAGCGGATCTCTCCAAACTCGTGATCTGGGCACACACTCACGGGACCATATGCAACCAGATCCCAGCCCTGGAATTCATGCAGAACATGGGTCACCTGAGCAACGACAACGCTGTGCTGTGGATGTGCAGAGTCGGACATGCCTATCACTGGCACTGTGGGAAGTTACATGACAGAGGTGAAGAAGAGACTGCGGCTGTAGGAAGGAGAAAGAGGCTCCTGTCTTCTGAGTCTTTGACAAGGGAAGCCAGCTTTGAGGAAAAGAGGCTCAAGCTGACCCCGTTATCTTTTGAGATGGGTCAAGCAGATTCTGGGAGCACAGGGTCATGTGGCAGATCCCAAGGGTTCACTGAGCAGACGGCTGACAGCACCTACACAAGGAATAAGGAGCCCAGGGGGAGTCAAAATACCAGGAAACCCGTAACATTGTACTCTCCAGCACAGGAGCACTTCTCAGTGTCTGGTGGCATAGTCCGAACTGGCGAACAGGACATGAAGTCTGAAAGTGACGAAGACTTACAGATCATCTCTGATGAAGAGCAGTGTGAGGCAGATGAAGACAGCCAAGGAGACAGAATCAACCAGGATAATGTGTCAGAGCCATCTGCTGAGGAGTTGCCGATGCTCCACTGCCAGAATACGGCATTGCACCAGCCAACAGCTCCCCAAAGAGCTGCCTTTGCCCCCACAGCAAGGCCACCTCTAACCCGTGCTTACATTCTGCAGGCTCCTGTCAGCAACCCGGAGGACCCGAGCAGGAACGTCCTGAGGCTGGGTTCTTTCACTCCTCCAGGAGCCACAGCTGAAACTTCCAGAGCAAGGAGCCTCCCGAGGTCAGCAGCACCAAAGGTATGTTCCAAACCCCTTCCCGTCCCCAGCACTGAAGCCAGGGCCCAGCCTGAGTCACAGCCCTCGGGGATATTCTTTGAGTTCCAAGCCACTGCTGATGTTCAGCAGCATCTCCAGCTGAGCCCTCCGGAGTGTGGCTCGCCAGGGACGGGCTCCAGCGGGAACGGTGCTGAGAATGTGGGTGAGGACAGCGAGACATCGGGATCCGGGCAGACACCTTGTTCTTCAACCTTCCAGAGTCCAGACAGCAATCCACCTGGAGCCTCAGACAGAGGTAAGACAGCCTGGAGTTCTGTGCCTGCAGGGGTGTGGGGGTGTTCTATTAATCACTTTCCCAAAATATTCAAGGAGGGCGAGTTCACATCATTGCCAAGATCTGTGCTGCAGCATCTAAGTAAATCTCTTGCATTTGGGGCACTCCTGTTTCTGCTCGAGGGGACTACAAAGCTCCCTGCCTAAAGGAATTGGTACTTCTGTAGGGAATGCCCTTCTCTGGGGTGCCCAAAGGTGCTCTTGGCTGGGCCTCACCCCCAACATCCCAGTTTGAATACTCTGGTCTTCTGTTTTACCCAGTATCCCCACACAGTGTATTGGCTGTACTTGAGAGAGTCCCTGTGGGAAACTGGAGCCAGAGAGAGGAACTCAGGTCTCAAGAGAAAGAAACAAGAGGAAGCAGTGCAGAGAAATTGTAGCCAAAGCTCTGGCTGCACCAAAGCCAGTGGCAAAACCTCCCGGTGCTGGCAGTGGCAGCAGAGTGTCAGTCCTGCATGGAAAATGCAGGACTCCACACATTGCTTTAGTCCTTTCGAGAATGAAGGTTTTCCTATGTGCTGTCCTGCAGCACAGGGGCTTGGGTATGTCCTTGGGAAGGGCAGAGGTTGCAGAGGCAGCATTTGGGGTCTGCCTGGAATGTGCTTACAGCACCAGTGCCGGTCCTGAAAAGGCTTAGGGGTTGTTGTTCCTTGCGGAGCCATAACCACACAAACTGCCACAACTGGGGTTTGGGAGCAGCATTTTACTATTTTCATAACTGACGTTATGTGTCCTCTGAAGGGACTGGGAATTCTTCTGGGAGTGTCTGTGTAGTAGCTGTTTCTGCCAAGGTAACTGGCTCACGGCTCAGAGGAGGCCTCGGCATTACTGATTCATGAGCTGTTCCTCTGTGCACCTGGAGCAGTCTGTACAAAACAGGCCAAAACCCCAAACCAATGGGACAGGGATCGATCTTTCAGGATGACAACTATAAGCCTGTGCAAAAGAACCTGGTGCAAAAAGGGGAATCTCTAGGTGTTGGCTCGTGAGCCCTTTTCCATCTCCCCCTCCTCAGCCCTGGACGAGTCACAGGCGAGCAGATGGAGCTTTCCAGCAATCCAAAGAATTCATTTCTCATGCTACATCGAACTAGGTAGATGTGGTATTGCCATGGCAACTTGAGAGAGAGCCCAACTGGAATCCTGGCAATCCTTTAAAGAAAATCATAGTACACTTTTACTCACCTGTTTGTTCTCCCTCGTCATCCACCCCAACCTTTGGTTCATGCCGTTATTTCACGTTAAGAGGGAAATTTCCCTGTCTGGCAGTGAGCAGGGCCAGCTGCCAAGGGAGAGGGAGCAGGAAGGAGCCCGACTTTCCCCGGAGAGTTGGGCACTGTTGGGTGGTACTGGCTTGTGGAGAGCACAGATATGACCAACAGTTCTAGGGGAAGGGGTTTGGGAGAGTCCTGTCCTCTCTGAATGGCTTCCAGAAGGCAGGTGGACACCATCCTGCCTCTCCTCGTGTTTTACTCATCTTTGTGGGTTCTCGCTGTCCACAGAGCTGTGTCTTGTCTTTTAGATGTGCTGAAGAAGCAGGAGATAAAGAAAAACTATGCCCTTGGGGACATAAAAGTGTTCGAAGAGTGGCTGAAGTTGCACCACCCCTCCGAGACGCGCAAGATCCACGCGCTGCCTCCTACAGACCTCGACCACTACCTGGTCTTGTTCTTCAGCTCCGCCAAGAAACAGAACGGAGGGGATTTTTCTGCCAATTCCTTAAGCTTCTTCCAGCGCAACATCAACCAGTACCTCAAGAACCACAACTACGAGTACAACGTGTTGAGAGGGCCGGAGTTCAGGGGCTCTCAGGAAGCCTGGAAATTAAAGCATTGGTACCTGTTAAAAAAGGAGAAGGAGGAAGAGTGGAGTGCTGTGGAGAACATGACAGATGAAGATGTGGAAAACCTTTTTAAGAAGGGAATTTTAAGCAAGACACACCCTCAGGGCTTGTTGCACCTCGTGTTCACCAACCTCATTAGGGGGTTTGGGGCAAGCACCCACCACCAGACCCACCAGCTGTGCTGGGGACAGGTGGTGCTGAGGAAGACCAAAGGAGAGGTGGAGTACTTGGAGTGGATGGATGATCCGAGCCTAGGGGCAAACGAAGGGGAGCTAAGCCCACGGCTCTTTGCCAAGCCTGAGGATCCAGAGAACTGTCCAGTCGCCAGTTACAAGGAGTATGCCAGGAAGAGGCCGCCGGACATGATGAAGGACAAACACCCTCTTTACCTGTCTCCCAAGTCACTGTGCTCCATCTGGGACAAAGTGTGGTACAGCAAGAAGGCACTGACAAAAACCAAAATGGATAAGATGTTGAAAGTTATTAACCAGGAAGTCAGAGGAACCATAAGGAAGACCAGGAAATAGAGGTGTCCCTTCAGCTTTGTCCCTTAAACTGCTCCAAGGCTGCTCTGAAACAGAATCCTATTGCTATATTTGGTGTAGGTTGAGAACAAACATCCTTCTGCTGGGCTTCACCTTGGCACTGAAGGTATCTACGGATCTGCAGCGCCTTGGCTTTCAGGGAAGTTCCTTTTTGTTGTTTCTGTTACCGGAATTGATAATTCAGTGAGTTAATGAGAATCTTCAGTTTCACATTTGCCAAACAAGTTAATGTTCTACTATACGGTCATTGCTGTTAGAAACGACCAGGGCTGATATGGAGAGGGCTCGGGGGTGGCAGAGCCTGGCCAGGAGCATCAGCTGCACCCACATTTTGGGGCTGACACCCCACACAGCTCAGCCTGGGGCACAGACCTGCGGGGAAGGATGAGCGACACGAGGAGAGCGATGACACCGCCGATCCCAACTTCGCAGGAACGCTTCTGACAAGGTTCAGGTCATTTCCCTTAGGGAAAGATTCGTAGGTTGAAGAAGTTGTGGCTGTTTTAAGAAGTTGTTTAAAGTGTCTGACACTGTTGAAAGGTTTTATGGTAAGTGGTTTCCCTGGAGTGCAAAACACAACTCCACAAAGGCACTGGGAGGTGTGCTCGGCTCTGCTCAGCTACCCCAGCGCTGTTTAGTGCCTGTTACAGCTCAGTCAGGTTTTTGGTTGCATTGTTGACGGAGCCAAATAAAAGAACCTTTAATTCAGTCCTGTCTGTCTGTGTCTGAACAGCAGGTGATGTTTTCCTGGAACACTGGTGTGTTCCCTGTTGTGCTCAGTCTCCCCTGCTCACAGCCTGGTGGCACAGAGCTCTGGGCCCTTTGAAGCCCTATGAGCCATCTCCATGGTGTCAAACGAGGCCTTGGGGGTCAAGCTCTTTGCCAGAATTGGTCCCATTCAACCAATTCAACATCAAGAAGTAACTTAAAGACGTTTGAAGAGACATAAAAAAAGACAACTCCTCAAGTGCTGGAGGGTGTCTGCCGGCTCCCCTCGTGCTGCAGAGCACCAGTGGCATCGCCACGACATCACGACTGAGCAGCTGTCCCGAGGGTCCCGCTGGTCCCGGGTGACCGGGCCGCGGGCACAGCTCCGCTCCCCGCGGGGCCGGGCTTCCCTCAGCCCCGAGACCACCCCGGCTCGGGCTCTTCCCTCCTCCTCGCGAGGCTCGGGAACGAGCGGCTGCTGACGGGAAGAACAGGTTGCACCATCTGCCCCCTGTGACCTGTCACAGCACCTGGGCAGCTCCCGGCTCCCTGGGGCTCCACCGGGGAAACCCCCGGCCAGCATCCTCTGAGCGGGGCCGGGGGATGCACCGGGACCCCCGTCAGCGCTGGCGGAGCAGGGTCCGGGTCTCCGAGGGGTCCGTACCTGGACCCCCGTCAGTGCTCGTGGAGCGGGCTGAGGTCCCGGCGGGTCCGTACCGGGCCCCCCTGTCAGCGCTCGTGGAGCGGGGTCGGTACCGGGGTCCCGGCGGGTCCGTACCGGGCCCCCCGTCAGTGCTCGTGGAGCGGGGTCGGTACCGGGCCCCCCGTCAGCGCTCGTGGAGCAGGGTCGGTACCGGGGTCCCGGCGGGTCCGTACCGGACCCCGCGGGCGCGGCCCGGGAGCCCCCTAGCGGGGGCGGGCGGAGGGGCACGGACCGCAGCGCAGTTGGGGTCGAACGGAACTTTAAAGCCCCCCGGTGCCACCCCCGCCCCCGGCAGGGACTGCTCCTACCGGCCCAGGGTGCTCCCAAGCCCGTCCGGTGGGAGCCCGGCGCTCCCCCAGCCCAGCAGCCTTGGGGACCCCCCAGCCACAGCCCCCGGAAGGCTCCGGCCCCAGCCCCGCATCCCAACCACGGTGGCTCCTCTGAAACACCGGAGCAAAACCAGTGGAGCAGGCGGACAGAACAGGGCTGGAAGACCGAGAGAGAGAGCAACAACTCTTTAATAAATTAGCAAAATAAACAGCATTTATATATATATTTATATTCCATTGCTGCATCTCCACGGATCACAGGAGTTAAACCAATGTTGATTCCCAAGTCCCACGGCAACACTGATCTAGAGGCCTCAGTCCAGGTACCCCCAAGGCAACGCTCAGCCTTGCGGTACTTAAAAACCTAAAACCACTGAGAAATAAAACAGCTTTTTCATAAGCCTGAGACACAGCTCCCAAGGGGCAAAGTGAATTACCGGGTGATTTCACCTGGCTGGCTCCAGGCAGAAGTGATTAAAAAGATACTGATCCAATTTTTCCCGTCTTAAGAAAAAAAAAAAGTGTTCCTCCACCCCACAGGGAGGAGGAGGAAGGAGCAGATCTATTGCGTGGAAGGATTATCAGTTTAACAATAAACCAGACTGATTTGCAGGGTACATGTCTCTTGATTGTTGTGATGGCCAAGGGTGGAACTGATTTGAGTATTTAGGTCACGCATCAGCTGATCCTGAACGGGGCGAGCCCCTGACCCGGGGGTCCCTCAGTCCTCATCCCGGACGTACTGCCCAGCCTCCCAGCGCTGGGCCATGACGCTCTTGTGGCGAAACACTCGGGTGCTTTCCACCACCTGCAGAGACCAGAACGTGCAGGATCTTTTTATAAAGAGGAGACTTTCCTAATGATCTGGTTTGCAGAGCTGCCCCCCCTGCCAGCTCCCCAACCCACTCTGCCCGACGCAGTGTCCACCTCGTGGGAGCCAGGACCATCCTGTCCACCCCCTGTCCACCCACAAGCCTCCAGGAGCGAGGGGAGCTGGGGAATGTGGGAGGTGTCAGGGCAGCAAGAGCAGAGCCCCCGCGTTTGTGAAGGGCTTTACCTCTGTGTTGACCTTGTCAACGGGTTCGATGCCTGCGTACTGTGGAAAGAGGAAAACACGATTAGATAATGGCAGCCTGGCAGGGGAATATCCAGAGGCGGCCGGATCCGGCCCCTGGAGGGGCACGGGAGAGTCAAGGGAAGGCAGCACATGCAGTCATGTCCTCTCTGGGGTTGGGGGAACAGTTCAGGTCAGGATCCCCCACAAGAGGAAGCTGCTGCTCCTCTCCAGTCCCACCCAGTGCTGGCAGCCCTGAACAGCAGGTGCTGCCTGGGGGGCTCACGTGGCCCCCCGATGGTCTGCTGGGCCTCCCACCGAGCTGAGCAGCTGGATCTCGAGCTCCGGGTGGGAGTCAGGAACAGCCACCTCCAACCCCGGAGTCACCAATCTTCCCCCGGGCTCAAGCCCCCACAGCCACTTGGCACAAGCAGGGTGGGCATGTTCACCTTTCCCTCCTCCTTCACCCTCCTCCTCCGCTCTTCGAAGGGGCTGGAACGCGACGAGTCAGGGGTGGGGGTCTCTGCGCTGCCCTGGGAGGAGGTGGTCACTTTCAGCGGGGTGAAGGATGAGATCAGCCCCAGGATCCCCGTCTGGTGTGAGGCAGGAGAGGAGACAGGAGACCCGGACACCGAGTAGTTGCCGCTGGCACCTGAGGCAGCTGTGAGAGAAAGAACGTCGGGGGGGGGGGAGGGACCTCAGGTCCACTCCCAGGGGGTGGAGACCCATAGGAATGTCAGGCCCCTGCTCCAAACCTGCCTCTGTGGCAGGTCCAGCAGGTTTGGTCACAGCCGGGACCCCGTGCCTGGGGCCCAGCCAGGGACTGCAGGAACAAGGGGCGAAATGCATTAGCTGGGCCCTTCCAGGCACTTCCAGCTCTGCTGCTGTAACATGACACAAACTCATCGAGACCTGAGCAGCTCTGGAATCCTGCAGAGCCTCTCCCTCCTCAGCAGCAGTTCTGCTGCTGACTCCAGCGTGCTGGTATCAAGTTCTCCAGGGATGACTTGCTACCAGAACACAGGAGTCCTTACAGGCATCCCACCAAATCATTTCTCTGCCACTCCGTCCCTCTGCTCCCTTACCAGAGCTGTGCCGAGAGCGGGAGCCCTCCTGGGGAACACCATCGCTGTAGGGGTCCATCAGCTGCCGCCGCCGCCGCTGCTCCTGGAGCTCCTCTTCCCTCTGCAGGTCACTCCGGATCTCCTCCTCGATCAGCGCCGACGTCTGGGGCTTCCACGTCCGCAGCCGGTACTGCTCCTCCCGGCCGTCCTCCCTCCGCAGCGGGCTCTGCGTCCCCATGTCCTCCACGAAGGACACCTTGGGCTTCCAGAAGGAGAGGGACAAGTACTCTCTGGGCAGGACAGCAGTGCTGGTGGGGCTCGGGGTGGAGCCGGGAAGCTTTCCTCCCCGGGAATCCTCGCTCCCCCATTTGCTGGCGCTGGCGGAAGCGTGCTGGGACACCAAGGGCTGCTCCCGGCTCCTGTCGCTGGCGGCGAAGCGCGGCTGGGACAGCTGGAAGTGCGCGATGCTCGCTGTGTAGCTGGGAACGCTTCTCCCGCCCCTGGTGTCTTCTGTGGGGCTGGGGCTCGAGGGCTGCTCCACCACAAACTCTTTAACCCAGCTCCTCCTCTCCTCTGCCCGCTTCAGGGGAGTGGGCTTCTGCGGGGGGGCTTCCTCCTGCTCAAACACCTTCCTGCGCTCGTCCAGCTCCTGCTGCGTCCCCCTGTCATACGCCCCCAGCAGCCTCCCTTGCCTCTTCAGATCTTCCTCGCGCTTGGTTTCCTGTTCAATTTCCCTCTGGACGTAAAGGGAAGCGCGGCCTCTGTCCTTCCCTTTCCTGCCTGGGCCGGGAGACGAGTGAATGTTGAGGACGGGCTTGGTCTGGATCTCCACCAGCTCGCTGCTGGAGGTCAGCCGCTGGATCCCCCTTTCCTTCCAGAGGTTCTCCTCCCTCTCCATCGCTATGCGGATCTCCCGCTCGATGGGCGTCTCGTTGCTGGCCCTCGTCTCCTTGCCCAGCCCGTTGCTGCCAGCCCTCACATCCACATTGAAGGTCTCGTTGGAGGTGCTTCCGTCGCTGGCGTAGCCCGCGGTGGCTTCATTGTACATCTCGCCCAAGCCAGAGTCCAGGTCTTCTCTGGACCATGCTTTGGTCAGGATGGACATCTTCCTGATGGGGTACGACCTTTCCATGTGAGCCTTTCTGGGAGCATAAACCTCCTCCTTCTCGGGTGTCTTGGATGAGGACACGCCATAAACCTGGTAAACGCTCTTGTCTGTCCCGCTCTGGCTGGATGCACCGGCACCGCCGTAGCCTCTCGTAGCCTTTGTGGCCATCTCAGGGCTGTACCACTCTTCCCTGGAGACTTTTGTCACCGACTCTGGCCTTGGGGACATGGTCTGCCTTCCTGGGCTGAAAAATGAGCCTGGGTTGGTCTTCTCCAGCATCAGGAACTGCTGCCGAGCCGCAGAGAAGTTGATCTGCTCCGTGTCGATGTTCTCAGGGTCAACGGGCGTCACAGCCCTGCCTGGGGAAGATTTGTCAAAGCAGATGGCAAAGCTGGTGGGGACACTGCCGTGGCTGCCCACGCCGGCGCCGATGGAGCTCAGCTCATCCATAGAGCTCCACCTCTCCGCGATGGTGGAGCTCTTCCTCATCACCTGGCTCCGGATGACTTCTTTCCTCTCATCTTCAAGCTCCCTGGCTTTCTCAGGTGAGATGTTGGGTGGAGGGACCCTGTAGAGGTCTTGCTCCTCGTCATCGTAGAGCTTCGAGGGTTTCCTCTCACCCTTGTAAGCCCGGAGGTCATACAGGCTTCCCGACCTCACCACCTCTAGCTTGGACTCCCTGTCCGGGGACGGGGTCCATACATCTCTTCCACCCTCCAGGAAATACGAGGGTGACTGGGACCTCCTCCTCCAGCTGTAGCCATTTTCCACCCTCTGGGTGCTGTGCTGAGCCGAGCCAAACACATCATCGTCGCTGTTGGCCCTCAGGTCTGCCAGCGAGTCGTGCCTGTGCGAGACCTGCGGGAGCTGGAACACCAGGTGCCTGGTGACTCTGTCCATCTCCTGGGAAGAGTCACCCCTCTGCCAGCCTCGTCCCAGACAGGGCCCACTGCTCAGCTTCGAGGTTACCGTCAGAGTCCCAGTTCAGCGGAGGCCAAGGGTCTGGACCTGGCTGGCCCTGCAAGCAGGAAGGGAAAGCAGCCATTAAGAGCGGTGGAAGGAGCAGAGGTTGGGGTGCAGCCCCTCTCCCAGCCTGGTACCACCGTTCTCGGGGTGGGACAGACACTGCTACACCAGCAGCCACAGCACAAAGCACCATTCCCAGCAGGAACCACCACAGAGCCCAGGAGCCGGTCCCACCTCCGTCCCCCAGCCTGGCCGGGTTCTGAGGGAGCACAGCCAAACCTGCCACAGGCAGTCAGCGCTGCCTGCACCACCAAAGGCAGCAAGACCTCAGCCACAAGCTCCTGGTGATGCCACATCCAGCTGGGCACTGCTCTGGGCACGGACAGCCTCGGGCCTCTCCATGTGCCCAGGGCAGGGAGGCTCCTCCAGTCCCGGGCAGCGCTGGCGGGGAGAGGCGGCGCTGTCGCCTGGGCCACCCCTGCCGGGAATATCTCCTCATACATTTACAGAAAGGAGCCTCCAAATATCTCAGCTCTAGAAACAGTGGGGTCATAAAAATGGTTTCATGGCTCATAAAACGAGGGGACTTTAACCCCCCTGGCACACAGGGCAGGAGTGAATGGCCCCAGCCTCGGGGTCAATCCTTCAGTGATGGCTGGGCCACAGCCGGCTGGGACAGCGGGTGCCAGCCAGGGAGGGGCAGCACAGGTGGGTCCCCCGTGAGACAGCGGCTGCCACCACATCGCAGATGCCATCCCCAGCTCCAGAACTGGTGACACACAAGTCACCCGTGGACAAGCCGGGCGTGCCTGGGGCCAGCACCACGTCTTGTGCCACTACTTGCTGAGGCTTAACAACGGCTTTGCTGTCACCTGTCACCGCTCCTGGCTGGGCTCCTGTGAGCCCTGGCAGGTCAGGGTGTGTCACCACTGGGCACCGCTCCCGGGCACTCACTTCCTCCTGGGAGTATGCAGCAAAATGGGAGCAAGGCCACGGTGATGGCAGGGGCAGCCCAGAGCCTGGGGGCCACGGTACTGGCAAGCACAGCTCAGGGTGAGGATCGCCCAGACGGGGGCAGGTGCCCGGTGTTCCCCGCATCCGGAGCAGTCTGGCCCATCCCCAGGGTGAGAGCACTCCGTGTGTGCCTCCTCCCTGCAGCGACACCGGTGACCGAGCTTCCCTGCCCACCTCCAGCCCTCCCGGGATGCACCATCCTCCCACAAAGCAAGCGCGGCTGGGCCCCAGCCAGGAGCTGTTTAAACCTTTCCTGGGGCAGGAACACGTGGCTCTCATTAGCGGGGACATCCTGGCCAGCCCCAGGCGATGCCTCACCGCTGGAGCTGCTGCCCAGCCCTGTGCCCAGCCCGGGTGGCTCAGCCTCTCTGCCTGAAGCCGTACCCGGCTGAATTTCCCTGTTAATTCCCCGAGCTGTGATTCACTCTTGTTTTTTTATTGCCCCCAATGACCTGGATAATGAAAACCATCCGCCCACGCCTCTTACCATGTTTGGAGGGGACGAAGTCCCGGCTCGGAGGGGACCCCCTCACTGGGGAGCGCTGGTGGCTGGCACAGGAGGGGAGCAGGGGCAGGGAAACCAGCTGGGCTGTTATCAGGGCTCCCGGCCGGCTCCACGCAAGCGGAACGGCCCCTCCCAGAGCTGCACCCAAAACATTCTACCTCCCTCAGCTCCGTCTGGTGCTGTGGCACTGCAGGGGCTTGGGGGTCCTGGGCTTTTCCCCCCCGTGCTGGGCTGCCCCCAGCTCAGCCAAACACCACGGGAGGGGCTGGGCAGAGCAGGTGACATTGCCACCAGTCTGGCCTGGGACCCCCACCATGAGGACACATCTGGGGCGCTTTCCAGGGTCCCCCCATCTCGGGAGTTCTGCACAGGGCTGCAGAGATGCAGTGCACCCACCCTGTGCCCACCCTGAGCCAAGGGCTGCCCCCGGACCGGCTGATGCACACCAACGTCCCAGCACGTGTCCAGTGTCCCTCTGCTGCCCATCCCAGCGCCAGCCGGCCCTCCCTGCACACCCTCGCTGCCACCATCCCTGAGTGGGCACCGGTCCCTCCAAGGCCAGGGGGACACGGCGTCCCCCCAGTGCTGCCCTCACCCCTCACCACGCCGCACTTACTGTCCAGGGAGCCGTCGGGGCAGGGGTCCCCATGCTCCGGGGAGGCCACACGGGGCACCCAGCTGAGCTGCGTCTGCCGGGGTGTGGCCGGGGTGGCAGCGGTGGGGTGGGAGGGTGGCTGCGAGGCCCTGATAAGCTCAGCACCAGGGAGCTGGGGGGGAATTCCAAGAACCACGTTGGGCTCAGTGCCCTGTCCCCAAATTCCTGTGCTGCCACAGGCTCGGGCTGCCCTTGGCCCCGATCTGTGGCACACACTGATGTCCCGATGCGCCAACGTGCCAACGCAGCCATGTGCCAGTTCCCACGCCTCCATACGGTGCTGTGGCCATGCGGCCACAAACCTTCCCCCGGGCGCTTTCTGCCCCTTCATGAACGAATTTACGGCGCTGAGGAGCCCTGAAGCTACAGCGAGAGCCTGCCTACCCCTGTGCCCCAGGGTAGCTGTTAGCCCCGGGGCAGGGGCATGGCTCAGGAGCCCTGAGCACTGTGCCAGGAGCAGCCCGGGCTCTCCCGCCATGCCGCCGATAACCCCGTGTTTGCACAGGCGGGTGCCCTCTCTGTCACAGCAGCCCTGGCACTGCCAGTCCCAGCTCCTCGCAGCAGGGCAGCTCCCTCCTTCCCTGGGGACACGCGACCCCGCGCCTGGTCTGAATACCTCTGGCACCTGCCAGGACAAGGGCAGGACCGTGGCACAGTGTCCTTGGTGCCCTCTGTGCCTGGATCTGGCTAGATTCCAGTGGAGTGGGCGACATCGCCGGTGCCCAGAACCGCCCTCCCTCCTGGCACGGGGTGTCACAGCCGAGCTGTGCCAGGACGCTCAGCCCTGCGCTGCGCCGGTGGCTGGGGCGGGACACCCCTGTCCTCGTCCTCTCTGCCCCTCACTGGAAGCCCTTCCCGGCCCCCCTGCTGCCCGAGCACGGCATTGGTGTCAGGCAGCCCCCGGCTCGCCCAAGCTGCGGGTGCTGGGGGTCCCACTTACCCCCTGCCCAGCCCCTCGGTGCCCCGTTCCCGCTCGGGGCCGGTGCTGGCTGGCCTGGGGACACCGGTGCGCTGCTGCTGCCAGGCTGTTCTGCGTTTCCGGGCAGGTGAGCGGAGCCTGTTTTACCGTGGGGCTGAGCCAAAGTCCACAGGTGATGCCAAGGAGCCAGGAGCACTCCACGCCCGCCGCAGGGCGTGTGCTGGCACCCGGGCTGGCACCGGGCAGGGTTGAGGCCCCTCCGCCCCAGGAAAGAGCCCTGGAATCCTGGCCCTGGGCGGAAGCAAGACCAGAGGATGGACAGAGACCCACAGCCACGTGGTGATGGGACCTGGGGGCATCCAAGAAACTGGGCTGCCGTGTGCCCTTTACCTGGGCAGCAGCACCACCCTTCATCCCTTTCCTCCCAGCATCCTGGGTCCCTCACACCCCTTCCTCCCCACATCCTCTGCCCACACAATGAAAGGGCAACAGAGCCCATCCCAAACATCTCCATCCCAAACCTTCCATCCCCATCCTCCCAGGATCCCCAGCCCAGCCCAGCCCAGCCCAGCCCAGCCTCCTCCCACCCATCGGTGGCTCCAGGCTGGTTGTTCACACAGTTTATTTGCTCGGTTTGGGTGTTTTACAAACAACGGGGTTGGGGGGGATGGGATGGGGAAGGGAAGGGAGGGGAATTCAAACGGCTTCGGCACAAGTGAAAAGCTCGGGGGCACGGGAAGTGCACTTCAGCGGAGCCGGGCAGGGGAC
>VZTA01018859.1:89726-102756 GCA_013398855.1 Mohoua ochrocephala
TCACCGTGCAGCACTTGCAGCGCTGCTTCTTCACGTCTGTCTCCTGCTCGGCCTCCTTGGCATCTGTGGCGTTGGCACCCGGCTTCTGCCCGCCCACACCCTCCTCGCCCAGCGGCTGGGCAGCCGCCGGCTCCAGCGCGGTGCCGTTGGGCGGTGTGTGGTCCTTGTGTGCCGGCTCCGGCTTGCTCTCGGCGTCCTCGATCACCACCAGCTCTGCCTTGATGGTGCCCTCCAGACCCAGCACCTTCTTGGTCTCGTTCTCATCCTCCACGTTCTGGTAGCCCATGAAGATCATGGTGACGGGCTGCTCCTGGCTGGGCTCCGTCCCCTCGCCCGGCGGCACCTTCGCTTGCAGCCCCGTGATCTCCCGTCGCGGCGTCGGCTTCTGGCTGCCCGGGGCGCTGCCGCCCCCCACACCGGCCTTGGCTGGGGTCTGGCGCCCGGCAGCTTCGCTCAGGGTGGCCTCGTCCGCCTTGTGCAGGAGCTCGTCGACCTCGGAGGAGCTGAGGGGGTGGGCCCCGTTCTGCAGGGCCCCGTCCTCGGCGGTCACCGCGTGCACCACTGAGGGGACAAGAGGAGGGAGGGTGAGGGGGGCTCGGGAGGGGGGCACAAGATCACCTGGCAAAGCTCCCGCTGGCATGACCCACTCAGCCCCGGCTCCCGTCGGTCAGAGAGCGGCCCCTTCCCCTCTCCAAAGGTCCTGCCACTGAGGCTGGGACTCCCCACAGCATCCCAACCCTCCCCTCAGCGGAGCTGCTGCCAGACCCTCTCTCATCACCTGGCTCCTGCCCGACAGCAGCCAGAGAGACCGAAATAAAAACCCAACGCGAGGAGCTGTTCCCGAAGCCTCAGGCTCAGCAAGCCCCGCGGGAGCCGCGGCCGTTTGCCAGGCCACCGACAGCCGGCCAAGCTGCCTGTGGCGGGACGGCGTCTGCTGGCGCCCAGCTCGGCCAGGGCTGACGTGACACCGTGTAGCAGGTCACCACTGCCCCTTCTGAGACCCCAGTGACGCTCGGCAGTTGCTGCCCCACCGCATTCCCACCACCTCCTGCCACGTCCCCCGGGACCACTGCACCCGGTGGCCCCGTGCCCGGAGGAGCCGGGGCTCTCCCACCCCGGCGCGCTGTGCCGGCTGCTCGTGGCACCGGAGGCGGAGATGAGCGTCGTGGCCAGAGCAGCCAAGGGCTTGTTGCGTTTTCCACTTGACCTGGGGCATGACGTGATGGTCAGTGCAACTGCCCCAGGGGCAGCCAGTGAGCGAGGGGCAGTGAGCGAGGGGCAGTGACTGGCCTGGCAGGGCCACGGGGAGGGGGTTGAACGGGAGCGCTGCGTTTTCCTTGAAGGGGCAGTGAGTCTGCTCAGCCACCACAGTTCCCAGTAAGATGCCCCACTTCGTGGCCGGTCCTTGCCACCACGATGGTCCTTCGGGTTTCACCAGGCCCTTTGGAGCAGGTTCCCAGATGTTCCCAAAAGCAGGAGCTGTACACAGGGACCAGTCCCTGCTGCTGCACTTCTATCACACCCGTCAGCCACGCTCTCCGCTGCCAGCCTGGGGGACAGGCCAGCATGGTGCTAGTGCACCTTCCCTGCCCACGGGACAGGCTCCTGAGTCTTGGACACACCAGATCCTCTTCTCTTCTCTCCAACAGCGCAGGGTCACGATGTGCAAACCAGGGCTGGCCCACCTGGACCATCCACACCATGCTGCCATGACGATCCTGCGATCCGCTGGACTGCGGTCGGTGAGGGATTGCCCTCACAGAGCTGGTAAAGCTGTCAGGTGCAGCTCCCCCACTTCCTCACCCTGCTGGGTGCCCGCTGGGATGTTCGGGTGTCCGCTCCCTCGTCCCCTGCCCTTGGCTCCTGCCAGCGGCCAGCGGCGCGGGCTGGCGCGTACCTTTCAGCTCATCCTCGTACACTTTGACCCCCTGCAGACAGTGGTTCTGGGGGAGCATGGTGGTGCTGGACAGGACCTTGGTCTCCCCAGTCACTCTGTCCTTCTCCACTGTGATCTCCACCGAGTACATGGCTGGGACACAAAGAGGACAGCGCGCGTTACGGCGGCCCCGGCCCTCCCCGGCCCTTGCTCTGCGGCTGGCGGCGGGACGGCGCGTGGCGGTAGCGCTGTGGTGCTCAGCGGTGCTCAGCAGGGCTCAGCAGGACTCAGTGGTGCTCAGCAGGGCTCAGCGGGGCTCAGTGGTGCTCAGCGGGGCTCAGCGGTGTTAGCAAGGCGGCAGCGAGGAGCGGTGAATGGCAGAGGCAGGTGTGGCATCCCCGGCACATCCCTCCTCCCGGGACCCGTGGGACCGTTGCCATCCTGGTGCTGCTGGCATCACCTTACCTCCATGGCTGCTGTGGTTCTTGGGCTGAGCCATGTCCATCTGTCCAGCCAGTGAGAGGTGCTGGCCGTGGGGCCCGGGCTGGGAGCCAGGTTCATGCTCACGGAGGTGCAACCCCCACTGAGGGTGCTGGTGCTGGCACAGCCCTGCTGCCCCCATGGGATGGGCGATTCTTGGCATCTCTCCTTCCACTCCCAGCCAGTCCCTGCCAGCAGCGGGGTCCCCTCAGCCCTGCGCACGGTGCTTAGCTCCGAGGATCCCAAGACAGGCTCTGCCCCATGCTGGTGCCGTGGTCTGGTCTGAGCCATTGCCCCAAACCAGAGCAAACCCCTCCAGCGGCAGAGGCGGCTGCAGCCCCCCCAGCTCAGGCAGCCCGGCCCCACGTGCCTCATAGCTCCATGTGGCAGCAGCCCCGGGGCCTCACACAGGGTCAGCTGTGCTCTGCTGACCCTCTGCTGCCTCGCCCCTGCGCAGAGAAGCTGCAACCAGAGCGGGAAGGATGAAACTGGAGCAGAGGCATGGAACGGGGCTGAGGTGGAGAGGCCCTGAGCCATGAACCAACCGTGGGGTGGAAGCAAAACCAAACCCTGTGATCGCAATGACGGATGTTCTCTGCCCTAGGCTTGGAAAGGCATCGAGCGGCACGGCGGGGAGCGGCTGCGGTGGCAGCGAGCCGAGGGCGGTGCGGAGGGGAGGGGGAAGCAGCCTGGAAGGAGCGCTCCTCCCAGGGCAGTGGGCACCTACCCGCCTTCATCATGTCACTGCCTTCCACTGCCTTCATGGGGCTGCTGGAGACCCTCTTGTCGGCTGGAGATGGAGAGGAGAGACGACCGCCTGAGCCAAAGCGATCGCCCGGCGTGCCCATGGGTCAGGCCCCAGGGAGGGCAGCGTGTCCCCTCCCCATGGCTGGCGCCTGGGACGGGCTCCCCCGCCCCAGGGCACCGCTGCCCCGGAGGGGACTTGGGGACAAGGCTCTTGTCTGTCTCTCCCCACCCATCTGGCCCCAGCCTCAGGGCAGCAGGAGGGAATGGTTGGCGCTGAACCACGGCTGAAGGGAATCGGGATTCACCTACCCTTAACTGTGCCCAGGGGACTCTGCAAAACAGAAGGGAGAGGTTATAGGAGCTGCCAGGACCCGCCACGGACCCACTGCCTGCGCACCCACCACCCACACACCCACAACCCACACACCCACCCGTCCCCACCAGGGCCGGGGACCCCAACCCCACTGCTGGCAGCCCTGCCCATGGCCGTGCCCACCTTCTGCGCATTGGGGACGGCCTCGGCCTTCTCCTCCTTGGCTGCTGCCTCTGCCAGGTTCTCCTTGGTCGAAGTCACTGAGCTGCTGTTCTCCAGCGTCTCCAGCTCCTTCTCCAGCCTGCAGGGAGAGTCAGGGCTGAGAGGCCGAGGGGAGCGTGGGACAGGTAACTGTGGTGCAGGCAGCCACAGCAGACCTGTGAACACAGGCCAGTGACATGGTGCAGGGGAGAGGAGAGACACAAATTGTCCCCTGGGCTCGCAAGGTGCGGGGACAGACAGACTCTGGCACGGCCATCACTGTCTCTTTGCAGGGGAAAAGCCAATGGGCTCAGCACCAAGCAGGTGGCAGAGACCCCGCCATGGGCACTGGGCAGGGGGACCGACCCCCATGCACTTGTGGTGCCTCACTTGGTGCCCAGAGCAAGGCTGCTCCATCATTGCTCTGCTCCTGCGTGTGTTGCCAGAAACCTGGTTGAGCTTTCCAGGAGGGCAACCTCCTGTTCTCGGCCCCCATCCTGGCAGCACAGCCCCACTGGGATGCAGCAGAAGTCCGGGGAGTCCCCATGGATTGGCGAGACAGCAGCTGCCCCCGGCAGAGCTCCCCCGGGCTCCTCACACGGCGCCGGCAGAGGAATGCACCGCGCCATTAGCCGGACACAAAGGCCCCTTCGTGCCTGACCCCTCTCTGCACCGATGCTCGGTAATTAGCGGCACCACCATGACTGATTGCATTCCTGCTGCGCTGCCGGGACACCTCCAAGCCGGGGCTCCGGGCCCCCGCCTGCGGCTGCCCAGGGACAAGGGGGCTGGGCAGGGGCTGAGGCATTTCCCTCTCAACCTCCCACCACCCTCCCTCCCACCACGATGGGGACAGAAGCCTGCGGGAGGCAGCACCCTGCCATCACGGGTGCCGGGCACCAAGCAGCCCCCCGGGGATCCCAGCCCGAGGCCCCCCACCCTGTGGCTCCCACTGATACCCGATGCAGAGGCAGAGCACAGCTGGGGATGTCCACGCTCAGAGGGGCCGCAGGGCTGGACAGGCTCGGGGTCTGGCTGCAGCCCCTGGACAAAAGCTGGCAAGAACCCAGCCAGGGTTCAGGGTCCAGGGTGAGCCCCGGCAGCACCCCGAGGGCACCTCCTCTCCCAGAAGCTCCGAGCTCAGCGTACCCTGCCTTGTGCCCAGCACATGGGATCCAGCTGAATCTCAGCACCCGCCTGCCCAGGGGTCTCTGGAAGGATGCGGGTGCTCTCTAACTGCACCCCAACATCTGGCCCCACACCGGCCCCGTTACCTCTGGATGGTTTCCTCCAGCTCCTTGGTCTTCACCTCATCCTCCTGCATCTGTTTCTTCATGGCCTCTTCCTCCTCGGAGGCAGAGGCTGGGGCCCCCTCCAGGAGCCATCTCTCCCGCAGAGCCTTGGACTGGGGAGCAGAAAGGGGTCACGGTCCTGCCCTCCCCAGCCGGGGGCTCCCCGGCGCAGAGGCAGCCTGGGGGTCCCGGGGGATCCTCACCTTGAGATGCTGCAGCTGCCGCCTGTCATCCTCGAGCTGCCGCCTTTTGTTCTCGATCTCCGTCTGACGCTTCCGCTTCTCCTGCAGGGACGGGAGCGGCGAAGCCGGGGTCGGCGCGGGGAGGGGGTGGGCGCCGGGCATCGCCGGGCAGGGAGGAGCGGGGCCGAGGGGCTGCCCTCGGGGACAGGGCTTTGCGACACCAGCCTTGGGAACACCCCACGGCAAGCCCGGTATCACGTCCCTGCCCTCTCTGGGACAAACTGAGGCACTGAGGGTGTAGAGAAATTGGGGCAGAGCCTGGGCTCTGTTCACCATCTCAAAATGTCACCTTCCCCTCGGCCGGCCCCACTGAGCGAGCTGCCAGCGCGGGGGGAAACAGCCCCCGCGGCCTCTACCTCGTCCCCCCTCCCGCCACCCGTCCTGGGGCTGCTCCAGATCATTTCAGCAGAGTCAGACCCAGCCCGGACGCGTCACCGGGCGCTTTCTCCTCTGGTCCAGAACAATTTGCCCTTTGTGCGGCAGAGATCGGCCGGTTGCCGGCTGGGCTGGGCTGGGCAGTGGGGCTGCCGTGGGGCAGGGGTGGGTTCAACCAGCCCCGTGCCCTGCTCGGTGCTGGGAGGGGTTGCTCAGCACAGCCCCCGACTGCTCACTAATTAATGTAATTACTAGTGCCCACGACGGGCATGGCTGGATAGCACCATCCTCAGCCCTTCCTGGGGAAGAGGCGGGGGGGAATCATCACTCATTTCCCTCACTTGGGGCTCGTCAAGGCGCTGCTTCGTTAATTAAACCTCCCAGCTGCCTGTTGCTCGCTCTGTCCCTGTTTCAACCACGCAGCAGAGCCGTGCTGGCTCTGACACCCCAGGAAGAGCCCCCACAGGGACATGCTGGCATGGGCCATTCCGAGTCCTCGTTCAGCTGCTGGGCACCCCCGGTCTGGGGCTGAGCACCTGCACCTGCACCCTCCTCCCCACCGGTGTCTGCCCCATGTGCTGCAGGTGACAGCTCGGGGACGTGGGGACGCTGGCCTGAGCAGGGACTCACCGCGATGGCCTGCAGCCTCTCCTGCTGAAGGGTGCTGGCCTCCACGACCCTGCAGAGAGCAGAGAGCAGCAGTGAGGGGTGACACCAGCGGCAGGTGACTGGGACAGTGTGCAAGCAGCAAACCAGACACTGTGGCACACGGACAAAGGCTGAGCCCTTCCCTTCCACCGGCCGTTTCCTCCCTGCTGCCCTGGAGCCAAGCACCCCTCACCTGCATGGCTCCTCCAGGCACCCCTTGGCCCCTGTCCTGCCCAAATCCCCCGGGACAGGCGCCTTGCCCAGCACCTGGAGGACTCATCTCATCCGGACCCGCTCCTGCCGTGGCGCAGATGGAAACCGTGGCCACGGAGGGGCTGGAGCGGGACGCTTCTGGCCGCCCCTGCGTTCCAATCTGGCTCACGCTTTCCATTCCAAGCCCGTTTCTTGGCTGCTGACACCTTTCCCGGACAGTGACCCTTGCGGGCTGCTCGCACAGGCACACGCACGCACATGTGCACAGACACGCTCAGACACACACAGGACACCGGGCTCTGCTTCCCATGGCATCCATGTTCCGGGCCCGGCACCTGCCTCTGCAGCACAGGCTGCCACAGCCGTGCCAGGGATGCTGCTGGTGGCAGCCGCCTCTCTGGCCCCGTACATCTCTCCCAGGTGCACCCAGCCCTGCTGGACGGGTTGTCCCCCATCCCCACCGCCACCTGCCCACGAACCCGCCTTCCTGTGTCCCCGTGGTGTGGTGACCTGGGCCAGTCCAACCAGCAGCACAGCCCCCGCCCCGGGGCCTGGCAAGAGCCCCCGCGCCGCGGAGCACCAGGTGCAGGTTCAGTGCCGGGAGCCGCAGTGGGGCTGGGGCGGCTGGCGCGGCCGGCTGGGACCAGGATGCTCCAGCGCCACAGGAGCCGCTGGCTGCTCGCCAGACGGTGCTAACGAAGTGCTTAAGCTGTGGCAGTAATTAGGGTGGGAGGCACTGAGGTATTGTCAGGCGATGGATCATCTCCGCTCGCTTCCTGGAGCAAGGGGCAGAGAGGTGGACTCGGCGCTCCCGGGAAGGGAGTTTGCCGAAGATGGTTGTACACACAGGGTGGGCTCGGGGTGCTGAGCCCCACGCGTGACACCCTGGGCTCTGACCTCACTCGCCAGCCACATGCGTGTGCCCTCACACGGGCTCCCCACGGGCTTTGCCACAACTCGAACGGGCTCTGCAGGGTGAGAGGAGCCCCTGCCCCCGCCTGCTTCCTCCTCGAAGCCAGCAATTAACTGGGAGCTGCTCAGAGCCGCCGTCCTCCCCTCACCCCGCACCCTGGGGATCCCTGCGATGCGCAAAATCCAGGCCAGGAAAACAAACCGGGAAGGTGTCGCTTTTGTGGTGGTTATTTTCGTGCTGTTTGCAGCGACTCTGTGACTCTGTTTCACCGGCGCAGGCGCACGGCACCGCTCGCGCACCCGCGTGTCCCTCACCAGCCCCACAGATCCAGGGCTGCCCTTCATCGTGGGCTCCCTCCTGGTGTGGGGCCACAGGTCCCCTCAGTCCAGCCCTTGGCACCCCACGCTCGCAGGGCGTTGAACTGGGCCCTGTTTCTCTCCTGGATCTTGCCCTCTTCGATGGATCCAAACTTTTACAGCATTCCTGAAACATTCTGTTCTGCTTTTCCTCCCTCCTCCATCCTCTTTATTTTCCATTATTTGCTACAGTCTCCACATTCCCAGGTCAGACGCCAGGAATCTTCCTGGCCCAGGGAGAGACGCAAAACAGGCTGGATGCCCCTCGCTGCAGTCTCCCAGCCTGCTCAGCCCCTGCCCTGGGGGCTCTGATCCATCGAGGGGGGCTGAGCGGGGACCACCCCGGCACCCCCAGCCCCTGCCCGCTGGGACCAGGCGCTGGGGTGGAGGCAGGGGGTCCCACGCTCCCCAACAGCCCCATCCTGCCTGCCATGACCTGTCTCTGGGGGTCGGTGCGATGGGGCCCCGCTGCTGCCGGCCCTGGTGACTGATGGAGGCGGTTCCCTGGCAATGGTTCCCTGGCAACAGTGCCATGGCAACAGCGCTATGGCAACGGGCGAGTGCCGAGGGGATGTGGGGGGATACTCGTGGTGGCAGAGGGACCGAGAGGCCCCCTGGGGCCGGGACGCCGCTCCCCAGGCCTGGCACCCCGGCAGCACTGGCGGGCCAAAGCCGTGGCATCACTGGGGCCTCCTTAGGGGTTCTGGTGCTCCCGATCCATCCTGGGGGCCAGGAAGAGCAGGAAGGTGATCCTGGGACCACCGAGCTCCTCAGGAACCGCCAGCCCAGACCAGGAGCGGGGAGAAGGAGCAGGGAATGGGGGATGATGCCCTGGGAGCTCCCAGCAGCAGTCCCCAGCCCCGAGGCTGGACCCACACACACGTGTGAGCTCACACGCGCCCGTGCACGCGCCCGCGCTCTCCCTTGGCTCTCCAGCTCTTTCCAGCCCTGCTGATGCTGCCGTTTCCCACCATCACAAGGGAAGCCCGTGACCTTTTGTCTCCTCCCGCCTGACATGAAACAATAATGTTTATTTGCCTTCCTCTGTTTTTTCCCATTAGCTCATCCAAATGTGCGAAGAGCCGTTTCGAGCTGCTCCTCTGCTCCCCTGACCTCCGCTCCCTCCCCACCCGCTCAGCCCCGAGCTGGGGGAACGCAGGAGAGCGCCCTGCACGGGCACCACCCCTGTGCAGGCCCGGGGTCCGTGGTAAAGGCAGCAGCGGAGGGATCAGCACCGATTCACCGTTCCCATGCCAGGAGCCGGGCCCCTCGGCCGGGCCCGGAGTGACGCGGCCGCGGGGAGGCTGCAAAGCTCTGTCACAAAGCCATTAACAGCGGGGCCGGGATCGAACGCCCCCGATGGCAGGCGCGGGAGGGAAGGGAGGGGAAAGGGAGGGGAGGGGAGGGGGCTGCAGCCGCCCGGGGGCCGCCATGCATCGACCATGAAGGCAAATGCATCAGCGGCAGCGGCTCGGGCGAGGACGGTCAGAAATCCGCGCGGCCAAAGAGCAGCGTGCCCAGCACAGGGTCCGGGACCCTGCTCAGGTCCTGGTACAGGGGGGCTGCTCCTGCCCTGCCCCACTGTGTGGCTGCCTCCCCCTGCTGCTGCTGCATCGCCCCAGCGCCCATCCCACTCCTTCCCGTGCTCCCACTGCCTTCCCCGCGCTCCCACTGCCTGCGCAGCCCCAGCCATCGCCGCTGCCCGGGGAGGGGACAGGGACGGAGGGAGGCGGGGGGAGGAGATGGCAGCCCCAGGCTCCCGAAAACGCAGATGCATTAGAGCAAGCGGAGCTGCCTGATTGATTCTTCGGGCTGAGACGTGGGCTGGGAGTGCCAGGAGAAAATGGATCCCATGAATATTTGATGAACGGAGGCTTAGGGAGGGAGTTTGATTGGAAAATTACAGATCTTTCAAACAATGGTTCAAGTGCCCTCCAAACACTTGGGTTTCCAGCTCCCTTCCAGTTAGAGGAGCAAGGCTCCACCAGGAAACTCCCCCCACGATTCATGAATGAGAGTGGAGCTGGCCGCTCCCCACAGCCGGCAGCACCGGCCGGCCGGGATGGGCAGTCCTGGCGCTGGCCAGGATGTGGCACCTGTCTCCTGTCACCAGCCATGCCTGGGTTCCTGTTCTTGTGTGGCAGCGTGGTTTTCCACAGCAATGCCATGAACAGGGGCACGCATGATGTTCCGAGGAGCCAGCAGGAACACGGATCCTGGCACGGGCACCCCTCTGAGCCCTGACACCCACGGGGAGCTCAGTCCTCAGTGCCAAGCCCAGGGGCTGGGCCCAACCCACGTCCAGCCACGCTCCACCAGGAAACACCTGTCTGGGGCAGGATCCACCCGGCTCCTCTCCCTCCCCCGGGCTCATCCTTGCCCCTGACAGTGGCTCCTGTCTGAGACCTGGGGGCTGCTTGTCTCCGGATGGAGTGAAGAGACTCAGGAATCTGGGCTGTGCCTCCAGCCCCAGTCCTGGCGCCTCCACTCAACCCAGTCCTGGCGCCTCCACTCAACCCTGTCCCAGGGCACGGCACCTCCTCGGCTTTCCTCTGGCACCTCCGCCGCTGGAGCCCCGGCGCGGCTCCCGGCACAGCTCCCGGCACAGCGACAGCCACGTGAACCCCGCGCCCCTGGGGAAAGGGGCTGTTTCTGGCCAGGAAGCAGGAACGCCAACACCGGCGGCTCCCCAGGAAACCTGCTCCAGTTCCTCCCAGCAAGGCAGGTCCAGCCCAGAGGCCCCGTCTCGCAGCTGAACTCTGAACCCCGTGATCTGCCAGCCCCAAGCAGGGCTGGGTGCTGTTGTGGGGCCGTCTGCGGTGGAGGTTTATGGCCTCCTCTAGGACAGCTGGGAAGGGTGACAGGGCCTTTCCCCCGGCTGCACACAGGGACAGACCTGACCCCTTCTGGTTCCCTGCACGTGGCCAGGAGGCAGCGGGATCTGGCCTGGGTTTCACTCCTGCCTGGATGCCAGCAGAGAGCAGGGTCTTGAGTCCCTTCCCAAAGCACTCCCGGGTTATTTCTCAGGGAGAAATCTCCCTCCTTCCCCTGGGTGCAACTACCAGCTTCGGATCAGGGTTGGGAAGGCAGGACCGGGAGAGCCCTCGCTCCGAGGAGACCCCCAAAGCCAAGGGGAGAGCAGCAACTGAGACAAACCACCAGAGCAGCCAGATGTGAGAGGCAGGATCTCCAGCTGCTCACGAACACTGACAGCAGCGGGAGCAGAGGGCACACGAGCAGCTCCAGTGGGACCAGCACAGCCTTTACCAGAGTTGGAAAGTTTCCGGCAAACCTCCCTGGGCACCAGTGGATTGTGGCAGCCAGGACCCTCCTCCAGCCACAGCCGGTGCCAAGGCAAAGCGGGAGCCAAGGCAAAGGCAGCAGTGCCCGCCCCAACACCCGTTGGCTGCCGCAGAGCCAGGCCAACAGCAGGGCAGCACCTCGCCATGTCCCCAACTGCCCTGGGACCCTCCTCATCCTCCAGCCCCACGGCCAGGCTCTGGAGCTGAGTGCCTGGAGGGGCTGTGTTGTTTTGTCGCTGTGCCCCCCACCCGGGGTCGCTCGTGGGAGTTTCACTCAAAAGAAAGAGACATTGGCAGGTCCAGGGTATGGAGCTGGCAGGGGAAAGCCTTTGCACCTCTCCACGGGCTCTTTGGCCCTTGCTGGGAGGGTTGGTCCAGAGCGGGGTCAAGCGCAGCGTGTGGAGCACAAGGGCAGGAGCCACCATCCTGTCCGGCACCATCCCCCACCTCAACCCCAGCCCTGGACGCCTCCGCCCCAGGAGGGCCCGAGTCCAGCCCAGCAGCTCCTCACCCCCTCCCCAGGGCACGTCACACCCCTCGGCTCTGCCCTTCCCCTCGCTGCTGCCTTTTGGCAAATCACGCACGTTTTCCTCCCCAAAGAGGCTCTTTCCTGCAGGGACCGAGGCACCGTGGAGCTGCCCGAAGCCGTGGCCCTGCCTTGGCCGGCTCTCTGGCCCCTCAGCAGCACAGGGAGCCTCTCTGCCTCCCCAGCCCTGCAGTTGCTGCACCCCAATCTCCAAAACATCCCCACCGGTGCCCCCAGCTCAGATCCAGCCCCAAATCAGCCAGAGCCCACCCTGGCCCCAGGACACCCCCGCCCCACCCCTCGCCAGTGCCCCACGGCCTCTTGGGGCTCCCAGGTGGGAGACAGGCAGTGGTGAGAGGGACCTGTTGAGCACTCGTTGTCTCAGTAGCCAGCGGTAAGTGGATCAGTGCAAGGTGAGGCGCCCACGAGGAGCAGAGGGTGGCTGACCCCGAGCTGGCTGAGTGCCCCAGGAACCCCCAGTGCCAAACCCAGGCGGTGCTGGGGTGTTCACCACGGTGGGGACCAGAGCCACGGGAGGGAAGGAAAGGCCTGGCTGAGACAGGGCCGGCACTGGCTTCCAGCACCTCGAGCAGCCACCTAGCCCTGTGCCCTCCTGGCACCGGCTGCTGGTGTCCCTGCGGGGCAAAACCAGCACAAGGGTAGGACGGTCCGTGGCCACAAGCCCCTAGTGGCCTCTGCCTGCTCCGTCCTTCCCCCACCCGCCCGGCTCCAAGCTCCCAGCGACCGGGCAGGGCCCCACCGCAGCACACAAAGGATGAGGCCGGGGTCGGAGAGTGTCCATCTGTCCGGACTTCTCCGGTGGGACCCGGTTCATGAGGATCTCCCGGCCACAGCCGGGTCCCTGGGCAGGGGCTGGGGGTGCAGTGCAGGGAGGGGTCCGCAGCTCTTGCCACCCACTCACCCCACCACACGCAGCAGCAACAACAGGTTCAAAACACAAAAATAAACGCCCTCCCCACCCCCCGCTTCCTGCACCGCTGCCAGCCCCGACACCCCCCGCACCCTCTGCACCCCTCGCACCCGCACCGGGGCCTCTGCCGCTGCCCCCCGAGCCGGCGCTCCAGCACCCCACGGCGGGGCAGGGACCGGGGAGGGGCCGCACCTGCTGAGCGGTGCGGGGGGAAGGAGGCCCCGGAATCGGGGTCCCGAGCCCCAGAACCGAGGGGATGGGAGCCCCCGGTATTGGGGTCCTGAGCTCCAGTATCTGGCGGGATGTGAGCCCCCAGTTTTGGGGTCACAAGCCCAGGCATTGGGGGGATGCGAACCCCCCCCCCGGTTTTGGGGTCCCAAGCCTCAGCATAGGGGGGATACAAAGCTCTGGTGTTGGGGCCCTGAATCCCCAGAATCAGGGGGATGCGAGCCTCCGGTTTTGGGGTGCTGAGTCCCCAGGAGCAGGGGGATATGAGACCCCAGGTTCGGATTGCCCAGCCCCGGCATCGGGGGTGTACGAGCCCCCGGTAGGAGCTCCGTGGGCCGGCGGAGCGAGCTTCCCTCAGCCTCGGTGCGGGGGTCCCGAGCCCCGGCC
>VZTA01018859.1:123912-136649 GCA_013398855.1 Mohoua ochrocephala
CCGGCCGCCCCGCGGGGAACGGCTGGGCCCCGCCGCCGAGCCGGTCTGGGGCGGGAGTCCGTCCGGCAGCAGCCGCAGGGTCCGACTCTGCCACCCCCAGCCCGGGCAGCCTGACCCCGTCCGGGGCCGAGTGGAGCCCCGCGGGGTGGTGGGGGGGGTTTCTCGGTCGTCTCTCAGGAGGGGTTAATGAACACGAGAGAAGCCCCGCGGTGGTGGCGGCTGGGGCGCAGGGAGGTGCACGGTAACACGTAGGCAGAAGTGCTGTGTAGGCACCTGGGCAGGTGCTTTAATCACACACCGAAATCCGGCGGGTGCGGAGCTTGTCCTGGTGTGGGTGGAAAAGGAGTGTGGGCTGTTGGGGAGGATCTGGTGGATCACTTGCTCCCCTGCTCGGCTTCCTGAGATGTTAAATGTGGTTCGGAGAGCCCTGCTGGTCTCTTTGTCTTGACAACTTCCACAGCATCTTGTCCCAAAAGTCGTTGCTGCTCGCTGGCACTCAGCTTGAAAAGCCTCCAAGGGCGAGCAGAGCTGTCCCTGCCGGGGCTGGTCGGTTTGTGACCCGCGATTTGTCCTTTTGCCCTCTCGTTTGGGCCGGGGTGGGCCGTGCTGGGGGCTCCCCACTCGTGTGTAAGAGTGAGGACAAAGCCCTGCCCGTGCTCCTGCCGAGCACACGTGGGCTGTTGGGCAGGAACCAGGCGGTAACCCCGGAATATCCGTGGTTTATTTCTGCTGGAACGCCCCGTGCCGGGCCCTGCTCACATCTGGTTGTGTGCGCTCGGCTGGGCACACCTGGCTGTGCCAGCTGGGCACCCTTGGCCGGACTGGGCCAGGCAGGGAGCAGGTGCTGTGTTTGGGGGCTCAGGGCTGGGTGACTGTGAATTCATGAACTTGTTTTGGGGATCCAGGTTCACTCGGGTTCCACTCGCTGCCCGCGGACGCGGTGACCAGAGCTGCCAAAGGAGGGACTCAAACAGCCCGAGAAACAACAAACTTTGACATTTGTGCTGTTCCAGCTGCAGAGGAATGTGCTGATCCCTGTGCTGGGAGCTGGCTGTGAGCACACAGACACACACACACACACACACAGAGCACACCGCAGCTCCCTGGGGCGGGCAGCTGAGAGGAGCAGGGTGCTCAGGCCACGGTCGTTCACCCCCATGCCACGTGTGTCCCCAGCAGTTTGTGCTGATGGGAAGCAAAGCAAAGCAGAGGGAGTTTCGTGGGCGGGGGTTTTCTGGGCTGTGGTTGCCTGTGCTCACTGAGGAGTCCCTGAGCTTGGGACCCCGAGCTCAGACCTGGTGTCAGTGGGGCAGAGGCGGTCGTTTCACAGCGGCAGACGGGGAGTCCTGTGTGGGAGAGGGAGCAGCCACCTCTCCCAGGCTGTTCCTGGGCCTCGGAGCTCCCGTATCTCCCCGGGCAGACGGGGCATCTGCAGTGGCTCCAGGCTGTGCTCCTTCCCTAGGGCCTTATCGGGGTCAGCTGCAGGGGCCAGAGGAGCGACCCCAAGGGCTTTATCAGCGGCCTCAACTCCTTGGGGGAATCCCTCAGTCTGGCTGAGGGCTGTGCCAATTCCAACACGGCAGCAGCAGCAGCAAAAGGAAGTGGCATTATTTTTAGAAGCTCCTGAATGCCTTCTGTGCTGAGCCCAGCTCTGCCAGCACAGGGATTTTGGGGTGGTGTGTGCCCGCTGTGGGGCAGGGGATGGGGTTGGCTCGGTGCTGCTGCTGCTTCTCGAGCTCTGGAAAGTGAAGCAGTTCCTTTTCAGGGTCTCCAGCGTTCTGGGCTGCTCTGCCCAGGACGGGGGGGTTGTAGAGGATAAATTCCTCACTAACCCCAGGAGTTGTGAGGAGGTGGCTGTCCCAAGCACTGCACACTCTGTAGTCAGTGCCTGGGGGACTGGGGTGGCTGCAGGTCTCTGTGCTGAGCTCGGGGTGTGGGAGTGCGAGGTCCTGGCTGCAGAATGACCCGGTGTGTCCCTGCGTGCTGTGAACCCCAGGCTGTCTGCATTGGTGACAGATTCCATTCAGCCTCCCTGAGCACCACGACCTTGCCGAGTCCCCACTGCCATTCCCGCGTTGTTTCCTGCCCCCCAAAACACGCAGCTTTGCCAAAGTTTGAGGGCTGCTGCGCAGGGAGCGTTGGGGGTTTCACTTTCACTTCACTGGAGCTGCCTCAGCTGCTGCCTAATGCTGTGTCTGTGCTGGAGATTAATCAGCATCACCCTCATCGTTCTTAAGCTGAGCTCCCGCAGGCCTAGGCCAAGCTCTGGCGTCACTGGCTCAGGAAATGTTGGGGTTTGGGGTCTCTCTAGCTCTGGCACCGTGGCACGTGCTGGGGATGGCAGAGTGCAGGACCCTCCCAGCCCGTCACACCCTGCAGCTCTGAGGTACCACTTCCTTCTCTCACCCGGTGTGTCTTCTCCTGCAGGACTACATCTGCCCACGGTGTGAGTCTGGTTTTATTGAAGAGCTTCCCGAGGAGCCCAGGTAATGTGCTGCCCCAGGGGCTGGTGCTCGAGCGAGTCTGGGTTGCTTTGCTCTCTTCCTAGTTCAAAGGCAATGTTGGATATAAAATGCACTGTTTCTGTTGCTTCTGCCCAAGCTTTGGCTCATCTTTCCTCACTTTTGGAATACAGTGTTTCGTTGGCAGAGTTAGCATCCACAGGCCAATCTGCCACGGGAATGCTGAGCGTCCTCCTGAGCGTCCCACGTCTCTGCTGAGAGGCGGGGCAGGAATGGTTTGATTTAAAACAAACATAAAGAAGTGGTAGGGAGGCTTTCCCCGTGGTGTGTGGTAGCTCTGACCTGATCCGAGTCATCAGGGCAGAGATAACCCCAGAGAGAGGGATCTGGAAACTGGGAGTGCACGGACACCTCGGTGTGAGTAGCGACTGTGTTGGGGATGAGCAGCAAAACGTTGTGGCTGAGACTTTGGACTCTGCCCTGGAGCAGCGAGCTCTGTGTTTCTGTGCCGCGCTGCTGCCGCTGGTGGCAGAAGCAGCAGGAATGTCTTAAAATGTTTCAGTCGTGTTGGTGGGGCCCCGGCTGTGAGTGGCTCCAGGATGGGCCGGGGGGGCAGTGGGCGTTGCTGCCTGCTGATTGTGGTGGTCTGCATGGCCTGGAGCTTCTGCACCGACCGGGTGACGTTTGGTTTGACCACGCCAGCCCTGGAGCCTGAAAATCCATCCTGGCTGAGCCCGATGGTTTTGGTGATTCCCCGTGACCTTGGGAGAGGTTTTGGTACCGTGGTTTTGGTACCGTGAATGCAAAGCTTGGTTCTGAGCAGGAAATGTTCCTGCAGCTCTGAAAGCAGAAGTCTGACAACATTTCGAGTTTTCCCAGTATCCTGAGCCGTTGGGTCACGTGCCTCTGCAGTAGAGAAGTTTCTTTGATTCAAGATTAGACTTACGTGTCTTGGGGTCACAGCGATCAGCGTTTGTGCCTTAAGTCTTCCTGGTGCTCCGGAGGATTAGCTGGTGTGTTTGAGATGGATTGTGGGGGAAATCCTCGCTTGACATCGTGCTTCAGGCACTTCTCTGCAGCCTCATGAGATCTAATAGAGGGAGAAATGGGTGAGGATGTGGGAAAATGAAACGTTTGGGAGGGAAAAATGATGTGGGCAATCAGAAAATTAGCAGCTGAGGGAGGACCAGCTTCTGTTGACCTGCCTCTGACCTGGGGTAGGAGGGGAGGGGAGGGGAGCAGAAAAGCCTTGGAAGCTGCTATGAGAAGATTACCAGCGCTCTTCATTCCCCACAGGAACGCTGACAATGAGACCAGCTCCTTTACGTCAGCCACTGATCAGAGCAGGCATCCTTTTGAGGTGAGCAAGTCCTTTCTCTCTTCCAACACCTTCTGCTTTGCTGTTGGATCGAGTATTTTTTCCAATAGCGCATTGTTTAAACGTCCCCCAGATCATGACAGAATTTGGAAAGGAGGAATTAATATCCTCCATATGCCGCTCCTGAAATCTCCGCATGCCGTATTTTTGCTGCGTGTGTTACGTAGGACCATCACTCGTAGCTGATTTCCCGTCGTGAGGGGGCTCAGCAGGATTTGGAGAGCAGGATTTGGGTGTGTTGCTATGCAGTAGCCTCAGCTCGGAAGCAGCAGTGACACACCAAAGAGAAACTGGGGAACTGTGATTATTTCTGCCTTCGTGTGCAGTTCCTGTGTCCGTTCCTCACTGAGCTGCTGCCGAGGGCGCTGGTCCCAGTGTCACCCCAGGCCTGGGGGGGGTCACTGTGGGTGGCTGCTGGGGACACCGCAGGAGCCGAGGGCTGTTCCTCCTCTCGTCACAGTCCGTTCTCTGCTCTCCCTCCCTCCCAGAATGTGGATCAGCACTTGTTCACCTTGCCCCAGGGCTACGGCCAGTTTGCTTTCGGGTTCTTTGACGACAGCTTTGAGTTTCCCTTCGGGTCCAACGTGCAGCCGGAAGACAACCGGGACTCGGAGAACCGGCGGGAGCGCGAGCACCAGTCCCGGCACCGCTACGGCGCCAGGCAGCCCCGCGCCCGCCTGGCCACGCGCCGAGCCTCGGGCAGGCACGAGGGCGTCCCCACGCTGGAAGGGTGAGAGAACCACTCTGGGGCCTGGGGAGGGAATCACGTTTTTCTTCGCCTTTTCTCCTGGCTTTGAGGAGGAGCATCCCAAAGCTCTCCAGCACTGCTGTGGGTGCAGTCTGCGTCCCACCTGAGCCTGTTGGCAGCTGCTGCTTGGGGTCTGCTGGGGCTGTTTCGCCTGAGCAGCGACGTGGACTGTGGCTGGGAGTTTGTCCTGTAGTGGGAAGATATTCCCGGGTCCTTGCCAGGTGTTGACAAAATGTTGTACTTGCTGTGAGGGGAAACAGAAGAGAACACCGGGCAGTGTTTGTGTAAGTGCATCCTGGGAGCCGCTCTCCATCACGTCAGGAATTGTCCCCTTACGAACCAAATACTGAAACTTTATCACTGGCTGATCACTCCATAAGCTGCAGTTGCAATTGCTGTAGGGTATTTTTAATTTCCCACAACAATTTGACAGTATTCAGCTTATTCAGCCTCACCCTCCATGTTGGGGTGCTGGGCTGGGAACCAGCAAACTTTAATTCTTACATGGTCCTGGTTTTCTTGTCTTTCAGAATTATCCAACAGCTGGTCAATGGAATTATTGCACCGACCACGATTCCAAACCTAGGCCTGGGCCCTTGGTGAGTTGGAGGACGATGCTGCTCTCTCTGACTGTGTCTCATTGGTGCTCCAGGATGAACTCACTTGCTGTCCTTGCTCTTCAGGGGAGTCCTGCACTCAAATCCGATGGACTACGCCTGGGGTGCCAACGGCCTGGATGCGATTATCACACAGGTAAAACTGGGATTTACCGGGGTCTCTGCCCTCCTGTGCAGTGCTGCAGGAGGGGCAGCACCTGTGGTGGTGCAGGGAACGAGGGGCTGCAGGGGCAGGAATGGGAAAGGGTCCACAATGTGGGGCGCGAGTGTCCTGGCTCAGGAAACGAGTGGATTCTGTGTGCTGCTGAGCTCACCTCTCTCTTCTGCCTGCCTGGCCGGTTGTTTTTCCAGTTACTGAATCAGTTTGAAAACACTGGACCGCCGCCAGCGGACAAAGAGAAGATCCAGGCCCTCCCCACCATACAGATCACACAGGAGCACGTAGGTACGTGTCTGCTCCAGGGAGTCGTGCACAGAGCCCTCCCTGGAAGCTCTGTGTGATGTTTTTCTTGGGACTTGAATTTTGTCTGCTCGTACCTTTGAGGCATAAAACATTTCAAAGTGGGCAGAGAGCTGAAGGGGCTCTGTTACACTCACACACAAAAAAAGAGCAGCGTAGGCTGGATGGATTTGCCCTGGGGAGGTTGTGAGAAGTTCAGCGTGGATAGAGATGGAAAAGCAGAAGGGAAGGATGAGGCATACCCGGGGCAGGGGGAGGTGGGGTGATGGTGTGGGGACTGCAGAGCACCGAGCTTTCCTCCTGACAGGGACGGAGCAGTGGTGGGGAAGGGGGAGGGGGGGATGATGGGTCCCGAGTCGGGGGCTTTGCGCGTCGTTCTCTCCTCCTTGGCTCAGCTGGGCTTGGCTTTCCCTGTGCGATGCAGATTCCGGGTTGGAGTGCCCTGTGTGTAAGGAAGACTACACAGTCGGGGAGAACGTGCGGCAGTTACCGTGCAATCACCTGTTCCACGACGGCTGCATCGTCCCGTGGCTGGAGCAGGTGAGTGCGGGGCGGTGCCCGGGGCGTGCAGCACTGGGGGCTTTGTCTGGTCCTGCTCCCCTCTGTAAATATTTTCTTACCTCCATGATGAGGCCTGAGCACGAGCAGCCTTTGGTCAGAGGATGGAGTGTCATCCCAGCCCATTCCTCGAGTGCTGCTCCCCTATTGTGTTTCTAATCCCGTTTCCCGTATTTCTTGTTTTGTTTTTTTGTCTGCTCCCCAAAGCATGACACGTGTCCCGTCTGCCGGAAAAGTTTAAGTGGACAAAACACTGCCACAAACCCCCCAGGACTCACAGGGATGAACTTCTCGTCATCCTCCTCCTCCTCCTCTTCCTCCAGCTCACCAAGTAATGAAAACTCGTCGAACAACTCATGAATCTTAACGCACCCTCTGTCCCCGGGGCCCTTCCACTGTTCCCCCTCCCTCCCTGGCCACCGCGAGCAGCCAAAGGGGCTTCCAGAGCAGAGCAAGGGGAGGGGACGAGGCAGGAGCAGTGCCCCCAGAATTTCCTTTTGATTTCTGAAGACACGGAGACTCTGGGTCCTTCAGAGATGAGAAGCCTCAAGTTCTGTGATGAAAAAGGGGGGAAAGAGCTCTGTCTGTCAATAAAAACATCCTCTTTGCGTGGACTTTACCCATTGCAGTGCGAGGCTGCTGCGCTCCCCGGCTGGGAACCCCGAGGTGCTGAGCGAGTGGTTGAATCCCGAATGGAAAGGTTGTTTGTATGGGTTTGAATCTGAGATCCCTTTCTTTTGTTTCTGTTGCTCCTCTTCCCCTTGGATACTATCTTTTCTGCTTTGGAGATTGAAGTCTAAAATGGAAGCATAAGGATGCTGCCTCCCCCCCCGGGATCGCTGTCTGGGGAGGACCAATAGCTGTCACTGAAACAGGAACTCTCAAGTAGACCCCGGGATCCTTCCCTGTCCCATCTTGAGTCCCAATTATTTCTCTTTATAACCTCGCCCGCTGATACTCAACACTGAAAGGGGTTTTTATAATCTTAAATTATTACTGTTGTCAATAAATGGACATTTCAGCTCTGCGAGCCGTTATGCATGATTTGAGGAAAGCTACAGGGTAAAGCTCTGAGGCCACCAAGCTGTCCTGCCTCCCCCCCGGGCAGGCTGGGCCACCTCTCTGAGCCCTCCTGCGTGCTGGGAGCTCCAGTGGGAGCCACTGCCAGCCTGTGGATCGCTGCACAGGTAGCCAAGGATCGCAGCTGGAAGCATCCTCGCCTGGTCTTTTCTATTTTTTACACCTTCTTCCCCTTACAGTCCTGCTCCCCTCGCAGCCGGGGCAGGCTGTTCTGCTGGGCCGACACGGGACTGGGTGTGTGCAGCAGAACGAGGACCAGCAAATCTCATTGTGACCGAGTAATTACCAGGAAAACAACATTTTGGAGAAAAAAAAAAATGTATTGCAAAGCTACTTAAAATAGAGCTGATTAAAACAAGGAGAGAGAGACAAATACCCAGGTATGTTTGTGACTCAGTTTCTGTGACAGAGCTGGAGCTCAGAGAATGACAAGAATGTCACCAGAGCGGGCAGTGCCTCCCTGCCGTGTCCCTGCTTCCCAGGCCCCGAGGCACGAGAGGAGGAGTTCTCACCGTCCGTCACCGGGACCCCCTTCCCCTCACAGGGACTTGGGGTGGTCAGGAGGTCTCCTAAAGGGCCGGGGGTCCGTGGTGGTGCCATATGTTGGGACTGCGCTGTGGCAGAGGCCAGAGCAGACGAGGGAGAACCTGCCCCAGGTAGGAGCTGCAAGGAAAGTGGGCAGAGGGTTTGGCAGTTTGGGGGGGTTCCCTGCCTCTCCCTCGGCTTTTGGGGCCCTGGGAGTGGGCTGGGGCTGCTGGGGAAGGCACTGGCTCCAGCAGAGTTTGGGTGTCTCTTCTAAAGCAGCATCGCCCCAGGATCTGGCCCTTCCACGAGCTTCCTGAGAAGAGATGAGCCTCCTGTAGGAGGGGGAAGGATGGTTTGGCCTTTCTTGAGCCATTTCAGAACGCAAGAAGTTGGTTTGTTGGAGAAAGTGTCACCAGCTGTGCCGGGGCCAGGGGCTGGCAAGGGAGCGACTTGCCCGGACTGTTTTTCCTCCTTGGCTTGGCCGGGCAGCGTGGCGGCGCCTTTCATCTCACAGGAGGGTTTATCTCGGGACTGGTGTGTCGGGGTTAATGGCTCATCCTCTGCCAGGGGTTGAGCCAGAAGCCTGGGCTGGTGAGAGGTGGGTGGCAGCGAGAAGGTCCTGGCTGAACCTGCGTGTGTCCATCGGCTGACCTGACACCGAGGGAAGGCTTTGCTGTTTAGTCACCAAAAGGAGAGACCTGGAAAAACCTTCCCTCTCCCACTGTTTCGGCTGTGACGGGGTTCCTGGCTCCCCTGGGCGCTCGGGGATGATTTCTCATGTGTGAGCAGTGCTCAGATGGGTTTCAAGTGGGCCGCGCAAAGTCCCGGGTGGGTGCATGGCAGCTGCTGCCCACCTGGCAGGGGCTCACCACAGTCACCACATGGTTAATACAGTGGCTGTTCCCTCTCAGACTCGTTTGGAGCTGGTTGGGTCAGAAATGGAACGAGTTTGGTGGTTTTTGCTGGGGCCATTGCTCTGTCTGACGTGACAGTGACCAGGCTGCTGGGCCTGGCCACAGCGGGCGTGAGGTGGCGCAGGGATGTACCCTGGCCAGGAGCCTGAGGTGCAGGTGCTATTCCTGGCCGTGCTGCCCTCCTGGTGAGGGCTTGGTCCTCACCACTCTCCACTGTCCCAGCTCCATTTTTGTTGGGGATGACGGCACGGAGCTGGGCTGCAGCACTGACTGGCGCTGGCTGTGGCCAGGGGCAGCCCCGGAGCTGTGTCTGCCTGAGGATCCGGGCTGGCTCCTGCTCCCTCCTTTGTGCCACTGAACCACCGTTGCTGTTTTCCTGCAGGGTGGGTGGGGGTCGGTGAAAAGCTGGATGTGGCAAAGGACCAGTTGGGCTCCCCGCCAATGGCAGCAGGGATGACACTGGTGGCTGCAGCCACAACCACAGAGGAGCCAATCCCTCCCATCCTGAGCCAAGTTCACCATCAAAGCTCCGAGACCTGCGCCTGTTCCGTACCATGAACACAGCTTTAATTGCCACGGGTGCTCGGACACAGACAACCTGCTGGTACATCCCAGCCCTGCAGAGATGCCATCAGCAGATCGTGGCCGCGCTCCCCGGCTGCACCGCGCCGGCTCTGCGCCGGGGGAACGGTGGGAGAACCACGGCCCCGCGCGGCTGAGTCTGGAGCATCTGCCTTCCGCATCCATCCTCGGCCGTGCATTAAAAATAAAGCAATAAATAGCAAAAAATAGATATGTACATAAATAAAAGAACCCTTTTTGTTTGTTTTTTTTTTTTTTCCTACAGGACCATCTGGAGCTGCCCGCGGTGTTCAGCTGATGAGCATGGGGAGGAAGTGTGTGGAGAGGTGCTGCCGGCGTGTCTTGCCCCCTCGCTGTGGCCTGCCCTTGCTATTGAGCGAGAGGAACATGGGGCGGCCGCGGTGCCGCCAGCGCAGCGACGCGTAGGTGTTGTAGCCGTTCTCTTCGATGCGCTCCGTGAACTTGCAGTTGGGGCTGAACTCCTTCTGGCAGGAGAGGGAAGGGGGTGAGGGGTGGCTATGCTCAGCTGGGGCCTGTTGGACCCCAAGAGTGGGGCAGGGCAGGGCAGGACACTGGCTCCTCCCTGGTCCCCGGGGGGCAGAGGGGCTCGGTGGGTGCAGTCCCCTGCTGGGGAGCAGGTCAGGGCATGGGAAACCAGGACCCTGTTCCGACTGTGCCCTGAGCCTCTGACCCTGCCGCGGTCCCTCCCAGGAGGCAGCGTCCGACCTACCGACCCGTAGAGCCTCCCCCGCTTGTTCATGGCCAGGTAGAAGCCGGTGTGCACTGCCCGGATGGCCACGACGCCGACACGCACCGACCGGATCTCGACGATGCCTGCGGGACAGGGAAGCATGGCATAAGCCAGGGAGGGACGGGCGACCTCCCCGAGGGGCCCTGCCCCAACGCTGCGTCAGTGGCCACAGTGTCCCTCCAGAGGGACGGAGTTGCTGATCCTCACCCAGAGCCAGAGCAGCCAGAGGAACGAGGGCTGCAGCCCAAGCTGGGAGTGGGAGGGGGAACCCCTGATCCAAGGAGGGTTTGATCTTTGCTCCTGTCCTCCCCAGGGTCCAGCCACTTCCCAGGAGCCGGGCTGTGCAGGAGCGATGCCAAGCACAACCTCATGTGTGTCCTCCTCTCATTGGCAGCTCTTCCCGTGCATCCATCCCCAACGCGCCCGCAGTGCCCCGGGCACCTGACCCGCCTCCCGCAGCGCCCAGCCCCGGCACACACAGGGCACCGAGGCTGGCATGGCTCTCGGAGGGGCAAAGTGTGCGCGGGGGTGGCAGCGACAGCACACATCGTGTTATGGTGGACGAAGGCACGCAAGCGAGGGCTGCGGGGGCAGGAATGGAGCAGGACGGTGCCGTCCGCGGATGCCCGATTGTGGTACGAGCGAGGACAAGCGGCCCCGCGCCCAGCACTGCGGGCTGGCGGATGGACGAGCGCTGCAGGACGTGAGGATGAGCCCGGGGGGCGGCTGCAGCCGGGCTGTGAAGCCACAGCTGGGCTGGCGTGTGTGTGCCCTGACCGCCGAGCTCCGGCTCGGCCGCTAATGGGAAAGGCATGCGGTCAGACCAGCGGCTCTGGCACGGGAAACACCCAGAGCATCATCAGAGCCTTGGGATTCCTGCACTGCCTCACGCCGGCCAGCCCGGAGTGCCGCTGCCCGCCCTGCCGCCCGCCAGGCACACGGCGCAGTGGGAAGGGGAGAAGGAATGTCCAGTGAGAGCAGTGTGGGCAGGGCAGCAGGAAGGGCTGGAGGCACGGCAGGATCTGCCCATGGGCGCCACTGCAGGGGCTGCCCCGGCTGCACAGGGTGGGAGGACGCGCAGAGGCTCTGGCTGGTGGTGGCACAGAGAGCGTGGGGGGCTGCAGCCCCCGGGCAGGGGCTTTCATCAATCCCCCGGCGTTGCTGGCGTTCCCCGGGAATCCCCCTTGCGGGAGGCTGGGAGCGGACAGGGTGGATGCAGCACCGGGGCAGCGTTCGGGGCTCCCGAGCGTTCGGGGATCCGGGGATTTTCAGCCCAGCTGCTTCGGTGCTCCCGGGACCCGCAGGGCCCGGCCCAGGGAAGCCACTGACGAGCAGCAGTGGAGGGGAAGGGCTGAGCGAACGCCTGTGAATCCGTCCCACTTGATCGCTGTCTGGAGCTGCTGCTATTTATAAGGACTTGCGCTTTTCTAAAAATAACCCCCTTCTGTTCCCAGCGCCCCGGCCGGCTCTGCCGCCCTTTGTTTGCAGGTGCCTGGCCAGTATCTGGCCAGAGCCAGCTCCCACTGCTCCCAGTGCTCCCAGTCTCACACTCAGCCCCAGAGGGGTCTCGAGGAGGCTGGGGCAGATGCAGGGCTTGAGGTGGGGGAGTCCCTGGAAGATCCCCCGCCACCCTAGAGCTGCCAGTGGGGCTGGTCCAGCAGCTTCTGCGAGGGCTGTGGAGCAGAGCCCGCGCCCAGCCCAGGCGCACACAGATAAGCAGAGTGAGCCCCGTGTACAGCCCGGAGCTGCTCCGCCTGCCAGGCCCCATGGCCGCACTGTCGAGGGAACGTGTTGGGGTGCTTTGTGCTGGCAACGTGCCTGGTCGGGACTCCCGACAGCCTCCGACACCGCAGGAGGGTTCCCTGGGCTGGGCTTGGCTCCCGTGTCCTGTGGCTGCTGGGAGATGTCCTGTGCTGGCCGGGAGATAGGACAACCCCTGCTAGACCAGGACACGGGCTGGGGGTGCTGCAACCCTCCTGCCCCAAACCCCAACACCCTGTCAGGGCACCTGGGGGACGCTCAGGCATCCCCCTTTCCCAAGGCCCCCAGTATCTCCCTCCTTGTCCAGCTGCTGTCCTGCCAGCCTGGTGCCCCCATCCCTGTCCCAGGGGCTGGGACCCTGCACCCCGGTGGGCAGCTGATGCCCGTGCACTTGCAGCCCCGACTCTTGCTGAAGTCATGCAGTGACTGCCACGTCCTTGGGGACTCTGTCCCTCTGCCCACCCAGCTGTCTCTGTGTCGAGTCCCAACCTGCTCTGCAGGCAGCAGCTGCCCCACGGTCCCCTCTGACGGGGATGTTCCGCTGTCCCACATCTGACAGATGCCCCATTCTGGGACCAGCATCACCGCAAAACTTCCTACATCCCTCCTCCCCCTCCTCCTCAGCCTTCCCCCCCCCTCCCCGCACTGTGTTTGCGGGGGGACGATCAGAGATCCTCCCAGTCCGTGTGGAAGGCAGGGCAGGGGGGCACCGTGCACTGGCAGGACGAGATGGGACAAAGGACCCCGGAGAGACCGCCTAGGACACCCCAGCCGCTGGGAAAGCAACGCCGGATCCCCGGGCAGTGCCCGCCGGTGTCCGCGCCCCTCTCACGGCTCCCACAGTGCGGCGACGGGGGCGAGGGCAGCCGGAGCCGGTTGTGCTCGAGGAGCGGCGTGCCCC
>VZTA01018860.1:0-72427 GCA_013398855.1 Mohoua ochrocephala
AAAAAAGAAAGGAAAAGAAAGAACTCTAATCTATCAAATGAAAATGGTAACAAGCAATATTGTCACTGAGACAGTGATATATGTGTGTCTGGTATAGCCATGTGCACTCAGGTGCTACCCAGTGACTGCTCTCACTTCAAAGGATTGCTGTTCCTCATGCTACTACAGTGCAGAAAGACAGTAACTCTTTTCCCTTGTTCATTGCTGATGAAAATAATGGCTCACCCTAAAGAACTCAAAGAAGATTTTACAGGACAAAACTGCAGCAGTTATACAGTAAGACTGAGCAGAGGAAAGGCAGTGTGAAAAAAGGGTGAAAATGAGGAGGCAGCTTAAGGCGAATTAAGCATGAAGAACTAAGTGAAGTCTATTACTTGATCAGCTAAACACTGTATATAACTGGCTGAACAAAGAACCCTCAGACTTCAATGTGGACAATTTATTTCTCTGTGGCTGCCCTTGATCATGTTACCTAATGTCTGGATTTTTTTTAAAAAATTAAGTCAGAGCCATGCATCAACCACTGACTGCATATTCCTCTTCCTTTCTCTCTCCTTAAGTTCGGTGTAAGGGAAAAGGATGAAGCAAAAGAAACATACACATGGTTCAGAATTTCCACAGATAAACACAACTATCGAAGCCAGGTTGGATTAGGCCTTGAGCAACCTGGTCTAGTGGGAGGTGTCCTTGCCCATGGCAGGGGGCTTGGGACTAGATGGTCTTTCAGGTCCATTCCAACCCCTTAACATTCTGGGATTCTATGAACGAGCATATTTAAGTATGATTTCAATCTTCACCAGTACCATTACTTCACCCTAAGTGAGGATTTTTAATACATCATCATAACATGATTTTTTAAATCACCATCATTAATGTTTGTTTTACCTTGAAACTGCCCCAGAGGAAGCATTAGGTTTCTGTCTGGGGGAATATAACGTAAAACCACTGTCAGTTCTCCTTTGTATTGAAGCCCAAAATCTGTCACAACCTCCACCTGAAGAGAAAACAAACAAACAAACCAGAAATCCAGCCAAGGTTAATCATTCGCCTTCTCCTTTTGATTTTAACTCTGTTGAAACATATCAATACATCAATAAGTATTTTAAACACTTCTTAAACATAGCAAGACTTACCAGGCCACTTTCAGACAATTAGACATTCCAAATTGAAAGCAATCCCATTTTAGAAAACTTTCTGAGCTAGGGAATGCAAGCTCTCAGAAAAATAAACCCATGTGGCATTAGACACTGTTCAGTGAACACACAGAGGAGAGAGTTATCTAGCATGAGTAAGTGAAACAAACCAACAGCAAAAAACCCCTCAAACTTATTTCTGAGTATATAAACTGTAACTGATTTAAGCTGATAGGTCAGCCCTTATTTCCACCACTCAGGATTTAAAATGTAATTAGTGTCATGTATTTTAGGGGAGTCACTCCTGAGTCACTCTTTGCATAGATGTGTGGGGAATGAAGGTGAGGGAGAGCAGGGTGCAGCTTTGAAACAGAAAAACTTCTTAAAAACTGTTATTCCCCGTGTCCTTTTCCTTTTCTACACAGCTACTATTTCTGCATTTCTACATCTTTTTTTTATAAATGTTTGAATCCTACCCAGAAGAATGCAATCAGTGCTCTTCAGAGCATCCTTTTTAAAATAACATTAGGCCTTCGCTGGCAGTTCAGCAGGGTGCTGAACTTCCATTCACATTACAAGAAGTTGGAAACTACATTTTAAAAACATTGGATGCAACACAGAGAGATCTAACTTCACTGATGGAGGTGGGATTACTCAGGTGGTTGGAACTGGATGATCTTTAAGGTCCCTTCCATCCCAAACCATTCTGTGATTCTGTGATATGATTTCTGTACATGCTTCAGTGCGTAGGTTTGGGTACAAATGAACAAATCTTCCTGATCTCTTTAGAAGGACAAAGGACATGGATAAAGGGAGAGGATCCTCCAGCACAGCAAGACACATGCTGAGGCACCACACAAGCCTTTAAAGAACTGTTTGTAGATGAATGTCTGACTTGTGAATGTATTTCTGAGATGCATTCAGCTTGTTTCCTGACACCCCACGAAGGTCAGAATTCTATTACCAAGAGAAAACAAGCAAAAAAAAACCATCAGAAATTCATCAGGTGTGTGCAGAGAGTCAGCATTGCCTTCACATCACAGACTCCAGCCTGAGGCACTGACCACGTTCACTGGGGCTAAGTCTGCACCCAAGGATGGGACAGAGAACAAAGCAATTTTAGTGATAGCAACACGGCCCCTTTGTAACTTTGAAGCATTTTTACAGCAGCACAGGCACTGCTGCACTGACTGAGAAAAACAGTTCTGTCTCACACCGGTGTCCAGTGCCAGCTGCTACAACAAAGGACTAAAGAAAACCTGTAATAAACAGCTGTGGAATAATTTGCGCATCTACATTTTGCCAGTCAGGCAGCTCACTTATGGTCTAAACTAAGCAAGTTTAGGATCCAGTTTCCCATAAAGGCATCAAAGGTTATTTTTTATTTAGTTCTACTAGCGGATAAGCGATGGTGTAAGTTCTAACATCAGGAAAGATTTGTCAGCCTCTCCCCCAAACCCACATATAAGTTGACTCCATACTCTGTCCCCTCTTCAGCCACACAACTGTTTGCTCTACTTTTTCTGACTTAACCACACTCCTCTTGAAAACAGATCTCTCAATGCTCATAGAAGAAAGACGTCTTTAAGTCTCCAACCTTTTCACTAAAGCAGCTAAATGATTCATGATAAAATAAACAAAGCACTGTAATAAAACCCAGAAAATGTTCTATTGCCATTCCTCCATTCCTGTCTCTATCAGGCACTCCACAGAGGAGAATAGCATGTATTTTGTGTGGGTATCAACCAGGGTTCTTTCTTAATTCAAACAACAATAATTGATTTTTTCTTCAATATTATCCTTGCTGATCAAAAACTTTAGCAGGGTTTTAAGTTTAGAAACATTATTTGTAACAACTTAGGAGGCAGACAAGACCAATTCCGTGCTTGCTTTCTTTGACATAAAAGAAGGAATTTAAAAATCCTGTGAATGGGTTTGGAAATAATCAGATAACACCTTTCAGCTGGACTGGCTGAAATGCTTAGTGCCTCATTACTTATTTTCCTGAGCAGAAGAGCTTCATGACTTTTTTGGTTATTTTTCCCTATTAGGATTAAAAGAAATTACCTAGAAATTAATTACACAGCAATCAGATCCATCTCCCACCTGACAGAACGGCAAAAATCAAACACATTCTCCTGAAACCCCAAATATAATAAAATTTCCTTAAATGCAAAGAACACAGAAAAACCAAGTCATCTAGTCAATCTTGACAATATTTGCTGCACACCTTATCTTTTTTTGCAGCTAGAAAAACACACTTTCTTAAATGGCAATCTAAACCCCTGGAATTCCTGGGGATTATGGCTGCTGCAGGAGCAAGCAAGGCAGAAGCCTTTAATCCTCTAGTTTACAACAGCTCTTTGAGTCTCTTCCAAAAATAAGCACCTTTGCCAAAGCAGGGGAGCCCTGGGCACAGAAGTCACCCTATCCTTCACTAAGTACAGGGCACGCCATTTCACAGAGCAATTAATTTGCTGTTTTAGCAGCTTTATCTTGTGCCTTTCTAGTTGAGGTGAATGAGAGATTAAGAAGTCATTTTGTCACATCTGAAAGTTGTAAAGAACTATGAACTGAAAAAAAAAAAGCTTGTTTCTTTAATAACCTGTTAAGGATTGGGTAGGGGCAATGGTAGGAAAGTTCTTTGTTTTATGTGCTATTTAAAAGGATTAATGTATTTACTAGGTCATTTTTCTATTGGAGTTTATTACAGGATGAATTTATGGTTGATTTAAAAGCGCTTTTTTTGTTATTGTTTTTAAGTGAAATTTTCATGAAGAATTTAAAACCAGTAAGCTTTTACTGAATTAAGAACAAAGATTTTTTTTTTTTCATCATCATATTAGACACTTAGAAAGTCCTGCTTCATAAACAAGTTCCAAAGGAAAAAAATAACTAAGTCTTGCTAAATTTGCTTCAGAGCACTTTCACCAGTCCTGGAAACCCTTACCTTGGGCTGGAGCACAAACCACTCGTCGCCCTGATTTTCAAAGTTCCAGGAGTCAAATGGAATTTCCACTTCCCCAAGGAAGCTGTTGCGTCCAAATCTGTCATAGTGCCAGACAGAAAGCTGAAGGGTCCTGGTTTCCAGCTGTGACTGACTGATGACATACTACCAACAGAAAAGGAGAAAAAGAAACACTCAGAATAAGCACAAATAATATTTTCCACTGAGCCTTTTACAGCTCTAGCCCAGTTTCACCAAGCCCACAGCAGCTAACAAATGGAGCATGAAAGAGATTTGTTTTCCTTGCAAAAAAGATTCATCTAGCCAGAAAGCTCATAATGTTAATGTGAAATCTTTCTTTGCTGTATGCATCCAGTGATAATTTATGTTACTATCACTATTGTGGCTTTTTTTGGTATTATTTACTGGGTATTTATGACTATAAAGTAAATTATGATGCTTAAAAATATGATCCTGTCAACTCCCTACAAGTTTATGTAAAAGAAGCAGATCAACATCTAGGTTGATAAAAAGAAGAGACCCCACTGGTTCTTTCATCCCTAAGGAGAGTCTGCTGAACACTGCTTTCCAGAAAGCATCCTCTCATTTCCAATTTTGTCTTTGTAGCTTATGAAAAATTGTTCTGAAAACAACGTACAACAGCATCTGCAAGGCACGCACTGAGTGTATCAGTAACCATTGTTGGGTTTGAAAGCTATTGAAAAACTCATCTACAGCTATTAATATATCAGAGCTGCTAAAAAAACTAGCATTGTAGTCTAGCAAATACACAGAAAATTATAAACATCTGGAATTCTGGCTCTGCACACTCTACATTTAGCAAAAAGCCCATTATTTCCCTGACATTCACCCTTCTAGTGTTAGCTGAAGAGACCCAGATGTCTTATTTTTGCATCAGGAACAGTATCTGGGCACAGACAAATACTCTCCAAAAGCTGAAACAGTCAAGTCGGTTTGCTAATTATGTACAGATATATCTACAATGCTTAATCCTAGATGCCAACTGTTCCACTGGGAGAAACGGCATGTTCTGCAACAATGGAGTAAAAGCCAAAGAGGAAAGATACAAGACAGATTTAATTATTTTTCTTTTCTTTTTAAATAGGATTTTCAGATGAGATGAACAACTCTTCCTTACCTACCCACAGTTCAAATAAGCCACTTTTGTTACAATTTATATTTTTGAGAAACTCCTAGGTCCTATCCTCACCCAGAAAACATGTTTAGTGCTATATTACTTGATAAATAAAGTCCAATACCTTATTTTTTTTCCAGTTCCAGGCAAGCCTTGATTTTACTCTATACCATTTAAAAATGAGGCTATAAAAAGACTCTCCCTTGGCAAGCAGTCTGGCCAGACCGAGTGTGTGCGCCTGCAAAATGGTTTTGTAGCCAGGCTAAGCCAAATACACCAGCCAGGGAACATCTATTTGCCTCTATTATAGGAAACTTATTTAAAACCTAACTGAAATTAAAAAAAAACAAAATCAGGAGAAACCAAAGAGTTTCTGGCCTCATGGCAGCCTGCTGGATAACTCCCTTCAATTGGTAGGAAAGGGAATCACCAGGAGCCTTGAGGTCAAGATGCCAGGGAGGCAGTGAAGCAACTCCACCATTCCCACCTGCACCACAGAGCCAGGGAGGTGCACAAGCAGCTTGTGAGGAGCTCAGAAGAGTGCAGCCTCTCCAGTGGGGGTGGGTAAAGGGCAAGGAAGGAGAGTCTGGGCACTGTGTCCTCAAGCCCATCAAGTCCATTGCAACAGAAAATGAACTTCACCACAGCTTTTTGGTGTTTTTTTTTTCTTATCAAAGTTATTCTGCTTTAGAAATAAGTTAAAGCTTCCAGAAGAATTCAGTTCTTACTGCAAAATGTTATTTTCTCTTCAAAATTAATTAGATGGGAAGTTGAAATCTAGCTTTGCTTCAGCATCAGGCATATAAAATCTGTAAGGTGCTTTTAACAGCTCTAAGCTCAGGCTAGATGGGAACATCAACAGTTTTAAAAGAGATCTATGGAAACTAATAGAATTTTTAACTGTAAAGGAGAGAACCAAACAAAACCACTTCCTTAATGCTGAAATTGCAGCTCATATGTTTACTAGATGCTTTTGCTTTAACACCTTCCCTTTTGAGGCATCTCTTCCAAGTTCTAATCCCTGGGCTGGAACACACATAGGAAACACCTGTGAGCACAAGTGAAACATTCATCAGAGCCTGAGAGAGAGACTGTTCTCACCTTCAGCGTCTCATTAAATTCTGGGTTGGTGCTGTTACTTTTAATTTTGGTCTTGCGCTTACTTTGGCGGGACTTATCAGGCAGAAGGTAGGCTTTGACATATCTGCAGAGCAAAGAGAAAATTATTAGCCAGGAATATAAAATGACCAGTTTGAGCAAAGACTGGACATTGCTGCATCAGCAACACATACAAGGAAATTAATTTTTGCAGAATGAAGAGTGTAAACACGTAACAGAGAGTATGCAAAACATGGAGAGGTATGGCCTTTATCTACAAACACAGTGGTGTTAGTCAGATGAGATCAGAATAACAAAAGGCAGAGCTAAATTAATTTACTTATCCTCAGAAATGCAACAGGCTTTCCTAACAATTTCCCTTTTGCCATAAATGATTATTGACGGGTCACACATGATAAAATATACACTAAAAATACAAGACAATTAAGAACTTCATAATTTATATACCATAGATTAATCATGATTAGAGACACTCATGGTTCCTTTCTGATGAGGGAGTTTATATATTATACTGAAAACTGTGATGAGAAACTCAGAAAACATGGTACTTACAAACTGAGTCTACGGATGCATGAAAGGCAAGTCATTTCCATCAATCCCTGCCTCCAAGACATCACTCCTCTCACACACTTCAGTTTTAATTATAAAAGTGAAAGAAACTCGATGCTACCTGCCTATTCTTTCATATTTTTTGCCCTTTTACTATCAAATAGGTTGATAATTTAAATAATCTTCTTGTTTCCCCAGAACAGGCACATGTTGCCCTAAGAAGCACACAGAAAATGCAATTCCCACAGGGAACCCATACCCAACCATCACCAAAATGCTGCTTGTAGCAACTGATCCTGTGAATTCTCAGGCTCGTATCCCAATCCCTGGTTACAGTCAGGGTGGAATGTGGGGGGGACACCCCTGGCAGAGCTTCAGGGAATTCTTCTCTGTGCTTACGGGTCGGTCCTTTGCTTCCTCTCGTCTGCAATGGCCAGGTTTCTGCAGCTCTTCACCAGGATGTTGAGGGCACCAGTTTTGTAGATGTAGTTGATACTGAGGAGGATTTCACCGCTGACCTTCACGTTGCCATAGTCACCAGTTTCACTATACACACTCATCATGCTGTTAATGCTCGTCTGGGGTGGAACAGAAAAAGGGCTCAGAGGCTGAAACACATTACTCTTTTCCAAAATCCGCTTTTTTTTTTTCATAAAGCTACAGCCTTGCAATATTGTCACACTTGTTAGGACTTGCTATGGAAACAGATATATCATAGAATCGAATTGCCATGATTTGATGTAAAAGGAATAAGAGCTGTAGTTAATAGTAGTTTAAATGTCTAGACAGATGTTTTTTCCATGCAAGACTCAAACCTATTTATAAACATGACTAAATCTAAATTACCTTTTAATTAATGTATGAACTGAAGAGCAGACAGGCTACATAAATTGTAAGCTCATGTAAGTTCCAAGCAGGAAAAAAACCCCAAAAAACAATCACTTCTCTGGCTCAGCTGGTCACCCAATTTTTACTGAGTCTTATAAGACAACTGCTGACAGAGCCCTTAGGAAAACTTATAAGGATGCTTCCCATAATGGATATAGTATAAAATAATATTTATTTAAAGTGACACCTGTTTCTCATTAACAATTCTTAAAGAAGGAGCAAAATTCAATCCCCACCCTATTTCTGCAAATTTTGTAAAGTCCAAAAATTTCAGCAATAATACCACAATTTTTTCCACTACAACATATATATCACCCCTCAATCCCTTTTTCTTCACACTCATAAAATGCAGAGTACTGCTGTGAGGACTCCCTCTTCCAAAAGTTTACAATTAGGAAAGAACTGGATATTTTTTAAAGAAAACTAGAGGAATATGCACACTTCCAGAACCAAAAACATTCATGAAATCTGGTGCACATTTCCTTTTGAGTCCTTGAACAAGGTTGCTCAAAAACATATAAAACCATCTAAATTCTGACACATAGGAACCTTGCAAGACACACAGGTACAGTCTTCAACAAAAAGGGAGAAAGGAGAGAGAAACCTTAAAAGTAAGCTAGAGCAGAGGATTCAGGAGAACTCACAGTATCACCATCTGTTTCAGGCACATTTAAATATGTCCATTTTCTATCAGAGCCTTCTGGGGAGTTCTTGAAATAAGGCAGTGCAAAAGATCAAGAGAAAAGAGAGTTAGATTGCTGCAGTAAGAAAGAATAAGTGCAGTGAGAAATCTTTATCTCTGTAGAAAGGTAAAGGAAGTTTTTATTGCAAAGCCATAGTGAGAAAGAAAGAAAGAAAAAGATACCACCAAATCAGAGAAATGCTCTGTTTTCCACACTCTTCAAGTACTGAAGGATGCATGGTCCAAGGTTATTACATAGAAATGGGGTAACCTCTGTATCAAAACAAACAAGTCATATTTTAGAACAGCAGCTCAGCAGGTTTGGATTCATACTGGATTACATTTGGATTTGTTCTCATTTACATGTCCATGCCCATGTCAATCCTCCCTGAAGCCAGTCAAAAGCTAAACATTCCTGTATTTGCAGCATCAGTGCCTTTGTAAGAAAGGGCAGTTTCTCTGTGGAGTTCATAAGAATTGATGACAACTGCACTAAAATATCACTCTCTGGGAAAAAAATACAGTAATTGATTATTGGGGGTCACATTTTCCCTCCTCTGCTTGCTAGAGCAGGATCTCACCAACTGTGCCTTGATCCATCTCCTTCCTGCCAGCTGCAGGGAAGAGCACAGTCCAGGGAAAGGGCTGCACAGAAAGAATTGGTTTGTGACAAAACCCAGCTCTCCGAGCACCCTGCCCAAGGGCCCTGCAGCACAGAAGGCCCAAGGGATAAACAGTTCTGTGTCAATGTGGTAAACAACAACAGACAGGAAAAAGTGTTATTTATATAAGCGATTATTACCCGGAAATTTAATTGTGTACCCCATGTAGGAAAAATAAACAGCAAAAAAAGGTGGTTTTAATGTATTTCTGCTGGCTTTCTTTATCCTTAATTAAGAAAAAGAAAGAAAGAAAGAAAGAAAAATCCTTGTCCTTTTAATTCTTTTTATAATTGTCTGACATTTCACTAACTGGACTGATTGAAATTACTGGAGAATTATCAACACACACCAACCAATGTGTCGTATTTCCTCCTATTCCTAACATGCCTTGAGCTAAATTCCAGCCTTTACCATTTATACATTGCCACCTCTAAAATACATGAAAATATCCTTGGACACTGTTAGGGAACTTAACCAGTCCAGTATGTGCTGAAAATGCCTAAATTATCCCTGTAACAATTTGTAGGCCCACTTCAGAAAAAAACCCTAAGGTTATACCAATACAAGGAGGTGGAGGAGTTGTTTTCTACTCCAAACACTTCTTTCTCTAATCCAAATACTTTTTTTCCTCAATCTTTATGAAAGCAGGCAGCAAGGGATAAATGATTGGGGGAAAAGAGCCCATGACAGAAGGTCTTAAACAAATAGATGGCCCCTGACCCTTGAATTTATGCAAACACAATTTCTGAATTGCTTACAAACCACGAAGAAAATCATACTAATTTAGTAGAATTTGATATACTTCACTTTTTGCCCCCACCCCCAGACTCTGCTCTGCAGCATTTACACTGGCCATTGCATACACTAAATGTAAAATCCCAAAGAAACATACTCATATTCCTGTTTAGTCAGTAGCAAACAACATATGAAGGATGCAGAGTCTCATTTTGATGCCTCACAAAGAATTATGGTTGTTTTGCATCATATCTTATCTCTGCAGTAAAGCATTGGCACATTTTAGTCTCACTGATGTGGTGGGTCTTGACAACACCACATAAATATGTGGAGGATGAAGGGAAAGCTGAAGTCACAGTTCATGCATTAGCATCGGGAAAACACAAAATGAAACAGTAACACTGAGATACACTTTCTCTTCAATGCCACTTTCCGCTTCCATTTTTGCTCACTCATGTTGCAGGTAGATTTCTAGTATCTTTTACTCTTTGTGATATTTCTTTTCATCAAATATTCCTTGTAAGACTAGCCATGCTTATTTTAAATTCTCAGATTCAAAAAATAAGAAAGAAAAGAGAAAAACATACAGTTAGAGTCCACTGTTCATTAATAATATTATTTCAATGTGACTTAATAGTTAGCAGTCATTTGACAGCACATGATAAAAAAGCATACTGTGCAAGAAGGCTAAAAGACTCAAAACAATCAAAGTGAAGGTAAAAATATGATGGGGAAATGTTAGCAACACACTTAAGGGGAATAAAGAAATGAACCTGCAAAACTGACCTGCTCTTGCAGGGAGAAGCAGCTGGCCATTCACAACTTTGCTATTAACATTGCATGCAGTGACATTCAAAATCATGTCATGGTGAATAAGGAGAAACGGGAGCATTGAGATGTGAGATTATCTCAAACCTGCAGCACTGGAAAAGCTGCACTTTGCTCAAGAGAAAGGTCAGAGGGAAATCTACAGCAAAGGACAAAACCCAACACATGGACAGAATGCTGCCAGAAGCACAGAGGGAAGGATCTCTAAATGCAGTTCCTTAATTAGTGGCCTAACAGAGAAAGCACTTAAGCCCCTGCAACCCTCCTATCAATATTCAGAGGAAATGAAAATTATTCTGTCTATATAATCCCTGGGACCAGCGAGCACTGGAGGCTGTGAGTCACTGTCAGCCTCGGCTAAGTGGGTGTAATTAGTCCAGTGTCAACGGGCTTCAGGTGCTCCAGTCTGATTTGGTGTGAAGAGCTGCACTCTCCTCTGTGAACTACAAAAATCAGAGGGGAAAACAGTCTGACGTGGCCAGATCTAAGACATCAAAATGCTCTGTGATGTTAATATTCTCAGCCCTTTTTCCTCCTCGTGTAAGCCAAGTTTGGGTTCAGCCAACTCCATTTCTTTGAGATCAAGAGCTTCATTGGGGATTCCCTTGGCCTTGCTTGCACGGAGACTAATGGGGGTGCAGTCTAGAAAAGACAATTCCTTGGCTATTTTCATGGACCAAATGTTCTCTCCCTTTTTAGTATTCAGACTCATCACCCTTCATCCTCTTCAGCACTATTGCACTCTACACAGAGTTTGTTGCTGCTTTGTGCAGTCCAGAGCTATTCTTAGACACAAGCAGTAAAGAAGAGTGGCCAGAGAGGACTCTCTGAAGATATTATCTGTTGCCCACAGATCCCAAAAATGAGGTACATGGCAGATAGTAATAACCTAGACAAGTTAAGGCTGCTTTTATCATCTATTTTCTTTCCCAGTGAATAGCAGGCTGCATAATAAACAGCAGAAGGCTTCTTACACCAATTTTGTTGCTACCATCAGGTGCTGCTATCCCTTTATTGTCACCAACCCAAATCCCCAAGCACCCCTCTCCTGCTCTAAAGGAAAACACTTTCCAGATGTGGGTGGGTTAGCAATCATGCCATGAAGAATGAGAGAAGCTGAGTTGGGGGATGGACAATGATTCCATGGAAGTGGAATGTGTGCAAACACACAGACAAATGTTTGTGTCCCAAGAACCTAAAAACTCAGAAAGCAGTTTGAGAAGGAAAATGCCCCCCACAGCCTTGCTCTCTTTGTTTCAATTTAATTAAGATTAAGTGCTCCTCTGCAAAGCTGAGCAGTCACACACTGCAAACACCTCTGGTTTGCCTTCTCCACATGTAAGCTTGATAATAACCCGAGCATATGAGGAAGTCTGCTAATGAGTATGCAAAATAGTTTTCTCTTTCCATGCCCTGCAGAGAACAGCATTTTAGCTTTGAACAGCATTAATAATGTAATAGAAAATCTATCTGAATGTTAAAAGATGTTTCTCAAGTGTAGAATGAAAGATGAATGTGATAAGTGATATGAAGTTAAATCCCTTTCTGGAGGAAATATGGTCTTTTGTGGAAGGACAGAGCATGTTTTCTACTCAAGATCTTACTGTTGATAATCCACTTGTCATATGTTCATGTTTTCTTGGATAACGAGAGGCCACTATGTCATCAATATCTTCTTCTGTTTCGTCCAGATAGCCCTAAATGACAAACAGGCATTTTAGTTGTTGTGTTCTGCTCTGTATTTGGTCAGCCTCTGTCACTTCATTTTGTTTCCCAAGTTTTCCACTTTAGGAAGATGGTGCTGGATGCATTCAAATTCTGTTCTGTAGAGGAATTTTGATTTACATTTTCCACATCTTTGCACAGACACAGAGTGTAAGGGGAAGAGACAGCTGTGGTTTCAGGATTCAATTGTTTGAGAACTGAAAATCTTCACATATACACTTCATGTCTTACATCAAGTCAGTTGATAAGCATTTAAAAAAATAATTAAAATTTCTGTATTATTTTAGTAATAAAAAGGTGGAAAATCAGTAATTGCACAGCTTCATATAGGTGCTTCAGTTTTAATAAGCAAGACTGAAGTTTAGCATCTTTAACCTATATACCAAAAAAAACCTCATTGTTTAAGCACAGCAATAAAGTAAAACCTAAACCAAATCTTTAGATCTGATTGATGGTCCTAATGGGACTCTTAACTTTTACTTAAAATAACATGAAGAAATGCCAGCAGACAATTATAATCCCATTAGGTATAGCTTGGAAATCTCAGTGTTTCCATAAGCCGTGTGGCAGGGATATTTTGAGAGACTTTGCTTTTAGTTTTAATGGGAGTCAAATGTTCAACTTCCTTATATCTGCTTTGCAGCTACAAAAACCTCACCCTTTGACCTACCTCATTCTCTATTGCTTAGTTGCTCTCACTCTTTTGAAACTAAACAGAGAAACACTGTACTCAAATTCAGGAGTCTCAAAGACTTCAGTGCTAATCAGCAGAAACAGAGAAGTGAAGCAATGCTGCTGGAGAGTTGAATTCACAGTTTACATAAAAAAATCTGCAGCACATTTGCCATAGTTTACTTAAAACTGGCTGTTACATCTCTTCTCCTTTGCTCCAGTGACTGAACTGATATGAAACCACCTAAAGGCCATTTTCTATTACTGCTTTCCAATTGTAACTGCACGTTTAATATTGAGCAGAGAGAAATCAGAACAAGCTATCACCAAAATTTACATACTGAAGAAAACACTTAGCTTCGTGTTCTTACCATGAGCTTGCTCTGCTGGTCTCTTATCTTTCTAATCTATCGAAGGCACTCTTACCACCCCACAGAAAAAAAAAAAAAAGAAGTAATAGATACTTTATACTAAATAAAAGGAAAAAAAATCCTTGGAGACCTAGGCTCAACAGAGCAAACTATTTCAGGGAGACAGACAGCTGAATCATTCAAAAGTAAAACCTCCCAAAAACCTGAAATAAAACAACAAAAAAACCCCCAACCCACTCCACCTGCCATTTCTACTCCCCTCTTTGAGTTCAGATGTCAGGTGATGTAGCCTGGTTTTAAATTTGCAACAAGAGTACACAGTTTTCTTACTTGCCCATGGAACAGGAAGAAGCAATTCCAGTAATACACGCAAAACTCTTCCCTTTACACTGTTGTATGCATACCAGTGAACTTTGAAATAAACAATGCTACATTTTTACTGCTAAATAATTAAATACAGGGGGGAAAAAAGTAAGGCAACATCTTCAGATTGGGGTGTTTCAGGTCTAGACACTCAAATACTAAGAGTGCTTCACAGAGTCCTAACAACTGCTGAATACCAATTTTTTTTTTTTTGCAAGCAGGTATCTAAAACTTAAAAAAAAAAAGGTAAATATTTAACTTATGCTCTTAATTTATTTTGCACCACGACGACTGTATTTCTCAGGAGATGTTACAGAACTGCAACTACATAATTGGTTGGTGTTATTAGCTTATTAAAGTTAGAGCTAGTAGGATATTAATCTCATGGTCTCCAGTGGGGTCTATAAAATGCACATCATCCAATTACTCCTAAAAAAGCAGCTGAGCATGTAATGAACACTACTTGGTCAGGAATTCGACACACAAATCTCTAGATAAGGTGCTCACACTTGAACACAACTCTGTTTTTAGCTGGTTCCACATGCTCCTTGATAAATCTGTACCACATCATGTAGGTTTTGGGGCTTGTCCTTTTTCACTATCAAAAGCAATACTAAGTTAGAGAAGCAAAATATCCATTCAATTTTCCACCTGATTTCTCTGTATGTGTAATGGGTTTCCCTGATAAAGGTGGGAGAAAAGCAACTAAAAGCCTTTTCCCATCCTTCCAGCTGATAAATTCCAGCAATCTGCATATCCTATTGACATGTGGCATCTCCCATACCTCTGCTGTCAGCTCCCATCACCCAGGAATAAGAGACTGAAGGACCTCAGCTAGAAGAAAATGAGGTATAACTCCAGCTTTTCTCAGGCTGCAGGAGCTGTTGTTACCTTCATCAGATACCTTTCTTTTTGTCTCTTACATGCGAGCATCAAATAAACTAAATTCCAGCAGGAATACAGCTTGTATCTCAAACCACTGCATCCATAATGAACACAGGACAAGACTCTGAAGGACTCCTGTGAGACAAACTACCCTAGATAAATATGGTAACACAAAAGCTGATGAATGCAATCAATTCATTTCAAAAGGCAGAGAAAGCAAGGATAGGGGTAGAATCAGAGATCTGCGACTCCTGTAATGAATGAATTTTAAAGGGGAATTAGCACTGCCACAGACTCCAGAGCAGCTAAATGAAGGTTATGCCACAGGAGAGGTCTCCTGTGCTAGCAAAGAAGCCACAGAGTTGCAGAGATGCAATCTGAAATTTCATTCAGAGTCAGCAAGAAAGAAATACAAAGAAAAATCTCTGATTAAGAAGACAAAAATCAAACAGAAAACCTCTCTGGATTTGTCATCTCTGGCAGCTGCCTCAGAGAAATATCTAAGTTGCAACTCTCAATTAGAGCAGAGAACAGATATAAAGAAATATAAAGTCTGCATTTTTAACTTCGTGCTTTTCTTCTGCAATATTTCCCAGCTACTGAATAAAGAACACATCTTTTTTCTTTATTACAATTTAAAAATAAACCACTTATTTTTGAAGTTTTTCTTCCACCAACATCTGACACACAGGAAGGTCTTTTGTTAATTCCTCAAAGATTAACCCAAAGAAATGCTGCAGGCACATTCTCTGACTGCTACTAATACAAGAAAAGATGGAAATCCCAATGCATTTTTTCCACCAAGACTCAAATTTCAACACTACAAGAAGGGGAGACATCTGCTATGGCCAATGCTCTTCTGGGAAGAGCAGATGGAAGGGAAGGACTGTGACAACAGGCAAAATGCATCAGCTACGAGCACACATTTGGAAACTTTAGAACAAACTGTGATTAGCTAAAGAACTATTTAAACAACTTTTTTTCCTCCTCATGCATATTTAATAAGCTTGGATGTTCTTTTATAGCATTGGTGCACATCTGCACATTGCCTCTCTTGGATATGTGCATAAGAGGAGAGGAAAGTTGTGAATCACTTCAGGAAAAGTGGTCCATAAAAGACACAAAAAAACCCATGGAGATGTATGGAAGAGTCAACAGGAAGAAGAGGCAAGCAACATTGCCAGAACACAAAGCTGGGTCTTGCTTTGCTAAAAATACAGATAGTGGTAAAAACCAAACCAGACAAAGATTAAAGCCTTTAAAGTATGGAATTTCTCAGCATCGAAATTAAAACTTATGAAAATATGAATTAAGAGAATTTTGGAGCATGTGTAATTTAGTGCCTGAAATTTATTTTCAGGCTAGGTTTCTTTCATCTGTGAACTCAAACGCCCAGCAAATTCACAACAAACTGGAGCCATGACTATTCATTGAAATCACTCTATAGCAAACAGAAGATGATGTTGTTTTAAAACTCATTAGATATCCCTGAAAGAATGGTCTGCCTTTACTGTATTTATACAGATACACATACAGTCCTGATTTCATTAGTCCTAACAAACAGAATTTCCACCAGATGAACATTTACATATTTTCAACTCACCAATTCCTGATCTAAGGCACTAGGTACAGATTTGCTTCTTAGGCTCAGAGTATCTTCATTTCCTTCAGAGAAAGATTCACTCAAATCTATCTCAGATCGGCTACGGTCTGGAAAACAAAAACAATTTAAATTTTTGCTACAGTTTATACAGAAATATTCCATTTCATCTTCCATACAAGTATTATCACAACCCCAATGGTTTTTTAACAAAAAAAAAATCAAACCAAGATTTTAGTTATCTGTCAGAAACTACAGCAACTGAACATTGTTATGATAAATGGAGAAATATGCTTTCTGATGCTGTTCAGCCTTCTGGGCAATAATTTTACCCCTATACTATTTATTTATCTGCTGTGATTGTCTTCTGTGGATGACACCATAGATCAAGTTTTTGACTTTCTCTGGTAGGCCTGTCAGCCTGGAATGTTGCAAAACTCGCTTTCCAAGTGTTCATAGTGATTATCACATCTAACACCACCACCAAACTCTCCCCAGCATCTGCATCAGAATCAAGCAGCTGGCGATACAGATGGACGTAGAAAGTACTTCTGCCATTTTTGGTATTCCTTGTGCAGAAATTAGGAGGAAACAAATAAGTCTCAAGAGCTCCAGCAGTTTCGCTCAGTCCTACAAGTCTATAAAATCCTAAAAAGTCCTACAAAATCCACTCTATAGCATTAGACACAGAAAATCTTTCTCCAAGGCATCTTAGTCCTCCCCATATAAATCTTTCGTGTGACTGTTTCAATATATTTAGAAAGAAAAGAGGGGGAAGAGAGTACTTTTAGATCCTGCAGGTAGGAACCTGAGGGGTTTTAACTGTTCATCTTCTACCTGGTCTCCAGCTGATGTGGCAGGAAAGGTCACTCTCCTGAGCTTAATGCCCTTTGAGATCTGCCAAGGAGACAACGCAGAGTCTGGTTCCCAAGTTGCCCATAGGTTTGCTCAGCATCCATCTGCTTTGGTAAGGTCAGTTCTTATCTACCAGGAAAGCCTTTATTTTGTAAGGTAGCAGGAACAGGAGAATTTTTACTCCCTAAATAAGTAGCCATCTGTAACACCTCTGCCTGGAGTTGCACTGAACAATATTCTCAAGGAAACTCTGATGCTTTCAAGCTGACATGTCTGAGGTAAAGAACATTCCCTCTTTGGATTAGCTCTGTGGGATACGCCACTAGGTTTCTGCTTTGGGCTAAATCCGGCTACAATAAAGTGAGTCCTGCTGTGTTTCAGAGAGAAGCCTGTAAACCCAAACCCCCTCCATTAACCCTGCAGGAAGCTGACTGAGTGCCTGGGAGAAGCAGAAGAGTGAAGGATGCTCCTGCCTCCTATTTCAGAGAGGAAAAAGAGGATCTCCATCCGCGACTGCAAAGTGGCTGTGACAGCACCTTCCTGTGTAAGCCCTTTTTACCTACCAGCCTTCAATGAAATGAGGTAAATTACGGATGGATTGACTGGTTCAGGGCATCACACATAAAAATGAAATGACAAGAAGTCTGTAAGGGGCTTGTTCTCCGACCATTCACTGTTTCCCAGATTTGCTTCCAGGCAAAGTGAGTGTGAAATGGAATGGCAGCAGCAGAGCAATATTATATACAGGTAATATTTCATACAAGGGAGCACACAGAGAATGATTGAACAATGTGCAGTTGTGAATGAAATCTCGTAACAATTCTAAGAGCGTGTGATTTACTGAACACTAACATTGTACCAAAGTTTCTGGGGTTAGAATTACCGTTTTTTCATGTAAAACGGGTGAAGTGGTATGAATTTGGTTAGTGAAAGGAAAGCATTTTCAGAATGAATGTGAACAAATTTATGAAACTTACACCCGGTCTTTCGACGTGTTTTAAAAACAAAAGGAGCAGAGTCACAAGAATAGGAATAATCCTCTGATAGCAAAGGCTGGCACAGCTGCGGAAAAGACTTCATACTTGCCTGATGACAAGGATACCCTAGAAACTGCAATGGAAGGTGTTCCAGACGGTTTCCTGCAGTGCTTCTTTACTAAATCTTCAGGTACACTTTCACTTGCTGGAATAATCATGCCATTTTCCAAGCCAGTATCCTGCCCAATAAGAAAAATGCACATGCCATAAATACAAAACCCAAGCTTATTCACTGTTAGTTTATAAAAGCACAATTTCTGTTAGATTCCAGAATTTCAGAGCTCCTTTAACATCTATTCTATTACTGAATTGATTTAGATTCCAGTCTAATCTGCTTTGCTTAGCACTGATCATGCATAAAATTTGCACAAAGATGCAATTCTTGCTTACATTCTGAATTTGCACCTAAAGAATCAGAGCAAAGTATCAGGGAAGAGAAACACTCAAATCTATTAGAAGCTCACTCAGCTCAGAAATCAGAAAAAAAATAAAAAAGAAAACACAAAACCTATGGTTTTTATACCAGCGTAATGGCTTCAGCCAGGACAAAACCAAATGCACTTGAACTAATTAAATTATGCCAGTATAACCCCTTAAATAAAGCCAATGTGCTTGATATCATTATGACCTTTGGCCTGCCTATGAAAGAAAAGCTAATAACATAACTCCATCCAAATTAAATGGATTTTTCAAACAAATCTAATGCATTTGAAAACAAGTCAGTCTATGTGCCAACAAGAATATGAATAAAACAACTCTTCATTTATTTACAGCTCCCGAAACTGCCCTTTATATACGCTAACTTATTTTTTTATTACGAAAGACAACATATTAGACCAAGTATCTGGAAGTTAGAATGAAAATGGATGCGTTCAATAGGGCTCTGATCTAAACACTCATTTACCTTTTTTCCAAACATTAATGGTAAATACATCCCAAGAGGCCTAACAGCATGTGAGAGAAATTGTTCTGATAATGTGTTTATCACACATTTTGTGTTATGGAATAACTTATGCAGAGCCCAGTGTCCAAATCCAGAAAAAATTAAAATCAGTTTGGCCTGATTTTCTGCAAGTGCTGGACTTGCAAAGTTTCCCTTAGAAGTCAGTGGGAGATTGCTGGATCGTACATGCTTGAAAGTCACATCCTTATTTCACAGCACTTACTCAAGGCTCTGAAGTGCCAAAAAAATGCTTCTTCCCATCCCTTGTGCCTCCCCGTTCAGAATCTGTAACTCATTATCTAATGCTGGACATCAACAGCAATTTTTAGACGGAAGAGAAACGCCTGCCAAACCAAAAACCACATCACCGATAAGAGCGTGACAAACTCAGCTCTAGCAGAGATCTCCACAGGCCCCAGCAGAACTGAGGGAGAAATCAGATTTTCTCTGTCAGGCTTGTCCTTGCTGTGCCACAGATCGATCTAACAGGGCAGATGCCAGCTCGGTCCCCTTGTTTGGTGCCAGCTGTCCCTGGAGCCAGCCCCAGCCCTGCCCTTACCCCGCCGTAATCCGCGGTCATGCTGCGCGCGCCGAGCGCCGGAGAGCGCGGCAGGGAAGGCTTGGAAGCGCTGCCTCTGCTCGCGGGGCCCAGGGCCCCTCTCGGATGTCCTGCAGCAGCCCCTGCACCGCTGCTGCTCAGGGAAAGCGTGCTCCCTCTGCGGTGGAGAGAGGAGGAGGGAAGGGTTATTGCTCTGAGCAAACCAAGGCAGCTCATTCAGCAAACCGCTGCAAGAAATGTGCTGCGCTAACAGGTTATGAGAATAACAGTGCCCTGGTGGACTGTGGGATCACCTGGAAATAAATAACACAGGCAAAAATGAATCACAATTACTTTACACATAGAAGTCATACAAATATCGTCAGCACTTCTACCAGAACTGCAAATGGCCTAAATGGGCAACTCTTGTCCAGGCTGTAGAAGCTGCATTCATCCCTGTTCTATCCACAGTGCATTCACATCCAGCACGAGGTGGGACAACTCGTGCAACCCTTCCCACCAGGCTGCTCCATTGCTGTAAAGGGAAACTGCAGTACCATGACAGTTCTGGACACTTCTGCAGCTGATTTAATGCCAGCACTATCTCCAGAAACTCTAAAATCCTTGTGTCTCTGTCTCCAACATCTCCAGAAAAACACCAATTTGTTCACTGTCCTGTTTACGTTGCAATAATGACTCTTGACCCAAAATGATTGATTCTTTCAACCAAGGTAGACAGGTCCTCTTGGAGGTTTCACATCAGCAAAAGTGACAAAAAATCATCTGTGACCAGCACACCAGACCTCAGTTGCTGTCTAACATCACAACAAGCAACAATTTTTCCATGGGACATTTTCTGTTAGAAAATACTGGTAAACCCATGTGAACACTGAGGGTTAGAAAGGGTAATCTGTTGCACTTTTTTAACCTTTTTAAACAATGAAAGTTATTTTTAAACGTGTCCTTAGCTCTTATTTCAGTCTGCTATTAGAGAGGGATTTGACACATTTCATACTTGTTAAGTAGACGACAGAAAAATGGTGTTGTGACTATGCCAGGCTTTTCCTTGTGGTAGACAAGACCTGAGTGCAGTGGGGTGGAGTGCCCGTGTAAATGAGCCTGAAATTCCTACACTATTTCTCCTAGAAGTATCCTGACCTGATGCAGCTTCCCAGTTCATTCAGCAGCAAAATCATGTAAACATTTTTGCTGGAGTAGAAATAAACCAGTAGTAGAGGTGAATTCATGGCCTGGGTCTCCCTGTTCCCAGCTCAGTATATCTTCTCTTCAACAGAAATGTTTAAAAAGAATAAAAATCGTCTCTTGGTTTCCCTGCTAGTAGGTGAAATACTACCAATTTTGACAATGTTACTCTGCACTTTGGCACAGGACACCAATTTCACCAGAAGAGAATGAGATGACAAGTAGAGAAGAAGTTGCCATAATGACTCAATACCCCTAATTTAACAAGTCTTGCACTCTGGCTCTGGGAAACAGCTAGAAAATGATGATTTATGTGAAAGTCAAGCAAGGCAATCAAATGTAAAAGCTGTCTTTATAGACTTCTTCACTCCTTCTAAATCTGTACAGAGAGTTTATCGGGTGCTTAATTCCACCACCCAAACAAAATTATTTCGCTTCATTTATGGTTAACTGCATGATAACTTTCTTGTAGTTTGGCACATAAAAACAGCTGCACAGACCTCTCACAAGCACCCCTTTGTCCTTATCCTGATAAACTCTCAGAGAAAGCTACTAATATTGCATAATCTCATTATTAAGCAGCACAGACACCAGATTCCTGAGGTTTTGTCTCTCCTGATGGTTTTCACTCATCTCTACTCTATTCAATGAAAAGCAAAAAAAATGCAGAAAACCAGCAAAAATTCTGCTTCTGGTCTCATAGAAGTCAGGTATGAGTCTGGTTAGATATAGAAGGCCTAATAAGCTTAGAGGTAAAAAAACAGTGAACTGGATGGATTAAAGAAGAAAACTATCTTGAAAGCTGGATTGGCTGGTAAGTGCTGCAGCACCCAGTGGAAAAAAAAAAAGAAATCAAATTATCAGCTGTCAAGAAGATTGCCACCATCAGCTTTAGGCATATTGCAGAACATCCAGAAATTGGGATTTGAATTGTAGGTAACAAAGAGAAGCAAGTTCTTGCTTAAACAAGAAGGTTTATCTGTGTGCATAATAAACTCCGTGATGTTCCTTTTACCTGCTGTTCTTTGTTCCTGCATATCTCTTTAGAGTCTCCCAGAAACACTGGTTTAGAGAATAGGAAATTACTATTAGAACTTACAGCAAATCATTACTATTTTTTTGATCCAAATTGTAAAATTTCTAGGTGTGTGCACCTCAAACAAAGAATGTGGGTCTATAGCCAGTGTAGGTTATCCAACTGAACAAGGAAAAAGTGAGCTGTTCTTTGGCTTCGTTTTCAAGGTAGGACATGACAGGAATGTTGTCCTTGGCATTTTATAATGCCATCAGAGGCAATAGCAGAGTTTTCTTACGCCCAGAAGAATGATAAATGGAATCCTACCAGAAATAACTGTGACAATAATCACGGAAAGAGAAAGACAAACAACCTTTGAAGAAGAAAACATAAATTAGAATCAATAAACATGTCATTACTAAAGAAAAACAAAGAGCTTCAGTTCTGTAACAAGAACACAGCTCACCAATTGCAAGCCAGAAAACAAAAAACATCATACTGACATCAGTCACCAGCTGAACACAAGCAGAGTGAAATAAGATGAATGGAGATAATTTTTATGTTTGTTGGGTGGTTTTTGGTGTTCTTTGTTTGTTTTATGAACATAAGCTCTGCTTCTCAGACAGCATTAATGCTGAGCATCCAAAGAGCCAAAGCAGCCCAGGGCACTGGCACATGGCCCCAGGTCGGTCCCAGCAGGAGCTGTCCCACATTCCTGCTCACCTCTCGGAGCATGCAGCTGGCTTGCCACCACGCACACTTGGGCTTTCAGCCTCTGTGTTCCTTTCACCTTCGTCTTTTCCATAGGTAATTTCTCCTTTGGTAACTGTCCTGATAACCTTCCTGTTGAAAACAGGGAATAAAAGATTTTTAAAGTTGTGCTGTGCGCAGTTCATTAATTTCATCTGGTTACCTATGGACAACTCTGGATATAAGGGTCAACAGAGCACCAAATCTGGTTATGAAAATGGTTCCTGAGGGGAAAACCATCATATTTACTACAAACTGCATTTTAAGACACCAAAACATTAAAATATTCCTTCTATTCGAGCTTAGAACCAGAAGTGCCTTTTGTGAAAATTCATCTCTATGTTTTTAAGAGCTTATAGTTGGCAAAGTATTTTTGACTAAGGATGTGTATTTTCCCCTAGAAAACTATGCTATATATATATTTTCTCTTACAGATACTTCTAGAATTATATGCATCAAATGCCCCAAACATGCCATTTCTAAAAAACATAGCATCACCCCCTTACCCTGCAAAACATGGCCTAATGGGAAAGAAACTAATGACATGAAATGCTGAAAAATAATAGTATTCTGAAAAGTAATAGTAAACCATAACAGACTGATAAGTTATCCCATTACGCTGTCAGTAGCAGCTGGTCCCAAAAGAGCCTTGCTAAAACAAATCCACTCATGAGATACACGAATGTGGAACCTGAGGGAGGGAGAAGCAAGCAAGGAAGAGGAACAATAATGAAATACTTCTAAAAGAGACCACAAAATATACTAGGAAAAGCAAGCCAAATTCTTGTAGGATTAAATTTCTGTTATGGGCAATGTCACCACTGAAAACATTTCTGTCCACAAACAGATAAAGCACCACTAAAATAAATAACAATTATAAAACCAGTTGTTTCTTGTAAGGGAATATGACTAATTGGTTTGCTTAAAGGATTTAAATGGAAGGAGGATTAGAAAAGTAAACTTTAATGCACTCTTACTATAGCTACCACTTAGCATGACTCGGAGCAAAAATCTAGGTCTATTATAGAAGATTCCCTAAGCTGGTTCTTTCTCCACCATAATTTGTGAGGCCAGAGGCATTCTGATGCTCTTTTCCCCTATATTTAAGAGAGATAAATCACTTGTGTTAATTTCTGGAGTTGCTGGAATGGGTAATTCCATATTCATCTCTCCTCAGAAGTAGAAAAGCCATGGAAAGCATCCACCTGCCCTATCTTTAGGATCCCTAATAAAAACGTGTTCTTCCTTTCAACAGAAACAAAGTTTTCCAGCTACCATGGAGGCTCCAGCCATGACATGAACTTCCATCCAGGTTTTCTTCCCATTCACCCAAAACCTCAGGTTAGGTCCAGACACCACTTGTGCAACCACAGAGTCAGTGAATCTGTTCGTGTCCCCTGAGAGTGAGTGCCCCTCAAAGGGCACAGCCAAACTGGGGCTAAACCCTGCAAGATGACCAGCAGCAGCTCTCTTTATTCACTGCCACACACACACTCTTAGGCTGCACTTGCACAGCTGGGAGCTAAAGGAAAACTTTTCTTGTGAGCCAAACTGACCAATATACACAAAAAACAGGTCCTACAAATACTCTTTTTTGCATTTGCTTCTTGAGCAAGCCTGCCTTTAAGGACATTGTTACTTCTGAGTGGAAACAAGAAAAATCCAGGAGTAAAATTGACTTTTTTTTCTGCTACATTTATAGAAGAATAATAATTATTGCTGCATTTCCTAGGAAACCGCAATCTAATTATAGTAAGTACGCCTTTAAATGAAGGCTGTTTCTAATCCCGGGAAGTTTGATGATGATGTGGAAGACTGGAAAAACTCAAAAGAAAATCTATCCAACCATATACAGCTGTTTTCAGATTATTCAGTTTTCCAAAAAACCCAGAAAGCAAACAAAAAACCAACAATGACAAAACCAAAGGATTTACCCAATCTTTCTAGGTCTGCTAAAGACAGATTTGTGCCCATTTGTGGAGGAGGCTGGTACATCTGGCCTTTTTTCTTCGTTTTCTTGGGGTTGATCTTTGAATATTCTTTCTTCATCTGCCTTGGAAACTGTGTCTGCAGCGGAGGGGGAAGGAAAACAAAAAGTGAACTTCTGCACAAAACCCACGGCACATGGCCAACAACCTACAAAAGCAGATAATGAAAAACCCTTGGGGGTTCCTTTTAATAAAATAAAACTTTAGCTTGAGATGTTCCTCATTATCAGCTCTCGTCTCGATCTATGCTTCCAAATTCATCAGTGACAATATTAAATAACCAAAGGACCTGAAATTTAATTTTGAGATGTGCAGTATCTTCTGTGTTGAATGAAAGAATGCTTTCATAATTAAAATGTTTGTTCAAGTGAGAGCAAGGTATGGGGAAAATGGTTTAAAGATATTTTTCAATACATCTCTCAAGTAACAAACCATGAAATACCCAATCTGACCACTGGCATGATATCAAGAACTTACACACTTGCCAGTTTTACAGCTTCCGAAGCACAGTGATATTGGCAAGGTCTGTATTTTCCGAGGAGCAGGTTTGCACTATGTATTTTTTCCACTGGCAGTAAACAACTCCCTCTCCTTACAAACTAGGGGATAAAAGTAGGGATAAATGCTACATCCAAAATAGACTACTTAACTAACAGCCTCTGTGTGCAGAGTGAAGGAGTTGAGTGAGTACAAAGCATCAGCATTCAGGAAAAACTCCTGTTTCTTACACCAGTGGTCCTGTGGTACCTGGAAGGTACCAGAGCAGCTCACACATGGTGCTGTGCTTGGCCAACACAGACAGACAATTTACTGCACCTAAAAATGCAGGTGCAGCTTGTTGGAGATACCTGAGCGAAAGGAAAATCTGAATACCAGGTAGTCTGGATATAGCCCATGCTCCAGCAGACAGGACAGGAGCTCCCGTTTACCTTTCTTCTTCAGAGTTGAAAAAGAAAATTGGAGTGATTTTTACACACCACTATCACAAATAACAGAGCCAAAGGCAAAAAATGACCGGGTTGAGATCTCTCCATACAGCCAAACTTCCTGGCAGGAACTGGGAATGAACTTTCAGAGTCTCTGCTGCTGGGCTTTGCAGCTGAATAACACTGCCCACCTCTTTGGACAGTGAGGTTTTCAGCAGCTCCTTATCTCCACAGAGATATTCCTTTCATACAGGCCTTCCTTTCCCAAATATTAATCATTCAAAAATCACTGTATAGTAAGGCACTAATAAAAAATTAGGATTAAAATACTGATTATACTTCCACAGTCAGGAATAAAATACAAGTCAAACACTCAAGAAACAAGGTTTTGAACACATTAAACACAAGCAAATCTGCCTCTTGAGGTCTCTACCTGGGAATTTGTGCAGGATAGACTGTCTGACAACATCTGTTCCGAGATTTGATTGCTTGAAGCGCTTTGCTCTCTCTTCAAAAAACCATTCTCCTGTCACTATCCGTAGCTCTCTGTATGGGGAAAATGAAAAAAGCCAGAGACACATACACATTAACAGCCTTGGCAAACCAAAGCAGTTCATCAATCAACTGCCAGGCTCACAAATTCTGGACAACATTTGCACAGTTCAAAATAAAGGATGAAGTGATTGATTGTAGAGGTTGGGATAATAGGACACGTAGCAGAAAAATATCAACTCACTTTGTGAATGGAAAGGAATTTTTAGTAGATGGAAATTTACCTGGCAAACAAGTGTTTCAACCATGTTTACAAGACTTCTGTAAAAAACACATAATATACTGTCATCCCAGTCTTTTGTGAACTACTCAGTGTCACAGTTTTCAACATCTCCAAAACGACAAGAGACACAGAAACAGCAACAGTGGATTGAGGGAGAAAATCCCCCGCCAAAGCTTCTGCCAGATGAGTCAGCAGTTCCTGGACCCTATGTGGTTATAGACAGCTTGCTGCAAGTCCATATATATTTTTCATTTCTAGTTTTATATGCTGACACTGTGTGCTGTTTCTTCACATAGCAGTGCTGCTATGAATTAGCTGTGTGTCAGAGGTTCAGAGCAATGAAAATTTGTCTTTGCTGCTGTCTGGGATAATGCTGCTTTTTACACCTTCAAATTCTTTTACCAATGCTAACAGTTAAGAAAACCTGTACTGGCATTGCTGGTTTTTTTCTTTTGCTGGGTATATTTTTCTGGTGGTTGTCAGCCTTTTCCTGAATTAGTTTCATTGTGGCACAGCATCACCATTTCTACTGCCTCACTACACACAATTGATGGCAAAAAGCTACTAATCATGAATACTCAATAAAAAGCAAATAAACAAAATAATAAACCCCAAACACTAAAAACTGATTTAGCTCCAGACATGTTCCTGCTTACTGTTCAATAAGAAAACTTACTTTCAAACCTCTGCCGGAAAAGAAATCATCCAGTCTCTTGGGCATGAAAATTACTGCAGATGGATTTGGAGCACTGATCAATATCTTCACTATAAAATTATTTCTGAGTCATGCCTGAATGGAGTCTTACTTGAGAAAATACTAAAAATTACAGAATAACATCCTGACACTGGTGAAAAGACCTCAATATTATCAGTTTGTCCTAACCTGTTAATGAACCATACGTCTTTGCATGACTCACTAAAAAATTTGAAAAATCGAAATCCCAAACACGAGTCCACAAGCAGAGAAATAGATTATTGCCTTATCTTGTTGTTGCAGACTCCTAGTGAAAAAACCCTCCATAATTCATCATCACGATCACTCAGTCATTATGAAAGGTATTAAATAAAATCTTTATGCTTCTACAGAGAATTTTTAAATTACTTCTGTTAGTTCCAACCACTGAAAAGGATTCACTTTATTAGAAACTATGCCTGGCCTGGCTGGTGTGAAAATCATTTTTTCTCTGAACGTGTATTTTCACAACTCCCTTACAGCACACACTTCTCTTATTTTCTACCAAGATTGATGGCATGTTTAATGCTTTATATCAAACCATAAACCTTCCAGACCTTTCACTACACCATCAAATTCCATTGCAATGTGAATGACATGTCACATTGCAGTATGATCTACATAGTTCATGCATTTTTTCCCTCAGTTACTACCAAGTTTTACCATAAAACTCCACAAGTGCTGTTTTCCCCTTGGATGGAGATTTCACCCGTCCCTGATACCTCACCAGAAATATTTAACTTGATCAAGGTCAGACAGAGCACTGCTCACATCCTTATCCAGAGAATCATCTTCACGGTTCTCCAAGCTCAGACAACCTAAAGGAGGTGTGACCTTCACCCAGGGTTTCAGCAGAGCTGGAGCTACCCCACACAAAGCTCCAGGCTTTTACAACCACACCTTGCAATTATTTCCACACACAGCCCTCATAGTGACACCCCCATGGGTTTCTGTGGTTCATGGAGGGGCAGCTCTTTGCCACAGGGCCCCTGGAGAGCCATCCCCTACATTTTCTGGCCAGATGTTAGCAGTGATGAGGGAGAGAAATCCTCTCTGGTGCCTCCTGCATCACAGGCACCCAGGGGTCTTCAGCCTGGGTGGAATGGTGGCTGAGACCAGTGTCGCTGCTTGTTGTAACCTATATGAGTTTTATGATCTGATCTGGAGATTTGACCCTAAAATAGGAGGACCAAGGGCTCAGGGAGAGTCATGGGGGCTGGAGAGACTGAAGGAGCTGCAGACAAGGGAAGGATGGTTGGCCAGCTGTGGAAGGAGACTGGGAAGGAAGCGGATGCAGGACTTCTGGGCTGTGCAAGGAAGGACCAGCAGCGGTGTTGCTGGTGGAGGGAGGCCCTCTCTCAGCATCCAACCCTGGGGGAGGGCCTTCCTCTCCTCCATTCCACTGTGGTATGGGTAATCTGCAGCCTTAGAGCTCACCATCAGTCTCCCTCTCTGTGTCGCCATCCATTCCACGCCATCTGAACAACCTCTGCTACTCCTCCATCTGGTACTCAGGCAGCCTACAAGATGGGAAAGGCTGGCACCAGGCTGGGACTGAGGAAGGAGTACTGTGCAGAAGGGCTTGCCCTTCCTCTTGCCATCCCTGTACTGACAGAATACTCATCTTCCTCACACATCAGCTGTGCAGGGAAGGGATAGATCAGTTTATTTGGGCAACAACAGTTGATCCCTTTATCTTGTGGTGAAGGATAACTAAGCAATCTACTTCTCTTACTAATCCCTCTCTGCCATCTGTAACCTGCCACTGTCAAACAGCCCCAAATCGCACAGCTTGTGCCCTCTTGCTTAGCCAAGGAAGTTCCAGGACATTGCTGCATGCCCTGGCAAACAGAAACTGGGCCCCAAGGAAAGAGGAGGGTGCAAATCCCTTTCTCAGGGTTGCGTAGGCAAAGGAGCGTGACAGTCACTGCACTGACAGGGCTGAACCGTGTGCCCATTCAGGCAATGACAGCAAGCTGAACTGCCCACCTTCTTCATTAGACTGATCTTATTAAGATCCACATTATCAATGAGGTGCCAACTCCTTGGCAGGGCTACTTTGAAGAGGCTCACACCCATTCTGCTCCACCTTCACCAGAACAATGAGGTCTGAGGTAAAACACAGACAACTCCCTCAACTGAGGCATAAAACATGGCAAATAGAGGGAGTATTGCCTTGCCTTGGTCAGGTGCTCCACCCCTCTGGCCAGCTCTGCTTATCCACAGCGAAAGGGAAAAAGCAACAGGCACTGACATCTAGCCATAGCAAGAGCTGCATGAAACAAGAGGCCTCAACCCTCACTTCAGACCTTCATCCTTATGTTCATCAGTGTTATTGCCTGTCTTGAGATCCTGACTTCAGCTGGCAGATCTTTCTTTGCAAAAATGGCCTCACCCAACAGATAATTTCTACAAAAAATATTACTTTCTAATGAAATAAGGGGAAAAGCCCCAAGCTTTGCAGCTTTGAATTTCTAGTGCACTACTATTGGGTGTATTTTTCACGTATACTGAACAGTTCACACAAAAACTAGTGTTCATGTTATCTCAATCACTCATACATGTCAGGAGTACCTACTAAAAAAATTTTTGGTTTACGCATAAATAGAAATTACTTCAGATCAAATGATTGCCTAACTCTCTGACTTAAAGTTTGAATTTCATAATTGCGCTTGGCATTATGAATAAAAAATTGAAGAGCAAGACCCAAACAGTCTTTAAATAATAATGTTATTTTCATGCAATTGTGACAAGGGGAGTCTCTTTCCTACTGAGATAGAAGAAAGATGCACTATTTCAGATACAGGATTTAAATGAACCCTTTCTGTCTAAATAACTGTTTCAGGTGAAAAGAAACAAGGGCTTTACTCAACAGTACATTGAATCAGTTCTTGCAGGTTTGTTTTTGCTTTGTTGTTTGCAAAACAGACCCAAGGTCCCTACTGGCTGCAGATCATGGTATGTGCATGCACATTCTTTACTTTCTCAGTTTGATGTAATTCATAATATCAATATGTATAATTTCTACCAAAACAGGATTTAGACTGGCCTTCCAAGGTGTTCAACAGATGCTGAAGTCAGTAGCTTTAAAAAGAAGGAAAACGGTGTTAAAAATTGTAATAACAACAATTTTTGCATGATTGCTCTTTCCTACACTCAGAACAGTGAGGCAAATTCACATTCAAGCAGTCACGTTTAGTACCAAATACTTCAGGAATCTGCTAAAGTCCTTCTACGTTAATTACTGATCCTCCTACTCACACCATCATGTGAGAGGGAGCAGGTTACAGTTCCGTGCTTCTTCCCCCTCTGAGATCTCCAACTAAACAAATTAACTTTAATGATGTGCTGCTCAGTTTGCCTATGGCCTGTCCCTGTCAAAAACTCAGATTTTCCACTCTCATTTTTGCAAGGCACTTCATGGTTAAATGCCCAATTAATAACAAAAAAATCCATTTAAGATGGAAAACCCCAGTTTTTACTTTCAATTATTTCTTTTGGGTGAAGCCCCACATTGGTAAAAGTTTCATCTCCATTTGATCATCCTAACTCACATCCACAGCAGAGGCAAGAGATTTAGCCTACCTTCCTTTCCATCCCCTCTTCCTCCTCAGGAAGAAAAGGTGGGGAAAAATGGCAAAACCAAAGACTGGATAAAATGCAGCTCATGCTTGAACATACCAAAGCATATACCCTCATCTTTGTATGTATTCAATTCCACAGAGTGTTTTCTACCACATAAATTAATCCCGCTGTAAGTTTGAGTATGCTGTGAGGCTATTAAACAGAAATTTTTGACCTGGTGAAAAGAAGGCAAATTTGCCTAGAAGGTACTAAAATAAAATTATAAGAAATTTGAAAAGTATTTGCATACTAAAACATTGGAAATGCCTCTATTTTTAGGCTCCTGGTGGGAATAAATGTTACTAAGAGATACTGATGAATTTTCATGACATGTTAAGACAGCCTAATTATTTCAAAGATGAAGATAAATTGCCCATTAATGCTTTGTTCTGCTGGAATAACTTGGGCTACCTAGGCACTTGATATATCAAGGCAGTGCTCTCAGATACCTAGACATACTTGAAATAAGAAATACAGACAGCACCAAGGTGTGAAATATGCCTGTCAGAAGACTGCTGGAAGAACTTTATATCCCTCAATCTATTGATCATTCTGTCTGACAAATTAAAACACCAACTGATCATAATTTAAGGAGATGCAGGAGAAAAAAGGAGATTTTAATGTAAAGTTTCTCTTTTAACTCCTGTGTTTGAAAGCTCCTGATGACCTCAGTTCCTTGTATGCAGGGAAGGGAGCAGAAAACTTCCTCTTTCAAGTGCATCACTACATGCAGGCTCGATTTATCTCATTAAATCCTGCAACAGCACGACTATCAAACACAATCACATGGATAAGGACTGTCTTGTACTCTGACCTTAGCTGCAGAACTAAGAGTTTGGCTGAAGACTTAGCTCTAATCCTTCTTGACCTGTAAATGGTTTATCTTGAGACTTTATATTTCAGCTGGTAATAACACCCATGAGGGCCAAAATCCATCTGAGTAATTTTCTCTTTATGGACATTCAAGGGAGACGACAGTAACTGTAAACTGTAAGACAACTTACATATAAACCTGTTTTTTTATTTAAAAATACTGACGAACCTCTCTCACTATTCACATTCAAGTATCTTTCCTCAAATTCACTAAATCTCATTTTTTGAGAGCCTTTCAGAATGTAATTTATGTATTGCAATGAGCTTCCCCATCACCACAAGCTGGTTTTCAGGCAAGTCTGTCTCTGGAGAAATGGCAGATGAAATGATCTAAATATTACTTTATAGAAGTCAGATTCTCTTGTTGCCAGATGATGTTCTGATTGACAGATGAACAAAGAGATTGTATTATTAAATGAACTGGTATCTCACCCCTGCAGCCACCATCATGTTACTATGTTGTGTTTGGGGTTTATTTTAATTTGTTCAGATAATAATATTGTGTTTTACAACATACTTATAAAATTAGCACCTTGACATTACAGTTTATCAAATAAAAGTCAGCATGCTTGCAGTTTGCTGTCTTTTTGTTAGTTTTTTTTAACTTAGTTTTGGTAGCTGAACATAAATCCACCATAAATGTTAAAGCAATAACAACATTTGATCCCAGGCCATGTGACAGAATGTCCTTTCACTGTACTACAGATATCCCAAACTCCACTGTTAGGACTGGATAGGCAGGACTCAAAATCTCAGAGTGAAAGAAACATCAGAATGTATTAAACGAAGCAAAAGGCAGAAGCTGGCTGGTATTACCTACATTCTTTTTATTGACACAACAAGTTATTTGTTTCAGCAACCATTTCGGACTATCTGTGTAATTCAAGGGATTTCTGCAGTAATTTCTGTAGTACTTCTCTCCTTGAATGAACACACTCCCCACCCAGTACCAGACCTTTTTCTCTGACACCAGATGCACTAATCAGGTTTTGCAACAGTTCTGAAAAACTTCTGGACATATTCCTGCAGATGCAATTCATGGCTATGTAACAGGGCTTGTACAAGCTACTGCTATGACCATCCCCTTAAATAACACTTAACAGACACTCTTGAGCACAATCTGGGGAGCACAGCCATGAAGTAGTACATCACCAAAACTGTTAAGAGTTCACGAAGGCCATAAACGCTTCTGCCTGACTTTTAAGGGTCTCACAGTGTGTATAACAGACATACACATCATCATAACAGTAAAACCTGGCCCTGCCAATGGAACAGCTCAGCAGGTGCTAGAGTCTACATAGACATCAACAAAATCAAGGCTGCTGAAAGAGGGACAAAGGAGAGGGACAAATAGAAAAGTTTTCCAACACTCTTTGGAAAGCCAGTGTCATGGTAAAACAGCCCAATTTGACAGACACAAACACCGTACGCAGATCAATGCCACAGAGCTAAAAGATTTTCCCACTCTGCCTGCCTTTTGTTTGCTACTCATAAAGCATAAATATCTCCTAACACTGGATTATTTTCTCTTCCTTGCCTTCTGCCTTTTCATCTTGTCAAAGGCCCTATTAATTTAATCAGCTCTTCCATCAACTGTAATTCAAAAAGCCTAAAAATCCTGATTCCCCCTGCATTTCTCGCTTGGGAGAAAAGCAGAACTGAAATAATTTAAACTAGAGCTATGCACAATGATGTAACTGAAATGCCTTTCCCAAACTTCCATCTCCATACTGCCCACACAGAAGATCATCTCTCTGTGTACTCCCAGCAATGCAAAAGATATTTTACACATCAGTAACTGTCATATAGTCTTGCAGAAACATTGCATGTGAACAAAAAGAAAGGAGAGAGAGAGCTTTCAATTTAGTAAAGATACTCAACACGGACAGAACTTCAGCACTTGCAAAGGTGAGCACTTTGCAAGCAAATTACACCATAGTTTGTAAGAACCTGAAGGCAGGCTTCAACCAGAATTAATTGTCAAGGTGATTGTTAAGACCACTGCTTGGCACACAGAATTGCAGCACAATCAGGAGAAGCACAGGCCATGTTTTGAGAAGTTGTCTCACCCACCTTTCAGCCCCAGAACAGGACCATCTTTATTGATGCCATCATCCCCAAGAGAGGTTTATCCAACCTGTTTTAAAACAACATTCTGCAACCCTTCCAAGTTATGTCAGTGTTCATACTATCTAACCTAAATCCTTTCACTGCAATTTAAGTATCACATTACTTTTCTTACCCAAAGGGGGGATCAAGGAACAGCCTGTAAGCTGCTTTCTGTAGATTTGAAACTCAGACATTTTTAGTTTCTCTTGCCTAGGCCGAACACATGCGACTCCTTCCATTGCTCTGGACATCCTGTGTGCTAAGCTTCATTATTTTCTGCTGCTCTTTCTCCAGGTGGCCAATATGAATTGTGATACACAGAAATGGGCAGGTACTCTACATAAAAGAGGATTTTATCATGTATTTTATAGGCCATAATTTGGCTTGTACATCATTGTGTGGTGCTCAATTTTTCTGCAGTGGAAAATTCTGCTGATTCATGTTCAGTTTTTATCCAGTAAAATACCCAGATTTTTTTCCCAAAGAACAGCTGCATAAGCTGTTTTTATCCTCATTCTACGTTTCTGCAGCTGCTTTTTTCCCAAATGTAGTATTTCCACATGCCCATAGGGAGCTGTCACTTGCTTTACCTTCAAACCACTTCTCTGAATTCTAAGCATCACTTTGAAAGCTAATCCTGTCCTTCAGCATGCCTGGAGCACCTCTCAGTTTTATGTCACATGCAGGTGTAACTGGCAAACTCATCAGCTGCATCAAGGTCCTTAACTAAAATATTTAACAGTAATAAGCCAGGAAATATTCTGCTCTATATCACTGGGGTTTTTTAAAGGTTTGTTGTTGTTGTTGTTGTTTGTATGTGTAGTGCTTTTTTTGGTTTTTTTGTTTGTTTGGGGTTTTTTTGGCTTTGTTTTCTTGAGGTTTTTTGACACTGAAATGTCCATAACCACGCTGAGAACAGAGCTTTATAATTTTCCAGGCAGGTCTGCAATCACACTGGCAGAATTTATTCCAGGGAACAGCTACCCTAATTTGTCAGCCTATTAGTATGGAACAAGAAAAAGTATCAAAAGGTTAACTTCAGCCGAGTTATTATACATCAACAGATCCTCCTCTGTCACCCTATCAAAGGTGGAAATTAAATTGGTTTTGACATTATTTGTTCTTGAGCCTGCTCTTACTCATCATCCTGTCACCTTGTGTCAGCTTTCAAACAACACAGCTAGCATTTGTTTCAGCGTTTTTAGAGAAATTAGAGGTAGTGTGGCAGGGTCAACAAATCCCTTGTTCTTTTCTTCATTTTTAAAGAGTAGCTTTGTGTTTGCTGTTCTCAGTGCTGTCATCTCACCTGCACCCCATCACTCCTGAAAGGCACAGCACTGACATCATCTCAGGGAGCTGCCTGAGGCAAACTACAAGGAGCTCAGCCAGGCCCCCACCAATTTAAAATCATTTCACAAATCAAACACTTGAACATTTTTCATCTTAAGAGGTGAGACACTGTCCTTTGGATGTGGCCCACTGGATCCAGAGGAGGTTAAGGCATCTACTTAAAAATGGATGCAGCTTTCTAAAGCCAAAGTTAGAAGACAAAAACCCTAAACTCCATGCCCTGCTGTATTGATTTTTCACTAACTGTTTAGGTAGTCAAAGTTTTGACAGAACTAGCAATTTGGGTTAATTTCCTGGAACAATATACAAAAAGCCTTCTCTTTCTAATCTCGTTAGTTTGATGGTCTGTAAAAAAAAAAAATCCCTCTAATTCTTTTTTTATCATGTCTCTTTCTTGTATCATCCAGTCCTTACATCAAGATACATCACTGAGTTTTGCTGCCCAACACATTCCTCCTTTCCTCCATGGTTATCTCACCAAGTCAAGCTAAAAAAATCCCATATTACCAAACTAGTCAAGTGAATTATTTTTCCAAGTATACACCAAGTCTTTGGAAAACAAGCAGGCTGAAACTGGCTTGGAATTGGGAAAAGAGACAGTGCAGCAAATAAAACCCCCAGAGAAGCCTCTCCCCTCGTGTACATTCCCTATGCACACACTTTTGTGCTAAGTAGATGTACAACAGTAGCACCAGCACAAAACCACTGAGGCAGCTGTAACCTCCAAACAAAACATGGTCATGAAAAGTGCCCAACTTACGCAATCTTGGCACACACCGAGCACTTCCACTGCCCATCAGCTCCCGCCACCCGACACGTGCTGCAAACCCGGAGTTTGCAGGTCTGGCACAGGTCTCCCCTGTCAAAGATTAAGCCCAGGCTCTTCTGGCAGCGGAAACAGACCCTGCTGTTGTCCTGTTGAGAGTGGCTGTTTCCACCTTTCCTTCTCACTTCCAGAAGCTCATTTTTCAATTTCCTAGAAGAAGAAAAAAAAAAGTTTTAATTTGGAGATTCGACTCAGTGATCTGTAAGAACTTTTTAAGGGATTAAGATTTTGTGCTAAAAGTACAAGACTTGAGTGAGTACAATTTTTTTGGTTATATTTGCTGTATTTCTTGACACACACGTGACACAGAATAAACCTATCCTCCAGCTGCCAGACATGCAGTCAAGAGGAAAATCTGGCAGATCGCTATAAGTAACTGCAGATAGCTGAGCAGTTCCGGACAACTGATAAACCATCTTTGCTTGTCCCTCATCAATAATTCAAGCCATGCTGAGCCCAGGTTGACAGCAGCTCGGAACTGAGACTATCCACTGCATCCACAGAAGGCAAAGAAGATCTTCCCTGCAATTAGTGTGCATTTAATAATATGCCAGTGCAGAGCTAGTTAGGAGTATATGTGCAATTCCAGTTATTCCAAGCCTTCAAAGAGCCCAAACCAAAACATCTAAATAGATCATGGTGTCATGCTGGGATGCCTCCATCAAAGCAAAAAAGGGGAATGCCAGTTTAAATAGTGTGACTTGCAGAACTTACCAGTTCTACCACTGGCTCTACAGAATAAAAATATTCGTGTTTAAGACCTGATTTTGAAGGCTGCAGTTTCAATTGCGCCTGAGTTGGGTCCTTAACAAAGAAACAACCCTGAGATGTAACTAAGCTCAGTGGCTGCTAATTTCTTTCAGTTTTACATGCCTGGGTGTTGCTGTGTCCCCATTACCCACCCTTCCTTATGCTTTCTGCCATGGCCACCATCAGCCAGGAGCCCCCAAAGTCCCTCAGTCACAAAGCACTCCAGCTCATGAAATCACAATCTCTGCACACACATAGATGCTAAAATGGGGATTTAAAAAACCTGCTACTGGCGTCACCTAAAGATCAGTAAAAAAGGTGTCAGAGGAAAAACACATGGAAGATAAAACTAGTAAAAGATTGCAGGTTGCAGCCCAGTAAAGGATGCAGGAACATTGCTTGGGCCACCAGGGAGTCAGCTCTGACAGAATTAGGTTATTTGTGGATACACTGCCTTGCTAAAAGGTTGGCCAGCATCTTGCTTCCCACTGGGACCCCATGAACAGCAGCTGCTCTGCAGCCACCTGACCCGTGGATGCTCAGCCTCTGACAGCTTTGGAAAAAGGGCATCTCCAATCCCTCCAGGCAGCAACTGCAAATCCCAGTCAAGAGTTTTCCTCTGCTGGCCTCTATCCAAAAGTGATTGTCTCATCCAGCTTTAGACCCTTCTCCCACATCCAATCCAAACAGCCTTTCTCTCATGCCCGAGCCTTCAAAAGCCTGTCCAGGCTTCACGAGCTGTCTCGGTACTTTGCTAACTGTTCTTGCAGTTTATTGATTGCATCTTACACCTCCCCAGTTCCTGTAGAGATGCTTTTGTCCATTTCCTTCTGTCAGTCAGCTCCAAATGCAGACAGGTGCCTTGCACGGTGAAAATTGCCAGCAGTGCTGGGTGTTGCCACCGGGCGCAGGGAAGGGAGATGATCTCTACTTTTGCCTTGGATCTACCTTCCAAGCAAGTCTGCCCTCAAACATCAAAAGAGAACTCATCTGCTTCTTCTTGACTGAGAACTAGAGGCAACTCCACTGCCACCCACCACCAGAATGCTCTTGATCACATCATTTTCAAAAGAGACACCACATCTATCCATTTGAATAACACATACACCTTTAGGTGCTTGTGAAGACATTTAATTACCACCGAGGTTATGGTCACTCACATCTCACTAAGCATCAAACAACACTCACAAATGCTTGATGATTTACTGCCACCCCTCCAGGAATGTGAATTTGTCAGAGATAAAGTGCTGTGCTATAGGGCCACCTCGAGCACCAGCTGACCGGCTGGAAATTTGTTAAGATTGACTGTGTTTCACACAGTGAGAGGGATTGCAGCACTTTCAATCTTCAAAAGAAAAGTCCAATTTACCTTGCCCTGGACTTTTGCAATGACCTCAGGAGCTGGGATTCCTGAAGATCCATCTGACCTGTAAGGACTGAGGCCAAGAGGCGTTGTGCACATCGGCCTTTTCCACATGCTTTGTCACTAGGTCCTCTGTTCCCTCCAGCAGCAGGTTTCCCAGCCTTCGTTTTGTTGCAGTGACTGAACCAACGGCTGTGGTAGCCAGGGGGCCAGAGGGCCCAGGTACAGCATTGACCCGCTGGTGGACTGACTCCAAGGTTTAAAGATCCCCCCTTAACTCTGTGAGAATGGCTTCTCTCATCAAATCTTGTGCTCCTACGTAGCTCCCCTATAAGGATGTAATCCAGCCCCCTGCTCCGCCCTCTCCTTCTCCCCCTTGGTTGTTGTTGTATTACCCCATCCCATCCGGGATCCCTTTATAAGTTTACCCCGACCAGAAATGAGCCTTTCTGTCCCTGGGTACTTCGGTCACTGGAATAAACCCATGGGAATTCCATACGGAGGCCGCCTCTCTCCTCTGGTTGTGCCTGGCCAAGCCAGCCCCGTGTGGGAGTGGCTGCGCGCTTCCATCGCACGGTGACAGAGAGCGAGCTGGCAGGGGGGCCAAGGGGCACCGCCGGGGGCTCCTCCCCAAGGACCCCTCTGGAACAAGCAGCAGCTCCTCCACCAGCCACCCACACGGCACAATGTCATTTAGCCTCCATTTTCTCAACTACAATGCTCTCCTGTCAATCTCACCTAATGGGATTGCCAACCTGGACCACCACTTCTTTACTTGACCATTGGTCATTCTCTCTCTACCTCATCTTTTTCATGGTCTCCTGTCAAAACTGTGATTTTTTATACAGCAGAACTGCCGATGAATGTTCAACAGAGAGTCTTTGAAAGACAATTGTATTTTCACTTTTTATTCAGCTTTGCAAAGATTTGGTCAATCACATACCAAAGAGGCACAAATAATTCAGTTCCAGTTTCTTTTGGCACTTGAGTATCTGCATGCAAACAAAGCACCTGATCCTTGTCTAAATGTCAGGACAACTCAGAAGCTGAATATTGTTTAATCTTCAAATCTTGAAAGGGTTAGAATACTATGCACAAGCAAAAGCTCATTTTTTCATAACACATTTATTTCCAGTGGCTTATTTTTGCTTAAAAAATTTAAATCAATCATGACCCATTGCATTTCAGGAATTTGACAGGCAGTTATTGGCAGATTGGCAGTTGCCATCTTTTTGGCAATTATCACTGTGTCCCGTGGACTGCATCCAGGTGTCCAATGGTGAAACAAAGCCTCCACTGAACTTCTTCCACTCCATCCTTCTCCCCATCCCCACTGTAACTTTTGGGCCCTTTTATGCTTAGTTAGAAGTATTATTGGGCACAAAATATGTTTGAAATAGTTCCAATCTAAAATTAGGAAATCTCTACCAGCCCAAACCAATAAACAGAGCATTTAAAAAAAAAACCAAACAACTTGCTTAGAGATCAACATTTTGAAAAGCTTATCAATATTCTTTTGACATTAAAAAGGCATTATTCCCACTATCCAGTAGTGATGATTGCAACAGCATTTCCCACTGCTTATGTGATACACAATCTAAAATTCTTATCAGGTGATAGCCGATCTACTAACAGTGTAAATTCTGAGAAGTGTTTGTTTTCTTATTTTTGAATATAAATTGCCTTTGTTGACTTCCAGGGAGCTGAGAGAAAATAAATCAACCCACAGTTTCTCCACTCAATTAAACAAATAAAAGAGAAAAATTAAAAAGCGAGCAAAGAGTGCATGGATAGATACACTGAATATGTACCTTCATTTGACATTCCCTATATTATTTGTTGAGCTGAACTACTGATTGACTGCAACAAACATATTCATATCTTAATAAAATAAAAAATGAACTGTCTCAAGGGCCAGGAAGAGCAGGAGGAGGTGGGTGAGTCATCTGAAAAAATCCGTCATCATAACAGTCCCTAAACAAGCACAGCTGAGCTGCACTGGTTACACAGTGCTGAAAAGGGATAATGAGTGCAGCCTGTAGCTGCACTGACTTACCACTACATTCATCTCCCAGGGCAAGAACCAGCTGGGTTATAAACACCCAATTTCCTTTTGCCAGTCTAACATTTGCACTCTCCATCATTTTAAAGGTATGCATTTAGAGACAGAGTCAAATGTGTTTAATCGCAAACATTAAACAAGAATTAATCTGTATCAATCTTCTCCTAGTAATATGAAAGAGAAAATAAAACTCAGCAGAAACCCATTTAATAGGCCTCTGGAGATAAAGAATCCTATCATTCATTGAAGTTTCTAAACCCTCTATTACAACGGCTGTTTGATAAAAGATAGCTATTAAAAATAAATTTGATTCTGCCAAGGATAATAGAATATGTAGTCATTTTTCTAAACTATGAATTTATATTAAGAGCCCTCTACTGTCTGAGAAAATATGTTAAGCTTATTGGGGAAGAGTTCTGTTGTAACCAATATTCCAGGTAACACTGAGCCAATTGATCTGAGCTTTTCCAAAGGTGGCCTAAAAGGGCCATGTAAAACATCACAGCAGGAAACAAAACAAAACTCCCCAGCCAAACAAACCAACTCCAGAATTCACAGCTCTTGGCACAGCTGCCCACCATCTACCAGAGGCACAGGAATCCCTAAAAAGTCAGGTTCTTCCCTACAGATGCTGAAAGCTATGAGGCAAAAGTGCTACACAATGCAGCCTCCAGAGATGAAATATCCTCAAACCCCTATAAAGCTGCAAGGAGGAAGCAATGAGAAGCCTTAACAGATCCATTTTTTATTAAAAGTAAACTTTACCCCAGAGAACATTTATCCCCCAAAAGTAAAATTGCTATTCTGCTGCAAGAGGCAAGACATTCACTGCCCAAGCCATTGACTTAAATGAATGCCATTATTTCCTTTAACTCTGTAAGCATTATCCACTTGCTTTAAATTGGTAACTTTTTCTTTCAATACCAAACTCACTGGTTTGGATGTGTTTTTTTTCCATTTCAGTACAAATTTAGAAAACTTTTTATTTTGAAATTTTTTCTACCTCATGTTCTCTCCATTAAAAAACCCCCAAACTGTCAACTTTAATAGCATATCTAATTCCTGAGTTTGATTTTCAAATTTCTCCTGGAACTTCTTTCTCCCTATTTCAAAACCCTTTTTCCTCTGAAGATGTAGAGCAGCATAATCCAAGTATACCTAATTTTATTTTGTCATTCTAAATTTCCAGAGCTCAAAGAGGCATAAAAAATTGAATTAAAAATAAAAAAAGGCAACCCTCCCACTCCCTCAATCAACTATAATTAAAGACTTCAGCAGAAAAAAATTTAATTGCTCTTGCAGAGATTAATAGAAACATCTTTCTTCTGAATCTGTGCAGCTGTTAACTTAGATATTAGAGAATTTTTCTGTGCAGGAACTGGCATCAACTTACTTCTGGAGTATGAGGAAGAAAGGCAATTTCCTCTCCAGACTGATTCTCAGTACCTTCTGCCAATTTAGCCAGATTCCCCTCACTGTCTGGCACAGTATGCAGAAAACAACAGTAAATATTATTGAGAGTTCACAAAAAGAATTGGGCTGTTACCAACTTCCATTGAGACCTCCTTGCATTGTAAAATCTGAGTACCTGAAGTATTTCTTAGACTTATTTAATAAGCACAGGTTTTCACATTTTGTTAATGTAACAGATCAGCACAATAAAAAATGTGTTAAGAACACCCAGGTATGGAGGTGACAATGCAAGGAAACAAGCAAAGAATGAATTTGCAAAGAAAAGAGACCTGGCATAACAAATAGCGGTGTAGAACCCAGTGAAGAGAAGGAAAGGAGGCATGGCAACTGAAATTATACTGGATATCATAATGATGATGAACTTCCATAGATGAAACTTTTTCTGGGTAACTCATTCACCCATCCTCTCAAATAAAAATGGTTACTAAGATTAAAAAAAAAACAAAAACCAAAACAAGACAAAACAATCCATAACACATCCCCTGTTGGTTTCTCACTTGTCTTCAATAAAATAGATTGCACCCAGAATATGAGAATTAGTCACCATCAGAAACTCTTTCACCACTGGGGGATCGTGGTTCTCAAAGAACACAGGAAAAAAGACCAGGCACCTCTACCCTTAGAGTACTGGCAATAGTAACTACTCTTGATAGAAAAGTCTCTGATTCAAAGAATAGCAATGTGTTAAACTGTGTTAAATTCATGTCACAAATGACTGAGCTGCCAGACAGGAACTTTGCAATTTCCCATACAGGTGCAGATGGCCAATGTGCTTTAACACCAAGGCCCTCTCCTTCAAATATTTATAGGCAGTTTTACAGAAACACAGACCACGCACCAAACTATGTATGTTACCCTGCAATCATTTTGTGCTTATAAACAAGTCCAAATGTATATTCAGCAGGCAAGTCGGTTCCCATTCCCAGTCCTCAAACTCCTTTTTTTCTGAAGTACTTGCCTGTAGCTGCCACATGGTGGTATCCATGCTAACAATTTATCCTTTATTATAATGAAGTTAATACCCTAAATTGCTTCCATGGATCTCTTTGGACTGATAAGGACAGACCATTTTAGTCAGATGGAAAGACAGGAATCCTGACTTTCCTTGTCAATACAGATCTGGGGCTGGTGCATTAAAAAGTCTCCTAGGAGCAATCTAAATGCTGATGGAGAGGTTCAAGCAACAACCCAGTAAAGCCTTTTCCTTGGATAAAAATGGCAAGTTCCTTCTGTGCTTTCTCAGCACAGCAATTATTACTCTGATATCTCCTCTAAAAGCATGGCATTCATAGCTTTGCTCCATGAAGAATGGAAAGGAACTTTGTCTTTTAAAACCTAAGAAAATAGTTAAGGTAAGAATTAATGATTTTACTCAAATAATCCCTGCAATTGAATAAATCACGATGGTAATTCAACTGACGTCAAAAGCATCATAAAGCAATGTTTAGAACACTGTAGGTTATTTGCACAAATAATCTATTAACAGCTTCAAATCAATATTCAACGAAAACTTCCAGTCATGCAAGATACACACTTAGAGTTAAGAACATAAACCATAATCTTTATTAAGGAGGTTGATTATTTGTATTAGCAAAACTAGACCCCAGAGAAAGAACTTGTTGCCTTCTGTGTTTTTCTCTCATGTGGGTGAAATAATTGTGCATCAAATAAAAATGCAAGAAGAGCCACCTGCACTCCAGAACACCAGTATGAGCAGTGATAGTAAAAACAACCCTTAACAATTTCATTATTAGAGCATCCTGCTGCATTTACCATTGCTTTCATTATGAATAGAAAGGCCTTTTAAAGTTACAACGGCCTTTGAAAACTAATAGGAACAGGAAAAACACAATTATCAAGATAGACTCAGAAAGAGTGGAACAGGATCATAAAAATTCTTCAGTACAATGTAGAAGTAAACATTTTCCCAGAGTGGAAAATGCCTTGAAAATAAATACAAAGGGACTTGCTCTTTTGCAAAGTACTTCAATAAAGTATATAACAGATTGTACCAAATGGAATTTTAAAGACAACAAATGTTCCTCTGAAGTATGCTTACAAGCCATGATTATAGATCCTTGCCAAGTTGTACTGAGAAGGAAAAATTAAAAAGTCTCCTAGGAAGCAGTTAACCGTCCAATTCTTTATAGTTTTTACATCCTGGAAATCTTTTATAGACCACATTCCACTGTTATCAGGGAAAGTATGGTCTAGTGACAATAAATCTGAAGCCAATTGGTTCATACACAGGTGCTAGAAGTATGCATAAGCACCATACTGCATAATTAGTTATTCTAATTAACATTATATTTCAGATTAACCTGATTTTGAGCATTTTTTTTGGGTGCTTCTTCCATTTTTACCAAAATACTGATAATCCAATACCACCTGCCACTTCACTGAACTGTACTGAACTGTACCCTCCAAAGGTGCCTCAAGTTCCCAGACTCAGTGGGTTTGGAAGAGTGAATTCCAGCAACACCATAAAAAGCAGAAAATTTGGGGGTTTAAGACATCATATTAAAAAAACCCCAACAAAACAGCAACAAAAAAACCCCAAAATAACCAAATTAAAAAAACAACAAAAACCCCACAAAACCTCAGGAGTTTCAACTTTCCATTTGAGATTGGGAAATGACAGCAGTAGAAAAGGAAGCTTCCTGGGGCTTTAGGAAGCCAGTGATCTGACACACTCCATACTGATGGCTTGACAGATGACTATTGGCACATCACACATTTCCAAGGCCACCACCTCAGAAAACCAAAACACTTTATTTGAAATTTTTATCTTATTACTAAATAGAGCAGAGTGCCTGGAACAAACAGTGCTCCATCTGTTTTCTTCTTCATCTCACAAACCATTAAGGAGAAAAAACTATTAAATTGCCCACACCACCTTAAAGAAACACCTTTCCTTCCAGTCTGGCAGCAGCAGAAGCAGCCAGTTTTCACCCCCTCCTTTTAGATGAGCCACTGTGCTCCCCCAGGTAAATGGGCTGCACACCAACAGGGGCATTGCACTTAGACTTGGTTCAGCTGAAGGAGAAAAGCTTTCAAAACCTGCGGCTAACCCTGCATAGATTTCCAAATAATAGTTTTACTCAGTAGAAGCCTCAGCAGGTGCTGAACATACATCTTTGCAATGTCTACAACGTCTTTGAACAACGTCTAAAATGTTTTTAGAAAATCATAGGGAAGAACAATGCAGCCTGGCCTTGGAATTCATGGACAGAATCCAGAAAAGGCTGCAAATTTCCCCTCTGTCTTCCACTATCCTCAGCAGCCTCGCCAACACAGAGTGCTGCATCCATCCACACTAAGCCTCTTTCTCAGAAGCAGCACTGTATGAAAGTTTAAAAAGGCAGTCGGGGAAGTGAAATGAAGCTGCAAAACCATCCTGGAAAAGCACAGAAAGCATAGGAACCTTTGCAGAGCTGATACTTCGCTGAACTAACTCAAACTGAGCCTTCTAAAACTGCTGACTCAGCCTGCCTCCTCACATTGTTCTCTGAATTTTGATTTTTACTTCTCTGAGTAGAAAAAGAACACATGGACTCTATTAATACCCTGAGACTCTACTTCTTCCTAGAGTGACTTTTGGGATAAATACCTGAGATCTTAAATTTTATTTATTTATTTATTAGTAAATCTAAGTCATTTGAAAGATGAGGCATCCCTCCTCCCTGTTCTGTAAGCTCTACAACAGAAAAAAAAGGGACATCATCGTGTATTTGCCCCATGCTGTAGGGAGTCCTGAGCAGAGGCAGATGGCAACTTTCTCTCCCTCTGACACCTTCCAAACTTTTCCCCTGTAGTCTGAAGGCAGACTCTGGGTGCAGCTCCTCTCAGAGGAAGAGAGTTCAAGAGCCTTACTAAAGCTTTCCATCCACAGGGGGAAATTCAGCCAAACCGGATTAAATCTACAGAATCTGAAATTTAAAAGCAACTGCTGCATATTTTTGCATTTGTTATCTTCCATACACTTTTGTCTTGAAGCAATGGACATGAGTTTTGTTTACAGAGAACCACACTAGCAAGAAATTTTCTTTTTAACACACTTTACTTGAATTTATAATTCACTGTGTTATCTCCCAACACTCATCCTTGTGTGAGGCATATAGAAAACCTTCACTGGGTACCACAAAAATATCTGCCAACCATATTTTAAAAGCATCAACAAAAAGAGTTACCTTATTCTTTTATCTTCAACTTTTTTCAAGTACTCATCCCTCTTCAACACTCCCAGTATTGTTTCCCTTTCATGTTCCAACAAAAATGACAAATTGATGATCTCCAAGTGCTTCGTCATGATCCTTCAAGAGTCACTCTGTCAGTGACCACTTTGCCCAATCGATTCTTCCAATGATTTATCTGCACCAGTCCAAAGGTACGTTTGTGTCAGTCACAAGATCCGCACGGTCAAGAGGTATTTTGAAAAATGCTTCTTTAAATTAACTCTGTGTCAAGATTGTATTGCTTTTCCTTCCAGCTACACAAGACATAAAGGTTTCTCCTTTGTTCCTTCCTCGAGAAAGGCAGTCATTTCCCTGGTTATTGAATGCCCTTGGGTCCTGGCCGACGTTCACTGCGGGCCTTCAGATTCTTCTTCAGATTCCTTCAGGCCTTCTGCATCCACGGCAGATGCAGAATCAGCTTCCTGAATAACTGTAGTTTGGAGCCCCAAAATCACTGGGTATATTTATATCAAACTACCTGAAAGTCAAAACAAACATGTCTGGGTGATTTTGAAATTGCCATCAGAGTCTGCTTTGACAAAGGCTAAATCTAGTAAAGGTTTGGAAGCCACTGAAGAACTGCAGACTTAGCAGGTTATCTCAGGGGCAACTGACACACAACTGGCATAAAAGTTTGGTGTTTTTTCCTAAGAAAAGAGTAACAAATCTCTTTGTTTCTGCAACACAGATCCAACTCTCAGTGTCACTTTTATCAGGTGATGGGACAGGAAGGTGATACACAAACTGAAGTATGCAACAAGACAATGCAAAGCAGAAATACAAGTCAGGATTGCCAATTATGAGCTTCCTATCACTAAAAATTGGGAAACAAGCAAACCACAGATAACTACTTTTGTTTAGATTGCTGCCTTAGACATACAACAGCTAAGTAATAAAAACACGTGTGGAAAATAATATACTTTTATTCTTTGCATTTATTTTATTAGGAAAAAACAAACACCCCCACCCCACCCCCCAAAAAAAACCAAAACCCAATGCTGGACCATTAAGTTTGTTCTTAAATTCTTGAAAAAGGTGTTTCTATTCATACCATAAGACCAAGTTACTCGTAAGCAAAGGAAGAAATCCAACATATGAACTGTTCTTTGTTACTATCAAGGTCAGGTTCTTCTTTGAACTGCCTAGAGAAATGCCTGGTGAAAGCAGTACTTTCCACCCACCCAAATCCTAACATCAGCAGACTGGGGAGCATGGGGCATCAGCACAAATCTCACAGGGTCATTGCTTGTCTGGGCAAGGTGCTCTGAATTTCTGTTCACTGATTTTCCTTGCAGGGGTAGTGCAGGTGACACAAAACATTATTCTCACAGGCATTTATTATTTTTAACTGTGAAAAAAGCACCAGGTTTTATTGGAAATGGAAAGCCAAGAGGTAAAGGGGAAATACTGAGCGAAACAATTAGACATTTAGGAAAACACAAGTGTTTAAAATGGTCTCTGACAGCACCATTATTGTCTTGATGATGTGCTACAGGTAACCAGGGTTCTCGCAGAACCACAGTGCAGGGGTATGACAAGCAGGCTGCCAAGAACACTCTACCTTGTGAGAAAAAAAGGCACTGGGAATTCAGGGAAGATAAAACTGCTTCATAAAGTTAACTTGACATCTGGCCATTTCTTCTCAGCTTTTCTTTTAACTCTAAAGAGATTAGTACTCCTACCAGACCATACAAAAGCCTCAAATAGTCCCTTTGACTAAGCGTGTTGCTGATCCTTGAATGTCCTGGGAGATTTTTCCCTCAATGCTGGGAGGCACAAATGACGTCCAAAATTTCTAAAGACATAATTGGGAATCCAGTTATTTCATTTGCCACCTGGAAGGTCAAATACAGACCCCAGAGCAGAACTGAGCACTGGTAAGGGTGATGAAACCACAAACTTATCAGACTTAAGTCTGATAAGTCAGACTTAAAATGTCAGAGAGTGCTACACACTCCTGTGCCAGATGAAAACCAGCTGAAAGATCATTCCATTTAGTTTCTTACAGGAAGAAATCCTAACCATGGTGGTCTATTCAAAAAAATTCTGGTATCTCATGCTGACAACTGAATTATGGGGAACTGAACTATGGGGAATCTTGACTAGAAATTCTTACAGTCTTGTTTGTAAAGACAACAGAAACTATGTCAGAGTTTGCAATATAGAGAATAATGCAGAGCATTATGAAGTTTACCATATGGCTAGATAGATGTAAATTACATTCATGTTACCTACATTAGCAGATGTATATTTGTAGTAGATTCTATTCTTATAGAATGACTGTAATCAACTGAAGTTGAATTCTATTCACAATGGTTTGTGCGACTCTTTCTATTTTCTACCAAACATTCCTCGGAATTTATCCTTCAGTCCCATCAACTACAAAAATCTTGTGGATTTTAACTGTCCTAATCACCTAACAGAGGGATTTGGCAACTGTCAGGACATACAATTTTACCTGCTTATATGTTCAACCAGCTCAATGTAGATTAAAATACATTGTAAATTAGCAACAGTATTCTCCTAAAGAACCAGGATGGCAGCCTGTTTAATGATCCCATACTCAGTACTAGCAAGATGTAAACCCTACCAATGAGGGTCTAAAAAGCAGCATTCTCCAATTCTCTTATTGCTTTGGGTGGGGGAACAGCTCCAGCACACTGAGCACAGCAGCAATACAGGTTTTTTGTCCAGGCTGCAGTAACAGACCTGATGCTGAAACAGCCCAGTGTTCCTGTCTGCCACCTGTCCCACACACGTGCACCTACCAGCTAATTGACTTTCAGATTCAGACTCACCTCACCTTCCAGATTTCCTTCTGCACTACTAAAATGCTACTCAAATATAAGATTTCCTAACCAGATGTTCTCTCTCTGCTGAAGCTTCAGCAAATACTTCAAGAGAAACTGTTCTTTGCCCAGACAGGCTCCCTTCTAAACATGTTACACTCACAATCTCTGCCTAGGTGATACTCTGTACCCCAGGCTAGCTGAAGCAGTGGCAGCAGTTTGCATCAAACAGGTTTTCCCAATTCTCTTATAACTCTTAGACAATGTTACCCTTGCCAGGCTAACTTTTAGGACTGAAGATACTGCAGATATCTTTACCCTACAGGATGCAGATCTAGTAAAAAATCCTTTGTCCTGCATCCTGCATCACTCCTGCCTAATTAGACAGAGTCTGTGTTGAGAATCTAAAGACACTGCTGTCATTCTGCCTTGTGCTGGTAGAAGATGTGCCAAAGCATCCCCCACCTCTCAGCAGGAGACCACCTGGTTTGGCCCTCTGCCCTCTGTGGTAAGTGCTGGGACCTCTGTGGCACAGGTAGTTGTTAAACAGGAGAACAATGACAGCACAACCTGTAGGAACAGTTGCTCTATAGGAAAGCAAACTAATAGGTAAAAAGATACTGGCTTTAATAATCTACCACTTAAGACTTCCCTGCTTTAGACAACACATTATTAGAGACCAGGCCCGTACTTCAAATTAAGACTTAATAGGAAAATTTGCTCTTCTCCTTTCCTGCATTACTTTTGCTCTCGCTCTAAATGGTCCAGAATAAATTAGCTGACAAGAGCTGAATCATGAATCAACCTAGGGTTTAAAAACAAAACCAGCCAGCCAGCTTTTAGAAAGTGGCAATGCTCCTTTTAACAGACTTGTGATGTTTTATTAAGCAGCCCTGGGGCTGATTAGGAAATGTAGTTGTTTTCATCCAAAATGAGTGAAGATTTTACACAACAGAGCATTTGAGGAGCACTAAAATGTGAATTAGGACACTGGGAAAAATGCAAACCTCCCCTAAAAGGATGATCTTTGTTCTAATCTACATTCAGTATACAGACAGAACAATAATTTCTCAAGCCAGAGTAAAGCAATGATCTGATATCAGACTTGCAGAGGAAGGAGCCACTTCATTCGTTCCTGCTCCACTGTGACACAATCCCAAGGCTGTATGTAAGTGAGCTTCCCAAGCAGGTGGTTGTTTGCCCTTGCCTCATGGGAAGGGTAGGAAAAATGCTTAGTGGGAGTATCCTCCGTGCTTTTCCCACTTCTCTCACCCCCATAGAAATGTATTTCTGGAATGGAGTTTTCCTCTCTGAAGCTATTGTTGAGGGAAGATACATTAGAAATAACAAGCACTTACCATGGGACAGCAAAATTAGACAAAAATTAATAAAAAGGTGCCATTTATCCTGCATATAACTGCATCCACTGCACACAGGTACCATGTCTATCCAGAGAGCATTTGTTCACCCTCCCAAGACAAAAGAATTAATTAAGGATTGTCTAAAAAAGAAACAACAACAACAAAACAAAAAAGCAGGAAAAAAACCCCATTACAGAATGGAAGAACATGCTATTTATTTTTGCTAACTCTAGCCACACAGCTGCTTGTGACAATTACAGCACCCCCAAAACTGAACCTCCCTGAGGGACATTAGTTCAGAGCCACAGGAATTATGGTGAATCTACTGCAATCAGTGACATTTGCAGTTCTCACAGGCACAGTGACCACCGGCGTTACTGCCACGGGCACCCTCCCAAGCCCAGCAAGACCACAGTCATCTGCACTCCAAAAAGCTTTTGCTTCATCTCTCCCCCATCTTCCTGGGAAGGAGGAGAAGCATCCTGCTCTCTAGAGACAAAGCTGAAAGGAAGCAAGATGAAGGGAGAGGAATTACCCCCTTTTCTTCAATGGCTCTGTCATCAAATTGCCTGATGCATGAAATTGCTCCCACAGCTGAACCATTATGTTTATTTAGCTGGAAGCCAGGCCATGGAACAATTTAGTGATTCAGCAACAGAGGCATCATCTTCCACGTGCACTGACTGCACCGGTACAGGAACCACAGCAATGCCTCGCATTGCCTGAGTGATGGAGCCTCCACCTACCGCTGGCAGGAAATTCTTTGCCAGCAGAGAAATGTTGTTTGCACTACACATATTTACGAGCATAGGTGTATTTAGGATAGGCATAAACTGTATTTTCATACTGGTAAGGAAATTCCTAACAAGACTAGCTGAATGCAGCGTGGTGTGGCGGCTGTAATTGACTTTTGCCACTTAAGAAGCTGAGATGCATCATCTCCTGAAAAGGCACCAGTCACTGCTTGAACCAGAGCTGTGTGAGGCACAACAGCCTAGTTGGAAACTCTGCAGGAACAGGATTAATGGCATTACTGACTCTTCCAGATGCTCCAGGAAGCCTCAGGTTCCACCTCCCAGCTCAGTGCTGGCACTGTAGATCACAGCATGGTGAATCTAAATCCAATGCACACAGCTTCAGTACTCAAATGAAAAGAGGCACATTTCATATATATGCTTCTTAAAACACACTAATCACATGTATGCTGAGTTCATTCACATGGGGGTCTGAAGTAAAATTCAAAACTAAGAAGGCATCAGCAGGTAGCCACCAAAGCATGGTCCCCATCCACAGCTATTCTTCTCTTTTCTGAGGCCCACGGCTCAGCCCAGTATGCAAGCCAATGATGGGGGAAGGAGGGGAAGGGCTGCCCACATTAATTCTATTAAAAAGGCAGAAAGACATAAAAATGCACTCATATAAAGCTTACCATGCTGAGACTGTAGCGGCCAGCTTCGTTTCTGCTCCTGCTCTCACCTAAGCATGCTGCTTGCAGAATGCCATGAACAGGAGCAAGAAAAACCAGCTTCACTTCCCTGCAATGTGTTTGCAGAGGGCACACGCCCAGGTGAGCAAACCAAGTGCCAGCAGGCACTGAAGCACCAGGAAATGCTTGTTGGACAAAATCAACAAATTTGTACGGTGAGAAAGAACAAGTGGCAAGAAAGGAAAACCAAACCACACTTGTTGAACGTGATCTTGGTTAACTGCACATGGATTAGACTGAGTGAGAGCTCTGGTCAGTATTACAATGCAAACAGTAAGCGGATTCTTGGGTTAAGAACAAACTTCAAAGACCTTTAGATGTGAGAGCTGGAAGATTTATGAACTGGGAAGTCATGTATTGCATTAAAGAAAGGATCACGTATGAGTGACAGCAACATTGTTTGGAGAGTTGTTTAAAGCACATACAAATTGGTATCAGTGCACTGGAGTGAATACAGGCTGAGGGAAAAGATGAAAATATGATTCCTTAACTCTACTTCTTTCTAACTAGTGTAGTATGAGCATGTTTACTTCAGAGTAATTAGAAAAACCCAGATTTGTTAATCAAACAAACCCAATGGTTTCAGAAGCAGTTCATTTTTTAGGTTGGGCACAATTCCAGCTGTCTGGAAATGTCTTGGCAGAGCTGTCATGTACCTACCTACAGGACTGCAGATCTCTCCAACCACAGTCAATGCCTGTGAGCTGTATCTAATTTCTACAATTACTGTAATAATATTTCAAACCCAAAATCATGAGTGTTTAAAGACTAAAGCAATAATGTTAAAGCTCATTAAGTCTACAAAGCAGACCTTGCTGTGTAAGAAAGCAGTAAATTAACTTGCCTGATTGTACAAATAAGAGAGCTAGGACTAAGCTCAGCACTGACATTCATTAAACATTGCTCCTTCTGTAGGTCTCCCTCCTCTTGTTCTTCAGCCCTGATAAAAAGCGTTAAGTAACACCAAAAAAAGCACTTTAAAGAAAAAAATTACATTTTCTGTTTCCTTGCTGTAGAAATTTAGCCTCGTGCAGCTGCACGGTCAGGTTACAATCCTGGAGAGCAGGGAACAGCACTGTCCAGAGAAAGCTCCCTACAGAGACACCGCTGGCTGCCACCCCAACGAGGTCGGCTTATTCTTCAAGTCCTCTACACTGGGAAAAAGGCAGCGGCCATTCAGGCAGGGGATCGAGTGCAGAACAGGCCAGAGACAGAGATAAAGCACAAGCCCACGCTCTCTAGAGATCCTACAAAACAATGAAAGAATTTAACCCCTTCAGAGATGCTTTGGAATAAGCAAATATCTAATAATCTTTTCTATATTAAGAGAAGATTCAGGGGAATCTGTCATGTTTAAGCTAATTTATTCACAAACAGGAGGCAAGGAGTGGGAACAATGACACAATAGGGTGGTGACCTTTTTCTTTTGTTGTGCTCATCACTGGGTAAACATGGTTTACCTTCCTGGCTGAGCATTTAGCCAGAAAAGAAGACACTTCCCAGGGCAAGAATGGAAAGAAAATTCCATGTGTCAGTTTGCTAAATCAAAGAAACCAAACAGATCTGAACCAAAGAATGAATGAAGGAAAAATATTGTTAAGCTATTGTTAAGCAAATAGCATCTGTGCAACGTTAAATCAGCCATGAAAATATGAGTTAGGGCTTGAGTCATCTCAGTCTTATTGCTTAGTCACAGTGTGTATGAAGGCAGCAATTCATTCAGCACTGGACTTTACCTTAATATGTTTAAGTTAATCCCTGTGTCTCTATACTCTCTGTGATGAAATGGAAAGAGAAGCAGTGAACTGAGGTCTAGAATGGATTTATACACAGTTGTAAAACAAGTTCTAGTATCCACCTAACACGTTTTGCTTAATACCTGCCTAAATTATGAATAAATTATGACTCACCATTATGAAATTTAACTAAGACAAATTGAAGAAAGTTTATCAATTCCTTACTTCTAAAAATTTGTAGCGCCCTTTCCCCACATTAAAATAGACATGGCATTTTGAGAGCAAGAAATCAGTTCTTGGCACTGAATTCTTTTAGAAATTGAAATCAAGTACAATGCCAGCAAGATTCCTAATTCTTCTTTCTAACCATTAGCATTTCTTTACAATATCAACACAGTTTAGGAGAAGTTAAATTGACACATATTGTATTTTGACACCAGGATACACAGGAACGACGGAGCTCACACAGGACACCCAAAACCCCCTCTCATGTCCATGACTGGTCAGATATGGTCACAACCTTTATTCATGCTCCTTAAGTTCCCCATCTCCTCTTCACTGGGACTTGAGGCTGCAGCCACCATCATGTGTTATGAGATCCCTGGAGCAGTGGCCTGAACTGCAGTGTTCATCTGACACGAAGTAGAAATGCATGGTAGAACAAGTGGACTATTTTCATTACTTAACAAGACCCCCTCACAAAAAAGTATCTGTTTCTTTCAACTGCAGCAAGTGATTGACTGAAATAGCAGTAGTTTTACTTGATTTTTTTCTTTCCCAGCAGAATCTTCTCACCAGAAAACACCAGCAGATATGTCTCACAGAAATGGATGAGGGTTCTTCAAACACACAACAGAAATCTATTTGTATCTTCAAATTGAAACATTTTCACTAATTTGCTGAACTAAGAGTACTCCAAAGGAAGTGCCTTCACTTCATCAAACATTTCATTTTGCAGAAAAACTCATGACTCATCTGAGGTTTAGTCCACTTGAAAAAATTCTGTCATTGACTTTGCTTTCCTCATGAACAAACCAAAACGAAATTCTCTCTGAGCTCTGCAAGAGGGCTGCAGGAAGACTGCTGAGGAACTGCTGCAGATTCAGAGAAGAGGGAAGCAGCACCTACAAGAAGAGCCATTTGGGAAGGCATCCACCAAGCCAGTGAAAACCACTCTGAGCTTGGTGAGAAGAGAACACAGACCTTGTGTGTGAGTGCTTTGGATGAGGAAATGTGAGTGTGGAGGGGGTGTGCAGGAGGTGAGAAACCCAGTCCTCCATTATTTCAGCCTCTTTGATGCCAAGTGCTCGTTTGCCTTTCTGCCACAACAGTGTGGTGTAGTAGCACTCATTTTCCACTACTCTTGATAATGACTTTCTACTTGATTTAACAAAGCAACTGGATATCCATTTTAATGAAAAGAACTAAGTTTGATCTCCATTCATACCAAAGGTATCTAACCATACATTATATGACTTCTCTCTGCAGAGGTGTGAAAGGCCTTTAGGAGATTCACCTCTACAAGGTAGGGGTGGAGGTCAGGAGGGTTTGTGGATTTTGGACTAGGTAATCTTTAAAGGTCCCTTCTAATTCAAACCCATTCTATGATTTCTCTTATTTCTTCTGACTTAAACATTCCAGTCCCTGCCTATAAGCAACAGAGAGAAATAGGCATTTCCAGGGCATGACTCACCTCATCTTCATAGGAACATTTTAAAAAGGTCAGAGGAGCCCTTGTCTGGTAGCATCCATTTCTCTCCACTGACTGTGAAGGGGATGAAGCACAACTACCTCAAAGGCAGGCATGCAAAACATGTGAGCAAACGTGTCCTACTTCTTATTTCCAGCATGAAATGGGCTCTTCACAAGGACACTTGTCCAGAAACCTACCAGAGGGTATAAACAGCTTAATCAGAGAGTGGGATGAGCTTGGAGTGTGGCCTTGTTTTGTTTACCATTAAATACAATGCTGCAATGTTTTTCTCTACAAACAGCAAATAAATCTAACAGGCCTGGTAAATCTTCCATTAAATGCATCAGTGTGTTGCTCCAGAGTACCCGCCTCAAAATGAACATGGTTTGAAAGTTTGCACATATAAGAATATTCCAAAATTCTTGTGGCAGGCAGGAAAAAACCCTACAAAAATCTAGTTAGAAAAAGTATTCTCACAGGTCACACTGCTGTCTGTCTGTCTGAAGTCTGGTTTGTGCATCAGCTATCGGAGCCCTGAGGATCCCTCTCAGTGGATCTCAGTGGGGCAGATGCACAGTTGGAATATGTGGAGTCTTCTCTCTGCTTCCCAAGGTGAGATTTGCAACAAAATATCTATTTAGAACAGCTCAAAGTAACAGGAGATGGTCTGTGGGGAGCAGCCATGCATCGCTCATGGCTGAGGAGCAGAGTTAGGTCAGTGAGGAAAGAGCTTGGCTCTGCTGCTGGATCTCCTTAGGACCCCAAGGAATCCAACGAGCCCTTTCAGCAAAAGCCTGTATGGACTGTCTGCCAGCAGCACGCACAGGAGCAGCATCCTTTTTCACACACTGTGTGACACAGTGGCAGATTCCTCTGAAAATACTGTTAATCAAACCAGAGGAACATCTGGGGTGGTTTTCATTGCGGCTTTAAAACTCTGCCCTTGCAGCGCAGCCCATCCAGTGCCTCAGACAGATGTTTCCTGAGGGAAGGGCATGCAGCTGGAGCTGCCAGTGCTGCACAGACTGCCTGGCTTCTGTCTACTTTGCACAAAAAAGTAACCACGACTCTTGGGCAGCACAATCTCCAGCAGTGATCAGCGAGCAGCAGCTGGAGACAGGGCTGGAGGAGTGAAGTTCAAAGCTGCACAAGGGATCACTTGAGCACTAGTGTGGGAAGTGCTCCAAACTAGAAGGAACTGGATGCAACTGCTAAAGATTACTTTATAGAACATGACAGAGGATGCCAGATTTCCATTGCAGAAATGCCTTATGGGACCTGAGGCCTCGACCAGTCTTTGTCAGCAATCTGAATTTTTCAAACATAAACAACATCTTAATATACACTATACTATGATATTTTTTGATAACTATAAGAAAAGGATCACAAGCTTTCTCATCTACCCTTCTGGCTGTGATCTGCCAAGGCAACTCCATAATATAATAGTAATGGGTGCTGTACAAACAGCAGGAAGACACAGAAGCTCTCAAGAAGCAGCTCCTACTCCAGCACAGACACACCCTTAACCATGTCTCTTCACTATAGGTTCCCTTTGTTACCATACCATACATCCCACACACTTCTCCCTCTTTCCAGCTTGATGTGTAATTCTGGTGGCAGCAGAAGCAAAAGAGTTCAAGAACCTGGAAGTGAACTTCCAGACTGTTTGCCATCCAAGGGCTACTCTTCCAAATGTCTGGGCTTCCAATTTGCTGGGCACAGGCAACATACTACTGGGACACCAACTTTTAGGTGAAATGGCAAAAGAGAAATTATTCACGAGAAAGACTGTGCAGAGCTGCATTCACAGGATATTAATCACAACTTGACCTTTCAGCAGCATCTTTGTGCCTCCTTTTGGCCAAGATTTACTGCAGCTATCTGCATAGTAACTGTGTCAGTCTTTTCATTGCATTTGCAATACAGACAGCTTATGCCACTTGAAATTATACCAAAATTTATCATTATGTGGGGGTCAAACTACTCAGCGGTCAGGGTTTGAGGCAGAAACCTCATCCTGCAATGGATGCACACTTCCAGTAGGGAATCGATGAAAAATCTTGCAGAACAGAACAAGTCATCTCTGAGAAGGCAGTCAAAGTCTGCCAGCACAGAAGGGATGGTGGCCCCATGCCCTCACCTGGAAAGAACACCTCCAAGATGGCAGGGACACAGTCAGGACCTGCTAACAGTGGTGTCTCTTGCCCCTGGTGCTGCCCCTTGCTGCCCCACAGCAGCCATCCCATCACAACCTGACTGTAAAGCCAACTTCCTCATTTACCAGTACAAGTTTTAAGAGCTAAGGATATATTTATGGAAGCCTGGTTAATAATTTTCAGTGTGAATAGAGCTACATTTTTTCCAGTGATCAAATGCTAGATACCCATGTTCCATAGCTGGGCATTTCTCCTTACATACCATGTGCAGCAGCTATAGTTTAATAGATGCCTTCAGGGAGTACATAGGAGTGATAAGGACACAAGTTTTAGATTGGGTCTATTGAAAGGTTAATAAGATTTATCTATTCAATCACTGACTCACTCAGAGCACACACATTTGGGGTAGGTTTTGTTATTTTCCCCACACTAGTATGTCAGTTTGCTGTTGCACACAGCTCGTGCTCTCAGCCTAGCAGGCACTCTCAAAAGGATTCATAAATGCACCTTGTTGGGGGCAGACTACTATTTTAAGATACTCTGGAAAAAAATGCCTCCTTACTTGATAAATTGAGATGTCTAAGGAAGAGAAAAAGACTGATTTTTTTGTGATTTATTCCAACAATAGATCAAGTGATCTTTCCAGTATATTGGCTTTGGAACACCTCTCCCCAGTGGATACTACCCTGTGTTCCTACATGCAGCCTTTTGGGGACAGACAACCATTTGGGTCCCCTCAGAGACTGCAGGGGAAGAGCCTGTCAAAACTAGAAATCTGTTGTTTTATGACAGAGGAATAAGCCTCCCCAGTTTTAAAAAAGCCCATGGTTTTGACTCTATCCACATCTTTACTCTTTCCTTTATGATTACTGCAAACCAGCAACCTCAAACACACTTTTCCTCTTTAATTTAAAACCCCTAAAGGAATGTTTTGAGAAACCCGAGTAAATAACCACAAATAAAAAAGAGGTCTTAACAAAAACACTTTCTGATCATCCCGAGTTAATATTCTGTAATAACTCCTACCTTTACCATTTGTTAATATCAGTAATATTCCAACCCTCAGCAATTAAGCTTGTGTGTGTGTGCACAGTCCCCCTAAGCAATTGTTGCTTTATTGTGAATGATATTCCTGGAATTCTTCAGGAAACAAAAGAAAACCTGTAAATCGCAAAGTCTTAGGCACAGCTTTTGCTACTACATCAGACTTTCAACTGTTCAACACCTTAAAAACGTGTCAATTTTTATTCTGCTCACTTGGCAATATGAAAAGGTTTTAAAAATACACAACCATAGATCTTGTTTTCCACAGGATTTCTGTTCCCTTCAACAATCAGGAAAGATAATGGCAAGGCAGCTGCCCAAAATTTCTTCCAAGTTCCACCATTCAGCATATAGCCCATGTCTCATTAGTGGCACATTTTCTCACTCCTGAATACAGAATTAATAGAAAACTCGAGCTTTTATGTCATACCTGTACACATATATCCAAGTACCTTACAAATACTGATCTACATATGGCATTTTTGATATATGAATTTTTAGTTAGAAAACCAAAATCCTGTATGTTGATGACAGGACAGGAAGGGAAACACTTCAGTAATCAAAATATCTTGATGGCTGGACACTTCAGTTACAGACAGCCTGGTTTTTCAAGTATACTGAGTAGCCATAATCCCACATTATTTTTAAGAAACTCATGGACACCCAGCAACTTTGAGTGTCAGGCCCTGAAGTACAAAATTCTTCAACCTTGTTATATTGACCAGAAGTCCTTCACTCATCCTCTTCTTTCCTTTCAAAGACTTCTCCCTACAAAAAGCCAAAAAACTTGCTTTTGTAATGGGGAAAACCCCCATATTTATCCATCACATATTTTTTATGTATGCACACATACACATACCACTGCAGAACTGCAGAGCAGTGACTGTGTTTAACAAAAAGTGATAGTGACACAGGAAAACTGATAAACTGGAAAACCAGCACAAGTAACAAGATTGTGTTTCCTTATCCCTATTCAACAGAGCATCTAAAATCAACTGGAAATCTGAAACTCTTCTCTGCAACATAGGTTTAAAAGCATCAGCATTATCCCAAAGCTAATAATTTCCACACAGAAGGATAGCAAGGGACATTGAGAGAGTCTCTCAGAGGAGCCAAACCAGCCCTTCCAGCCGTGAGACAGCATCTTCTTAGAAGATGCTATGGGATACATATTTCTATGAGCTTTTTCTCATGTAAGATTTTAAAAAGATGCAAAAATTAAACAACAAAAGTTGAAGTTAGAGAGAATGTTATTAGGGCTGTATAATGCACAAGAAGAAGCAGTAAAATCCAGGTAAAGCCTACATTACAAACGGCTGTTGGAAAGCTGAAAATATAACCAGAAGCTAAACATAACTAACCAAGCTTTGTCTTTGCCACACATGATTTATTGAATGAGAAGCACAGCCTTGTAAAGAACACACCTCGGGCTATTAAAAGCACATCGAAAGAATAAAATATCCTCCTCCAGTGTGAGAGGACTGTACTGGGAAACAAATCATTGAAGATTCTCAACTGCTTCAAACTTAACTCAAAAACCTGCAGACCAACTCCAAAACGAGAGAGGCTAACCTGATCCCTTTATCAACCTACAATCTCTCCGTAGGGGCAATTCAGTGTTAAACACTTGTTGAAAATAATATCTGAAGACAATAGTGTCTTCAGTACTTTAATCCATTACTGAGAAAACAGCAAGATATTTCTGAAATAACAGGTTAGATCACCCTTAGAAAGGGCAGCTACTTCTCTTAAATAATGAGTCCTAGAAACGCCAAGCCATGTTTTAGCAAATGTATTCAGATTCTCAGCCTCTCCCTCCACTCCTTCATCTCTTATATTTGTAAATAAACTACCTGTAGCATTGCTGCATAGTCTCTTAAAAAGAAAAGTACAGTCCATTACAAAACAATTCAGAATGGCAGATGGAAGAACTTTCTGGCTGAACCCAGCATTGTTTAGCAGCCTGTTTGATGGCACAGTTCTGCAGTGCAGCTGTGCCAGCCCATAGGTCAAACACAGAATGACCTCAGACATTCACAGAGAGACCACAGGATGCTGTGCTGTTTGCACACAACATCCTCAGTAAGGTCCCCTGCCATAAGGAAATGTGGTGTTCAAGCAGGGAACACCACTCCATTAACAATAGCAACAAAATTTTAAGCTTTCCTCGAATTAAATTAGCGCTTGAGCACTTTTTTTGGGGTGCATAACAGGGTGGAAAAGGGTTTCAGATTGAACTGTACTTTTCTATGGAAAAGATCAACCTTTAGAACATTGAATTTTCCAACCAAGACAAGATTAACTTTGATATATTTTGGCTAAGTTACGCAATAGATTTTGGCAAACTAATAGACAGACACACTTTATAGAAATTACTTAATTTCTCAACATTCCATTTTTCCTTCCTCAAGGAGAATTTTACCATCAGAGATGCAGAGCTGTCAAATCTCATCTATAAGATTCACTCAACTCCCACCTTAAGCTCCTTTATTGTTCAGTTTCCCTCGCAGCAACCCAAGTGCCTTCCCCCACTTGTGAATAAACACATCTGGTCAGCTCACCACACATCTGGCAGATGAGATAAGAGAGGAGGATGAAATCTGTTGTGTGGCACCACACTTTAACATCTCTCCTGGTTGTAGCCCACCAGGGAGCCCAATCCCCAGGGGCAGTTTCCCTGTGCAGATCCAACCCTTCCAAACACCCCAAAGTGCACGGGAAGCACCCGTCCCACAGCTCAGGGTGGAGGTGGCTCCCATGACACAGCAAGGGGTGCAAGCCTGCATATCAGAGGAAGAGAAACAAAAGGGTTGGAGATGGTGTGGACTAAATCTGATTTGCTTCACCAGGCCAGACTAGAATCTCCCTGGGATTCTTGGCAGATAAAGGAGAGGCTGTCTCTGTCTAATCACTGAGGAGCTGTATGGGAGATGATCTCACATGTGGGATGTTCTTCTCAATTGTTTGTGAAGTGAGTAAGCCAGATACTTAAAAATATTCTGTTTAAATTTTAAAAAAAAGTTAAAAAAAAAAAAGCTTAATTACTTATACACAGTCCAAGTGTTTGGGAACAGGGAAGTCCTACCCATGAAGGCAAAAGGAGAGGCCCAATTAGATTTCCAGGTCTCTAGGTGTGGACTAAAATTGGTTTAATAAACAGATTCATTGCTCCTAGATGTACTAAGTGCAGGCCTTTCTGCCATCACAAACCAATTGACAAGAAGATTACTCATGTCCTGCTGTGGAGACAAAGGGAACATATGATTGAATATGAAGTGTATGAATGCTTTGAGATACTGAAACATTCCCTCCAGCCTGGAGAAGGAAGATTAGCTGACCACTTTGACACAGATTACTCAGCCTGCTCATTTTCCTGCTGCCACAGAATTGGGTAAGAAGGATTTAGACCGTCAGATTCAGCGTAATGCTGGGGAATACACGATATTTCATCTTATATGTGCTTATGTATATAATAGCACGTTCAACTGTTCTCAAAATCCATGCACCAATTTACCTGCTCTGACATCTTACTTGTACTGAGCTCTGAAATTTTCATCAGCTTTTCAAGTATTCACTTCTGCTGTAGTAGCAGGCAAAGCTCACTACAATTTATTTAAAGGCATTTAAAGACAGATTTAGCATTACTTGGCTCTCTCCAACTCTTCAATTGGATTGTGTCTCCTCAGTAATTTATTACAGAGATTTCTAAAATAAGAGTTCCATCTATTCAAGTAATTTTCATGTAAGTTATTATAAAACCTCCAAATTCTTGGGAAGTTTCTTGAATCCTTTGTTCAGTGATACATTGTCATGCAAATTATCAGTTCACCCCTGCTCATGAGAACTCCTAAACCCATGCAAAAATATGGAAAGGGATAATCCTCCAAGAGGAGCAGCAGGCTGGTACAAAGAAGAAACCATTGCCACCCAACACACGTAAACCACAGCAAATCCCTCAGCTTCTCCGTGCTTCTGCTTGCAGCCAGCACAGGGAGAGGGAGGGAGAACCTCATCTCATGCTGCAAGAGATTATGCCAAGGAAAACACATCAAGGGCCACGAGGCTCACTGACGTTATGGGCATGCCAGGCATTGCACTAAAATGCACATGTTATATCAAATTGCTAAAATTCTCCTCCTATTTTCTGTGACAAATAGGATCCCTCCTTTCTTGCTTGGCATAGAACATCAGGTGGGCCAGGAAGCCTCTCCATTAAAAACTAACAGGGTTTTTTTTTTCCATGATAAAAGGTCAACTTCCTAACAACTTTGCCAAGTTACCTATCAAAAATGAGATTTTTGCAATACCCACACAGATGTTTAGGACATATTCTAGATGAACATTCTGAAAAGAGCACGGAAGTAAACCCACCATATTGCTTTACTTTGTCATAGGCGTACATCATTTCCATTTTCACAAATTCATGTACAAGTTGCAGGACAGAGATTTCAGGCTTAAAAGGATAGGAAGCATTTTCTGTCTGGGAATATTTTTTTGCAGATGCTGTTAAAATTTGCCTGGTTAAAACCATATTTTAAGCTTGTGGAGGAAGGTATAGCTCATACAAGTTCAATAAGCCTTGCAAAAGCTACCAAGTACATGAAGACAGAAATTTCCTAATGGACAAATTTGGGAAGAATGCAAAGCAAAAAAACCCCAACAAATAACAAAAAACCAACCACAAGCACAAAATAAAATAAATACAAGATGAAAAATATACTATGTGCAAGATGTATTGGGCAACGTGACCTATAAGAATTGCTGGTTATGCCACTTATAGTGCATCCAAAACAGTTAATTCCATCTGTTCTTCTGTTCTCAACAGAAGGGAGGCTCTTTCAAGACTTCTATAACCATCTTTGTCATTCCTTAAACAAAGAAATTCAAACTTCTGTAACAGCTGAAACTATTTGCTTAGTTAAAAAAGGAACACTACACACCAAAACAAATAATTCATTTGATGACTTCTCATCTAAACTAATACTATAAATGGTGCAAAAGTTAATTAAACTGTAGATTGAGGGAACAAGGCACTGAGAGCTAAGACTAATACCCCGGGGCATCAGTAGACAAACAACTCAGGTCAGGAGCTTTCACAGAATTTAGAAAGCTGGCTTTGATTTTTAGACTATCAGGTCTATTAATTGCAACAGTCCAGACACAAATTTAACTAAAGAAGCACAGGGGCACCAGTTCCATTTAATTTTTGATTTATGGAGAATTGTGAGGAGGAACACGAAAGTATTCCTTGGTATTTGCTCCATTCCTTTTGTACTTTCTGGCATAATGTGAATGCTCTTATGCTTTGGTCTCAGAGACCAAGAAAAACTGCCCTAGCACAGGTCAGGAAACATCACTGTAATGTATCACAGCTAATGGCTGTGAGCCTTAAATACTATTTTGCTGCTTTCCATTTGGCTGCCTGCTCTTCCTTTTATTTTTTTTTTTCCATTTTGTCACAGCTTCTCTCACTCCCACCCTACTTGAGGTCTCCAGACACATTTATAATTAAAGTTATTTAATGTGGGGAAGGTGTAATAGTATTTTGGCAAAGTAGTCACTCTGTCCTTAGTGCTCTACAAGAATTAAAGATTGAACAGCAATTCTACCAGGGGCTGGAAAAGGGACTCCAAGGGTGAAATAATTAGACCTGTGACAAACTATCTGGTTTTGCTAGAGCTCAAAGCTATTATTTCCTTCGTGTTTCAGCCATCGTGACTGCAACAATCATTCTGTTTAAACTCACCCTAGACTAAAACCTACTCAAACCAAACCAGTTCAGATGTTTTGCCAATGCAGGACTGCCACAAACCTTGGAGAGCCTAATTTGATTTTCAAGATTGACTTTAAAATCTGCCCCCATGAACATGCACATCTCAGTTTTGGGTTTTCATTACAGATTGAGAACTACCAGCCTCCAGTTCTGTTCCCAGCCTCCAGCAGATTTCCAGATGTGCAGGGGTGCCCACATATAACTGAGTGTCCACGTGTGAGGGAATAAACCATGCAAGTTTGTGTCTGGAAGGACACTAGAAGGACTCCCCCCATCCACTGTGCCAGACAGAATCCTCCACAAGAACAAAGAGCCCAATTTGAACTGCTTTAAATACAGGGATCCAGCTCCTCTGGTAACACAAACTGATACAGCTCTGCTGAAGAAAAATGAATTGTCATTACATTGTTCAGTTGGCTTCAGCCTTCAGCTCCATTTTTTGTTTCCCTCAAACTCAATACTTTTAATACCATGCTGTGTTACAGCTGTTAGAGAAAAACCAAAAGGTCACAGGCAGCCAGGGAATTGCAATAAACCAGCACAGCCCCTGAGCACATTAAAGCATACTCTTCCTCTGGTAGAATCACTGGACACCTTTTCATCCAAAAAGCATAATTTGTAGGATTTCTATTTATTTCTAGAGAATACAAACATCTCAAGAACCCCACAACATTTCATTATGACACCATCATGATCAGGCTGACCTCCTATTATTGACATTTCATTTTATGTCAGAGTTTCAAAACATAATGGGAGAAGTCTGTACCATACTGTGTATTTATCACATCGACATCCTTAGATTCCATCAGGTATTAACTGCAGATGTGGCAGTAATAAATTGAGTGCATCTGTGCTGTGGAATTCCTTAAACAACAACAAAAAAGTTGTGATGTATTCATAGTCAAAGAATATAGTCATAGTCCCTTTATTCAAAGATGCAAACATTTTATAGTACAAAAAGAAATGACATTTGCTTGAATTGTGACTGATCAATTGAAAGACTCACATTTTTAGGGTGCTGTGCAGTTGACCTATTTTCTTTCTGCACTATCCATAGTCCCTGGTAAACAAAAAACATCAAACCACAAGGAATACACTTCAGTATCAGAGGTATTTTCCACTGCTTTATTAAGATACTCTTTCAAAAGAGAAGGTTTCTGTCTATGCTTTTAAAACAAATCACAAACTGATCAGGTATACAAGGCCCTTCAGAATTAAACAGAAACCCAGTGGGAGCAAAGTTCTGAACAACAAACACAGGTTGCTAATTGTCACTGGCCTCCTGCTTATTCCCTGTCTTGTTACTGGTTATTTTGTCATTAGAATTACCTATTAAATAAAAGAAAAGCAAACTAAAAAAACCCCCAGAAACCCCAAAAAAAAAATCTCACATGAGAAAATCTCTACATGAGGCTGCCACATGATGATACATCATTCTGTCCCTCTTGCCGTTCCTCTGCTCCTTGAATGTCACACTGAAAACCTTTAGCCTGGTCTCATTCCCTCCCCATTAATAAAAGCCAGAAGTTCAAAAGAGGCATTTTTGAGAATGCCAAAAATGAACTTAGTGTGGAAAAAGGGTAAGTTTATACATGAGGTGTGGTCTAATGCCAGGCGGAATCAGTAGAATTGTATCAAGTCAGAAGACAAGAGTATCAAACAACACTTGGATTACTTTTGGCTTTTTGAGCCTTGGGCAATCAAAAAAACCTGTGCTACACACAGCACATGCAATAAGCTATTCCACCATAACCCACTCGCGCAAATAAAGTTCCCTCATTTTTCATTAAGTCATGGGGCTTTCATAGTTAAGACCATTAGTTAAGACCATAGTTAAGACCATAAGTTCGTGTGCTGGCCATACACATGGACACACACCCCAAACTTGCAATCATCCATGCTATATTGTCTGATGGCTGGTTTTAATATCAAATGAAATATTATATTGCCCAGATTTAAAGTTCAGAAATGCTAATTGCTGTTTAAACATTACTTCTTCAATTAAATGGAGAAAGATTAGACCAAAAAAGCATTATTTGTGATATTGCTATGCATTTTAAGGTGGCCCACTTGAGACAAAATGAGCCTCTGAATCAATCTGCAGTATGTTTAAAATGAAGTTAATGAAATTAATCTGTCTTTAGTAACAGAAGTGGATCAGATCAATCCCATCAGAATCCAAGATGTGAATGATTGTAGAGGTTCAATGACTGAAAGCCAGAACCTCCATGATGGGAGCAGGCACAGGAATGGGACAGAAGACAGACTGCACTTGTTCAGAGAGAGGACTTTTACAGGTATCAATGGCCCAAGTCTCGCCGAGCCTGAAGCTGAATTCTTAATTGCTTTAACTTCCAAACACAGTCTTTTCATATCTGGAAACACTGCGTGGCAAACTAACATTAAAATATTTTCACAAAATTAATCAGAAGTGAGCTCATAGTTTCAATTCAGATATAAAGACTATGACATTACTTATTTAGACACTTGAGAATGTGCACTTTCCAAACTAGTGTACCACAAATCATTTTGACATGCTCTCTTCCACAACGGAAGTGAAATGTCACTGGCAAGGTCATGGTCTGAAGTGATTTCATGGAAAAGAGCAAATTCCTGCCAAATCAGAGGTTTTCTCAAAAAAAAAAAAAAAGGTTGTAAGAAAAACTTGATCAAGAGGAGTTTTTACTTTATCATGGATAATACCATTTAAATAATTCCATTAAAAATTCTCACAATCATAACCAAAACAACCCCCTGCCAAAAGACATTCAGGAAAAACAGGAAATCCAAAGGAATATTATTTCTACTGCCAAATGCTGACAGCCCAGGTACTGGGAGAATGCACAGTTAAAATTTACCTGAATAACCTCCATTTAGGGTTCTGCATCTGCATCTAGAAAGGCCAAAGCCAGGCAAACATTCCCTGATGGAAGCACAGGGTTTACAAACACACCACAGCACAGAATTCCCACCCCTTTTCAGGGCACTCCTTGCTTACCCCAGCACCAGCCAGGTGACGCTTGTGTTTGCACAGGTTACTCACACTTCTCCACCTTTCTTTGCTGCCATAATTCCCCAGCAGAGACAAAATACCAAGGAGGTACAGCCTTCTCCCTTATTCATTTTCAGTCTTACCTAATAAATCGTTATTCTTCAATGCGTTAATCGCTGTTCTCCTCCTAACTGCTTCCTACTCATCCATATTGTTCTGACAGTGAGGTTTCAAAGCTAGACAGAGTTAAGAACCACGTTCCCATTAAAAACTCATTATTTTTTCCCCTCTAAAACTTCACATTAGTAGTAACAATAAAGAGAGCTCTTATCTGGATAAAGATGCCAACGGTTAATAGACATTTTCGCTACTGTAGCATCTGAATTTTAAAATATTTAAAAGGTTTAAAATACATCTGTAGAAAAAAGGGGTAGAAATGCTCCTTGAGAGACAAATATACTTGCACTTCTACTCCAGAGCATGACTAGAGTCAAGGAAGCTGTTTGATAGTTGGCAACTGTGAAAAACGTTACAGAAACAACAGCTAGTTTAGAAAACACTTTTAGACAAAGTGGCTTCTGCAATGCAACATTTCCCTGCAGGCAGCTGTATTGCCTTTTTTTTTTTTTTTTTTACTATTAATCTTCAATGCAAAACTCAAATATGTTTCAAACCTACAGGCTTCAAGAACACTCACTGTCCTCATATTTCAGTCTTCTGGATTACTTTAAACAGGATTAAGACTCTCCATTCCCCACACAAATCTCACGTTCCTGGCTGTCGATGTTAACAAATTCCATGATGCAGCTGGTGCCATCGCTGTGCTAATGCCTACAGTGAATGGGTGCTAATTCCTAGACCATATCTTTATTCAATTGAATATTTATTTAGCTGTAGCCTTCCAAATTTGCATGCATTGCAGCACCTGTTAATCTTGACATTATTAGCCTATTTATTTTCTTAAGCAAGTGTAATATTGTGAGAATGGGAATTTGGATCCTTATTTCCTCCATTTTTCTCTTCCCTGACTCACCAGGCACCAGGGATTTTGTGCAAAGATTCAGGAAAATTAATGAGGTTTTAGAACCAATAAAAAGTAGAACTCTTCCTAAGACTGACCTTCTCTAGAGCTCTGCAATGGCTGCAGAAGCAAGGAGGCGAGCTCAGATTCAAAGCACATACAACTGCTCGCAAAGCCATCAGCTGTGTCATGCAGTAACTGCAAATGAAAAATATAATCTCCAAGTGACAAATGGCTTGCTTTCAAACACCACTTTTTCCCAGACATTCAATAGCAGAATCCTTGGAAACAATGTTCCCGTGGTCATGGATATTTGCTTCCACATTATTCAGATAACACCTGCAACTTTTGTATCGTACACATAAAAAACCCCCAAACCCAAACATCTCCTTCAAGCTCCACTCTCCTGTTCAAGGGAACACACTGGTGCTGTATACAACTCCCACATTTTCTCCATCTCTGTATCTATTATATAAATTATATAAAAATTTGGAGACCTTCATGCTGTGGACAAGTTTTCCTCCCATCTGTGGATGCACTGCTACTTGCTCAGCTTGCCAGGCACAGCTTGTACAGGTGAGAGGTGGCAGAGTGATCCAAAAGTAACTGGAGTCCCAGTGCAGAGACATGATTATGTCCAGCTGCATGCAGATCACAAGTCCCCACACCCAATGCAACCACTCCCAAAAAGCACAGGCTGTGGGGAAAGGTAACCTCTCACACAACAAAAAGTTATATGTCAACAATGAGGGATGCCCCAGACAATTTAAGTATTCCAGAGATGCATTTAAGTGAAGATGCAGAGCAACTCTCTTCAAAATAAATAAAATGCTCATTTAAGGAGCTTCCTGTTAATACTCATTTGTGGAATATAGTTCAAACCACAATGGAATTTTGTTTCATTTCTGCTTCCATTTCTGTTTCTAAGCAATACAAAAAGCATACCCAGGGAAAAGTTACGAAGAAAATAAAAAGGCACAGATTAGAGTAATTGAATAATGAAGAAATTTCAGTGCAGGCAGAGAAAGATTAAAAAAACAAAACAAAACAGACTAATTCAGTTCTCAAGCAATTGATTCTGTTCTGAAGCTGTGCCCCAGCACATGGAAAGCCCCACAAAATGGGGCCACTCAGTCACACTTAGGCAGACTAAGAGATGAGCTTACAACAGATTTTTTTTTTTTTAGTTTTTTTTTTTTCTTGACAGCAGAGCCAGGGTGTTTGGAACAGAAAGAATGCAGAAAGCCTCATTTTCATACATTGTATGTACATGTTTATACATTCCTTCAATATAAAGGGTTGAGAAAACTCACTCTAAAATCCAAAGAAATACACACATAAGAACTTCCTGTGCCTACCACAAATTACTCCCTGCCTACCACCTTTGGAACCAAATCCACGCTGGTCTTCAAGGTCTACTCTTCCCACTGTGCTTGCCTATCCTGCTTTCCTATGTTTCCAGGCCCTGGGACAACAAACACACGAGTGTGCTCATCCCTGGTATGAACGAAGTTTGATTAGAAGGCAGAGTAAATGTAGGCAAGGCAAACATCAATAAAACACTGGGAAACAGCTCTCAGTCACAACAGAGTCCTGCACTGCAGGTGTCCTCAGCCATCGTTCTAGCAAACAGATCCCCTTCCTCCCTCCACCCCATAAGACCCAATGTCTTACTAAGAGATGGTAGTTAATCATCACATATGAAATTTATCTGTCTTGATAAAGAGATTTAGAACATTATGTAATAAGAACATGTTTTGCAGACAGGCAAACAACTGGGTGACTGCACCATCACACTGAACATTGTTTAATAAGATCCTCCATGCCTATCGTCTTTCCACTGTAAAAACAACAGCTACAATCCAAAATTCACGTAGAATTTTGGTTTAATAAGCATTTCTTCATCCCTAAAGAACTTAAGATTTCAACTACCATGAAATGTATAAAAGTCAAACACGGTAGTAAGTATTTCTTAAGGGTAAACATAGTGCTGAAGGCTGCTTAGAAATGTTAACGTGTTAAATAACTTCAAATGTTTAAACACTTTGATATTGTCTGGGAATTGTACCCACACTTGAGCCTTACAAACCACATTCCTCAAACCTCACTCAGATTTATGAATAGCAACTCTCATTGCAGCTCTCATCTTCCAGAACTTCCCTATAATTGCCTAGATGGAAAACAGAAACAGGGAGACCCCTGGATCTAATTGCTCTTGGGGAATAATTTACATTAAAGATACACAGAAAAACATATAGTGAAAGTCTAACCATTGATATCACAGAAACACAGAATGGCTTGGGTTGAACCTTAAAGTTCCCCTTCTTCCACCCCTCCTGCCATGGGCAGGGACAGTTTCCACTGGATCGGGTCACTCAAAGCCCCACCCAACCTGGCCTTCAACACTTCCAGGCATGGGTCATTCACAGTTTGTCTGGTAACCTGTTCCAGTACCTCACCAACCTTATGGTGAAGAATTTCTTCCTAATATTCAATCTAAATCAACCCTCTTTCAGCTTAAAGCCATTACCCCTTGTCCTATCACTACATGTCCTTGTCAAAAGTCCCCCTCCAGCTTTCTTGTAGCCCCCTTCATGTACTGGAAGATGCTACAAGGTCTGCCCGGAGCCTTCCCTTCTCCAGTCTGAACAACCCCAACCCTCTCAGCCTGTCTTCATATCAGAGGTGATCCAGCCCCCTGATTATCTTTGTGGCCTCCTCTGAACTCACTCCAGCAGGTCCACACCCTTCCCATGTTGGGGACCCTAGAGATGGATGCAGCACTGCAGGTGGGGCCTCACCAGAGCAGAGCAGAGGGGCAGAATCCCCTCCCTGGACCTGCTGCCCTCGCCGCTGTTGATGCAGCCCAGGACACGTTTGGCTTTGTGGGATGCAAGGGCACGTGGCCAGGTCACGTTGGGTTCTCATCAACCGACACCCCCAAGTTCTTCTCCTCAGGGCTGCTCTCAACATTACTGAGCTCTTTTACATCAAGGAAGTTGGGAAGCAAAGGATAGAGAATGCATGGAGAGTGTGCTCTCAGAGATGACACAGCTTTCCTGATGATACACCTAATCGAGGCAATAAGGGTTCATTATGATCGCTTCTTCTGGCCTCCCTTACACATAGCCCATGAGATTTCACCGTGCTAAGTCCTGTTATAAACAAACCTGCCTTTAGAAAAAACATCCGTGGTTTAAAGTTTTTTAATGATGGAAAACGCTAAGACCTTATTAGTCTAATGAGTGTTTTTATTTAAAAAAAATGCATCCTCTGTCTAGCCTCAGGATGTCCAACTTCAAATTTCCAGCAATGGCTGTTCTTAAACCCTTTCTTTCTTGAGTAAAGAGGCCATTCCTCACCTCAACCTTTTTAGGCAAGGATCCAGCCGCTTCTTTCTTTTGGATCCACTGAAAACAAGTATGCTCCAAGCGTCTTTACCGCAAGGGGCTTTAAAATGCTCAATGGGCTGCACCTTGAACAAATCTCTCAGCTGAAGTGCATACAGCAGAAGAGTAACACTTGTGCACTTCACAAGTTATCGTCCCACCTGCTCCTCTATCTTCTCAATTTCACTTAAAGGGCTTCTTCCTTGGCAGTCACATTAACTCTTTTCTACCGAGGCTTTCCAAGCGTCACTAACTCTGGGGTGCAGAATCCCTGACTGTTTCCATGCTATGACTCCACACTTGGAATACTGAAATGAGTGGTGGTGAGCTGCATTCAGCAGCTATCAGGTATCAAAAACTACTATGTAAGTGCTTCTCAGCCTCCATCATTTATCCTTTTCTTTGTATAGCCATAAAATAAAATTGGAGTTATACATTACCGTATTTAAGAATAAGTAACTATACTTTTTAAAGCAAAAACATGGAAGAAAACTTTGGGCAGCACACGGCAAGAGCCGATCTTCACCTGGGCGCCACAGAGCCGCTCACCTGCTCAGTGGCGAAGAGAACAACTGAGCGCTCGCTCTTTATCATCCCTCCCACGGCACAACAACCCCAGACGGCATCACTGATGGGCGAGATCCACCACCCAGGATTTTCACAGTAACACACTGTGGAAGGCTTTAAAAAATAAAACCCAGCCAAATATGCAGGCATCCCCTATCAGGTTATTAACACCAGAAGCGCACGGTCTCCGCGGGGGGAGCCGGGCCAGCGCAGCCCCCGCTCCGGGCAGGGCGCCGGCGGGAGGGTCTCCACCGGGACCGTGCCGGAGGCTCCCTCCTCGAGTCCTTCTCTCGGGGTAAAGAAAACGGAAAAAAAGAGAACAAAACCAAAACAATCCCCCACACCAGTTGCTATTAAGAATGACGGACTCACCAGGAACCTCGGCAGGAGAGGAAAATCACGTACAAGCAGCAGCAGCATCGCTGCCGCCGCCGAGGGCTGCTGCTGCCAACTCCGCAGCCCGGTGGAGCTGCGAGGAGAAGCCCCGCTCCCGCGGGCTCGGCTCCCGGCTCGGACACGGAGCGCACAGCCCGCACCGAGCGCGGACAGCCCCGCGCTCAGACGGGGCACGGGCAGGCTCGCAGTGACTCCGCAGGTGCAGCCCTGCGACAGCCGACCTGTCACCGCTCCCCGCCCGCGCCACCGCGCTCCTCCCGCAGCCCGGGGCTCCCGGGGGT